>QLTV01000598.1:4378139-4412343 GCA_003457575.1 Thermophis baileyi | reverse complement strand
TCGCTCCCCCTGGAGTGGGGAGTGTATGGAGACTTTGCAATATCCTTCCCCCTGGAGTGGGGAGGGAATGGAGATTTTGCAATATCCTTCCCCCTAGAGTGGGGAGGGAATGGGGATTTTGCAGTATCCTTCCCCTGGACTGGGGAGGGAATGGAGATTTTGCAATATCCTTCCCCTGGAGTGGGGTGGGAATGGAGATTTTGCAATATCCTTCCCCCAGGAGTGGGGAGGGAATGGGGATTTTGCATTCTCCTTCCCCTGGAGTGGGGAGGGAATGGAGATTTTGCAGTATCCTTCCCCTGCCACGCCCACCAAGCCACACCACACCCACCAAGCCACGCCCACAGAACCGGTAGTAAAAAAAAATTGGATTTCACCACTGCATGTGGCCCATAGTGCCAGCTGTAGTGAAGAAGAAAAGGAATCCCTATAAGTTTAGTATTGTGCACAGAAACAATGTTCAAGCATTGACCTGAATGGGAGTAACTATAAGACAAGATTCAAGATTTTATTTTCCTGTCCCATTTTTGGGCGTTGTTTTTGCCAAAAGCAACTATATTAGTCTCCACTTTGAATCTTCATTGATGGAATATTTCTTTTCCACCTGACGTTTCCCCAGTGCAACATGCCCCCACCACACTGCTCCTAGCCATGAGGCTTTGAAGAGAAAGCACACTGACAAATTTCACAGGGCAGTCACTTGAAGGCAATCAAGCAATTGCTTTGCTGTCCAGTCAAGACATCAATTTATGATTATTATTTTTTTACACTCTTTCTACTGATAACTGAGTAGAAGCTCTTAAGGTGGCATAGTAAATTGTCAAGGTGCATTAAAATGCATTAATCCTAAAGCATAGTCTTCACTTGCAAGCATTCATTTTGTTGTTGCTGTTATTGTTTCAAACTTTTTGTGTCCAGCAGGGATTGCCTGTCAGTATTTTCTGTGAGGCACTCATGTTTACTAAGAACCCCTCAGTTGAATGGAGCTTAGTTTTTCAAATTGCCAAACATAAAACTGAACTCTCTGCTATAAATGGACTTTTCCTTTTGTTTTATTCTAAAATGAAGGCAGAGTTAAAATTTAATCTGTACCAGTCTGGTTCAGTACTCTACACTTCTATGAAATAAAAGAGCAGGTAGTTCCAGTGTGTGTATTTAATATAATTGTTTGATAGTTAAAAAAAAATCCATTTTTGCCACAAAAACCATGACTAAAGCATAATATTTTCTCCAACTGATGCAAATGATGTTACTTTACTTTTGTATGGTACCCAGAGTCACTACTATGAAGGCAGATATAGAAATCATATAAATAAACAAATATATAAATTAAAAAAAAACTTGGTCACCTTTCATATATCTCAAATATGCTAAATCTGAAGAAGGATGATATACTTAGTTGAATTTACTTTTTTGTATAACAGGCATATAATAACATTTGTAATGTTATTGGTGTGTAGTGTGTGGGATCACACACCACTGCACCTAAGGTGGCTTGTTTGATTTTGGCTAGCATGTTTTGCAAACTCAGAGAGTCATGGTTTATTCAAGAAATCATGTTTAAAAAAATGCCTTAGAGCACTTTAGCAATCCAATCCAAAGGTTAATCTCAGATTTGGAGTAGGAAAGGACAATTTTAAATCATAAAACACAAAATCAATGCCAAACACAGCACCCTTTCCCTATTTAAATTGTGTTAATTATATTATGCCAGGGAGGCACTGTTGAATGTCAGAATGGATTCTGGAAGTAAAACTATGCTGACCAAAATATAGTATCGTATCTGGGATTATGGTTTTTGACAAAGCCTAAAACTATTTAGACATTATCTTTTTCGGTGATCCTTCACTGAGACAATTATCATATCTAAATTTTAAGGATGAATGTACAGATCTATTGTATATCTAAGTAACAGAGTAATAGAATAACAGGATTGGAAGGAACCTTAGGGATCTTCTAGTCCAAGCCTCTACTCAAGCAGGACACCCTAGACCAGTGATGGCGAACCTTTTTTGGCTCGCGTGCCAAAAGGGTGTGTGTGCGCGCACTAGCACGCGCGCGTGTTACCACACCCATGCCCCCCGCGCATGCGCACAATCTCCGCACTGCCCCCGTGCATGCACACAGACCCCCCCCGTGCTGCCCCCCCCGCACACTCACTGAAGCCTCCGGAGTCCTGAACCCTGGGGACGGCGAAAAACGGCCAAACAGGCCAACCGGAAGTTTGGAAACTAACTTCCGTTTGGCCGTTTTTCACCGTCCCCAGGGTTCAGGGAAGCCTCCTGAAGCCTGGGGATGGCGAAAAACGGGCCAACGGGCCAACCCGGGGATGGTGAAAAATGGCCAAAGGGGCCATTTCCGAACTTCCATTTGGCCCGTTTGGCCATTTTTCGCTGTCCCCAGGGTTCAGGAAGCTTTCCTGAAGCCTGGAGAGAGCGAAAACGGCCGAAAAGAAGGCCGAAAATCAGCTGGCCAGCGTGCGCATGCGCGCTGGAGCTGACATAGGGCAACGCCTCGTGTGCCCTCAGATATGGCTCTGCATGCCACCTGTGGCACGCATGCCATAGGTTCGCCATCACTGCCCTAGACCATGTCAGACAACTGGTTGTCCAGTCTCTTTTTAAAAACCTCCAGTGATGGAGCACCCACAACTTCTGAAGGAAGCTGTTCCACTGAATAGTCATCAAATATATTTCAAAAGGACCACGGGCACACCAAACCAGCAACCAGTGCAGATAGTGCAACAGGGATCTTACATGGGTCACCAGATGGGCCCCCAAGAACTATCCGCGTAGCTGCTTTCTGTGCCAACTGTACTTCCAAATACTTGTCAAAGGTGGAGTTGCTGGTTCATGCTTTCTACAAGTCCCGTTTTCAATCCCAACTGCAGTAGGGCAGTAATTTTAGCATCTTAAAGATTGATAATGTTTGTAAAAGAAAGAAATATAGGGGTGAAGAAACAGGCATTCTGAAGCTGACAGCTGACAATTTCTTTCTGCCTTGATGCTATTCCATGTTTTACAACCTATTTGACTTTTCTAATATATTGGGAATGGAAGGAACTGTTTTCAAACTTTGACCAAAAAAGAAAAAGGGAAAAAAAAAACTTCTAAGTGTGTTTTAATTGAACTCATAGCACCTGAATTGAACAGGAGCCGAGGTGGTGCAGTGGTTAGAGTGCAGTACTGCAGGCTACTTCAGCTGACTGTTCAGCAGTTCAGCGGTTCAAATCTCACCGGCTCAAGGTTGACTCAGCCTTCCATCCTTCCGAGGTGGGTAAAATGAGGACCCAGATTGTTGGGGGCAATATGCTGACTCTGTGAACCGCTTAGAGAGTGCTGTAAAGCACTGTAAAGCGGTATATAAGTCTAAGTGCTATTGCTATTGCTATAGTTACGTTTTTCCTTTCTGCAATCTAACAGACTCTCTTTGGTTTACAAATACCATATAATCCCAATACAAAAAGCAAAAAATACAGAAAAATAATCTAACGAACTAAGAGACATTACGACTTAAATGCCCTCCAGAATAAACATAGTCTTCAATATCTTCTGGAAGGGTAGGAGCAGATCTAACTTCAAGTAGAAGGTCATTCCTAAGGGCCAATGGCACCACCAAAACAAACAAACAAACCACTTCCAAGCACTGACCCATTTAGCCTTCTGAAAGTGGGGAAAGTAGGGAATATCCATGTGCTTCTTTTTCATGAAGAAGGGCCAGGCCCATTTCTATAGGGAGATGTGGTTCAATAGGTAGTCTGAAAATTAAATGGAGTCTGCTTCAATTACCTGAGAACAAAGCAGCAGTTGGGTAAGTAAGTAAATAAAGTAAATAAAATGAGAAATCCATAAGTATCCGATGTGTAGCCAGTCAATCTCAATAATAAAATGCATTTCACCAAAATTAAGAACAAAGACAATTGTGGTGATAGCCCTGAGAGTTTATCATGATTGTCCCCATCACTGCTACTACTTGGTTATTGAGGTTCCTACTTGGCAGCGTGACCCTTGACATTAGCTCTTCAGATTCAGTTGCCCTACAGTACTTATTACAGAGGGTGAACCTCTGCCCACCCATTTCTGAGATGTATATTAAACCTGGTTGCACATCTGGGATCCAGAGATCAAAAGGTGCTAGAAAATGCAGATAACTTGAATTTTTATAAAAACTTGGTTATTCTTCCTGAGCAGTTCCTGCTTTAGAAAACTGCTGTATGATTGAACGTCTAGTTATACATGCACAAAGGAAACGAAGAGTGTATGATGATGCCACAAGCGGTAAAAATAAAAGGATTCCCATTTCCCAAGAAAATGGCTAGTTTATATCCTGAGGTGCCCTGTGAGCTGATAAATAAAGAACAGATGCATAATTGATTTTCTTTTACTTTTATTTATGATAAAGCCGTCTTCCTCCCTTTTCCTTCTTTGCTTCAGTGAAGATCTGAAACTGAAGAAAGTGATCTTTATACTACTCTTCAAAAATGATCTCCTTCCTCTCCAAAATCTGACAATGCAAATTACTTCAGTCCAGCAAGATATTTACTTGCAGTAACTTATTCTTTGCTAGAGTAAAAAACTTGCACATGTTTTAAAGAGACGGTTTACCGCCACCCCCTCCATTCAAAAGAAAAAACCAAGGGGAAAAGTGATCAAACAGAAGTAAGTAAACAAATCAGCCTCTCATCTCTTCCACTGTTAAGTAGTACAGGATGAAAAGATCCAAGAAAAGCATCTCTCCATCCTTCTACTTCTCTCCTTTTCAGCTGGGAAGTCCCTTGGAACTTTTATCCCTGGACTACAGAGAGATGACAAGCCAGGCTTCATGGCTGGTGGTGCCCATTTTCTCCCTTCCTCTCCTGTTCTAGGCAGTTGGCATTGTGGGTCAGGACCTCTCTTCAGCATCCAGAGATAGCCAGAAGTATTCATTCATTTATTCATTCATATACTCACTCTCTGTCTCTCTGTCTTTCTGTCTCTCTGTCTCCCTCCCCCCCCTCCCATAGAAAGATTCACCCCGTCTCCCCCTCCCCTGGCAGCCGACCCTGGGCTTTGCGGGATTTAGACCAATGAAACAAATCTAGCCTACTGCTTAGTTAGCCAACCGTATATTAGCCTGGTGGCTTGTGCGAACCCATCTGATGTGATTAGTTCTTAGTTCAGTGGGCGCGACGGGGACGCAGTTTAATTGGGTTAACCGAGAAAAGGGCCGTTTCAATAACCTTGGGTCAGCGTATCGTCGGAAGGCAGAGAGGTTTGCAGACTAGACGGAGTTGCTGAGTTACCTCCAAGTGCAGAGGCTAAGTAAACTGCAGCACATCTCAAGAGGGCAAGCTCGGAAATTTCAACGAGGATTTTGTCTGAGATGTTCCCTACTCTCTCTCTCCCCCCCCCCACCGCCATCCTGCACCTCCGCACACATTTTGCTGTACGGCACGGTTGTTACTTTGGGTTTGGCCGAAACAAAAACGGAGGTCGGGGGGGGGGGGGAAATGCTATTGATAACGCCGCGCCTCTGTTAGAATCAAAGCCGATACTTGCTTTTTTTAGGGGTTCCCCCCCCCAAAAAAGGGCGCTCCAAACAAGGAGGGGTTTGGTGGCGAAGTCCGCTGCCCACCACGCACAGATCCCCTCGCCGTTTTCCTGCAAAACGCTCCTCCTTCCTCATTCACCGCTCGGTCGCTTTGAGTCTCAGCCTTCCGGGATCCTCTCTCTCTCTCCCCACCCCCGCCCCGCGGCTTTGCTTGCCGGCAGGAAAGAAGGGCGCTAGGACCTTGGCGCGCCGGCCGGCAAGCTGCCGGCAATCCAGGCAGTCCGCGAGACTCCTCCTCATTTCCAGTGTCAAACTTGACATCAGGCTGCGAGCGGAGCATGGTAACTTCTCCTGCCATCAGAGCGCTCACATCAGTGGCATGCTCCGGGAAGAGATGCGGCTCGCGCTGCCCTCTGCACCCGCCACAGCATGGATTGTCACTTGCCCGGCTTCCTCTTCCTCCTCCTGGGATCTACGCTCGGCTGCTTGGCAGATCTGACTTTTTACCCAGCCAACGAAGGTAAGCCGTGGAGGCGCTGCTTTTCGGAAAGCCGGGAGTTAAATGCTTCGCTTGCCAACCTGGTCCCACGGCTGGTTGCTCTTTTTAAGGTGGTCCGCGAGGGCCACTGAAAAGCGATAAAAGCTGCGCTGGGCGTTTTGGTGGGTGTAGCTGTGAACGGGCGCAGATTGGCAAAGTTGGTTCGGGTGCGCCTGGTGGCTCGCTGGCTGTGACGGTCCCGAGTCCCTTAGTTCCCTCTTGGGAAGATAGATGCAGGTGAAAAGAGAGCCGGGCGAGCCCTCGGCGTTTTGCATCAGCTGCGGCTTGAGTGTCGCGCGTCGAAGCGGGTGCCCGGGCGAAGTGACTTGGATCCAGGTTATAATGAATAGGGCGTGTATGTTTGATTATTAGCATAAATGTGATGGCGCAGAGAAACCTTCCCGGGGAAGTCCTACCGTGCAATCGCCTGCCTTCTAAGGAGGGGAAGAAGAGTAAACTACCCGTGCAACTATTTTTTTTTCCTTTTTTTTTTTTTTTTTTTTTGGTGAAAGCAAACACTCGGGAAAAGGAACAAAGAGTAGATTTGGAGAAATGAGACGGGGCTTCCAAAAACGATGCTAATTCCGTATCGCCTTTTCTTTTGATTCAGTAACTAGAGACATGGTTTTATCTGGACTAATGATGGGAGGGAAGGCAACCTGTTTTACCCGGAGAGATATCCCACGAGTTTATTAGAGCAAAGACTTCTTTTGCAGAGATCACAGCTTGTGATTCATTTACACCTATCATTGTGACGTAATTGCACCGAATCATTCCACGGAAATAATTAATTAAATAAAAGCCCAGTAGTCCACCCACTTAAAAAAATGTTATAGAAATTAATGTTTGCATTTTAAAGCGTTGCTTTATTAGGTTGGGTCGCAAACTTTAGATGTAATGAAACCCGTTGCTTTAAAAAAAAATCACCTATCTTTGGTGTGACTTAGGGGCATCACTTATTTTGCTGTGTAAGTTGAATGTTATAATCAATTTAAATAGGTACAATATGGGTAAGAAATTGTTACTGTGATTCCAAAAGCTATATTTTGAAGGAAAATATGAACATTGAATAATGTTTTCCAAAAACAATAGAAGATATTCCACACATATTCGGTAATATAGTCATTGAAGTTACAGCCTTTAAACATTCAATCTTCAACATGACTATTCAAACACACTTTGTGTGTACAAAATGTACAGGCCAAAAGGGTGGGGATAATTCATATCCAGTAACTGTACAAATGTTGCACCTGCTTGATCACTGCTAGTTTAAGGGATTTCTAAATGTTTTTGTTTTGTCTTGCATTTGCAACAGGAAAAGACAGACTTATTTATTTGTTTATTGGTTCTGCTTTGAGGAGTGCTATATTCAGGAACAATGCAGAAATGATTTTTGTAAGAAAATAGCCAGTTTATTTCAGCTTAAAAGAAAAAAAAATCTCCTTTGTAAAAGCACAGTCAGTGTATGTGTGTGTATAATTTGACTATATATATTGGATTCATTATAGTGTAGTCAAATAATGAGTAGAATGTGTGTAGCTAATAGGAAATCTCTTTCTGGAGAGACCATTCTGGAGTTAGGTGAAAGTCTTATCAGCAAAACTCAAGGATAATACACAATAGAGCAATAAACCATCTAGTGTGCTGGCAGGCAAATCATATTACATATTAAGATAGCAACTGTTACTATATAAACCCCTTAGGTTTGTATCTGTTATATCTGTTATTTAGTGTATTATTATTATTATTATTATTATTATTATTATTATTATTATTATTATTATTATTATTATTATTATTATTATTATTATTATTATTGCTATTTGCTATTTGAATGTGGCAGAAAATTGAATTTATTGTCCACTGATGATACTGTTTGGACGATTGGTTTCTTTCTCCAGTCTATGTAGTTGGATTCCCTCCCACCTTTCTTTGTTTCTTACTTTTGGGATGGGTGGGCAATAATAGATTCTATATAATATTCCTTAGTATCATAATAACCTAGCTGAGTAAGCTATATCTTTAATTTTTAAATGTAAAGCAACATTTATTTAAATTGTCCAAACTTTGAAGTAAGTATATTATAAGTAATATTAAGTTTTAAAATTTTGTAACTTGAATTAGGTGTATTATATAGAATAAATATAGGGAAATATACAATAAAATATAGAAAAAATGTGTTTCTGTTTGAGTCCATTGGATGTTTTCGCAGACATTCAAATAAAAAAATATACTTTTAAACTATATTATTTGACATAATTTTCCTATATTTGAACTGTTTATAAAATAACATAACTAAATAGCACTGATGAAAACAGTCACTATTTTCTGAATTTGTTAAGAGTGCATGCCTATAAATACAGAAACTAAACTTGCAGTTGTATTTAATTACCTGTAAGTTAGCCATATTGCAATAATAGGACCTGAATGGATATTACAAGGATTAATCCTTTTTCTTCAAACCATCTACTGGTGAATTAATGATCAAAACACTTAAAAATTATTTTGGAGCTCTACATATGATTTGATCTATGATTCTGCAGAAGAGCAGAGCAAATTGTTTGTATGAACTGAATTGATACCAACTTATATATACTTGTGTTAACTGATTACTTTTAGGTGTGTGTGACTATTTCTTTTTTAAAAAAAACATTTGTTTCCCCAATTATTTGATTGCTGCTGTTATGTGGCATATTGCACAAAATATTTATTATAGCCATTCTGGAATAGGACCACATGATATCTTTCATTGAAACTCCAATTAAGCAAAGAGATGGTAAAATGTAATTTTCTTCAGTGTTATGTATGATATAGTATTAATTAAATTAAAATATGTTCTAAGGATATATATTGTGTATTGAGTCATAGAGGCATTTAAATAATCTCAAATTGTTTTAAAATATATTGATTATAAATAAAAAAAGTTGTGAAGAGTTAATCCTGTAGCTGTTAACAGTAAATTGTTATAGAAATTGATGTCTTAATAATGAATAGAATTTATTCCTTACTGAGCTTTGAATAGATTTTTTAAAATAATAATAGAAATTTAAGTCTAAAAGCACTTAATTTCCCTCTTTTTTCAATTCAAGATGGACTTTTCAAGAGTCTCCTAGATCTTCTGGAATACAGATACTCTCTCTAACCCCCCCCCCCCGTGTTTAATTGGAAACATGTTTAAAGTTGCACTTTTTGCATCATGAATCAAATAAATAATAATTGCAATTTTGTAACTTTTTCCCCCTTAATCCATTGCTCCTGGTTACCGGCAACCTTAATTTAACTGTTTTATAACCTATAACAGTTAACACTTGACCTGGGTCATTAACAGGATTATCAGCAAATTGGTTTAATCTTTTACTGACAACCTGAATTGCTTCAATAATATTTTGACTATGCAGACAGGAAACTTCTTTTAACCTCTCAAATCTCACATAAAGAATTTCTTATGAATACAATTTTCACTCCCTACCGTTCCCAAGTCACTAGAAATATACATCTGTTCATGGTTACCGTCAGGCTGTACTTTGGTAAACAAGTAACACAAAGTATTTCAGTTTACAATATATTTGTAGTTCTGGTTACAATGTGTGAATATTTCCTTCTATGACTTTGTCCTAACTATATACCTACATTTGTTCAGTAGATAGCTACTTTGGTCTCCAAAAATATTTTAATGTTTAATAGTAGTTTAAAAGTTTGTGAAGTTAGTAGTAATGAAGTAGATCAGGAATACACGGAGCAACCTATATATATATATATATAATGTTTGTATATGTTTTTATTAAATCTATATTCAAAAAACTTCTAACAAAATTCAACTTTTGTTTTCCTTCAAACAAAACAAATAATTACAAGTAATATTAGTTATGTTGTGCTTGTATGCATTTTTTAAAATTTAATCCTCTGGAATGTTCTTCAGTTTTTCTGCAGAAGTCATACATCAAGTTTAAGGAGAGCAAAGCAATTGCAATTGTATGCTGTTGTTCTCATGTACTTATTATTATTTAGAGTAGTAGCCAGTCATTACAAGGCTTATAATGGATCCCATTTCTGAAATTTTATTTCATTATAATGTACATTTTTCAGTATGAGATAAAAGAAGTTTTTAAAAATGAAAGGCAAAACTGATAACACCTGAATGATAAAGCATTTACAAGATTCAGCATAATTAAAATTCCAGTTTTATAGCTACCTAGCTCTTTATCTTCTCACTTATTAAACCCTGCTGATGCCTGTTTAATCCCTGCTGTTAAGCCAGTCCGAATGACAGGGTCTTAAAGTAGTTCAAGTATATATAGGTGCAACGATTTGACCAATTTCTAATCTGCTTAAAATTTAGCATTATTCTATCACATCAAAAAACAGCATTTAGGCAGGCATGTGTATTAGTGCTGTGCCTGAATGAAACAGCTGCTATAAAACTAAATAATCGCATTTGTAATGTAGAATCTAAAGTTGAGTCAGGACAGTTTTGAAAAGGTGCTTTGGTTGCTCCAACACTAACTGGAATACATTATAATGCCTACCGTAGTATTATTATAGAATTGGGCATGCCATACCTGGACAACAAAAATACAGACAGCCAAGGAGTAAAGAGTGCCTCTAGATTTTTTCCAGATATGATTCACCTAATAGCCCTTAAAAGTTATGTCAATATAAAACTCAAAATTTTGTCAACTCCTTTTTCCTATTTCAAGTTTAGGTTAATGTTTATTTATCTGAATTTATAAGCCACCCAACTTCAATGTACTCTTAATACAGTTAAAGTTCTACTTAAGAATCATGCTTGTCTTGATATTTTCTAACAAATGATTGATTTATTGGATAAACTTGCAGCCCGTTGAATGAGACATTTTGAATTTAGAACACATGATAAATATAAGAAGCCAAATGTAAAACTGTTATCATAGCTTAACCAAGACCTTGTGCTGCACTTGTGCAGCACTAGGAAAAACTAAGCAAATGCTGGTGGAAGAAATTAAGATAAAGGGTTAAAGAACTAAAGTACATAAAACTTTAGAAACCAGTCAGCTTTAAATAAGCTGTAAGAAACTTCTTTGAAGAAGGAAAAGTCTTTAGAAATCAAAACATGTCGCAGAGGTTTGCCATTTCAATAAAAATCCATATGATTAGTGTAACAGAATATTATCTTTACCGGTAGTAATATTTGTCAAAATGTAGGAATTAAAACATTGTCCTTCTGGATAAATGTCGTATGGAGCAAATTTTGTTTCTGTGCAATAAATTTCCTTCCCTTTTGTTCAAGATTGCACCATTTTTCATCAACGTAGTTATATAACTTGTTTGATTGAGATAATTGTTACTGAATGAAAGGTTTAATAGCAAAAATGCAGGGTTTTTTTTTCCTCTTTTGCCGTGAGGAGTCTGGTATTTATCACCAGCAAGGGTCACTACAGAGCTTTTATCAACAGAGCAAGAGTAGAGGATGGCAGAATTTTTGAATTAAGGCGCTTGCTGTTCAGCGAAGCACGATTCAGTTTATTTATATTACAACCACACTTGATTTCTATTGAACTATTTGTTTGCATAATGGAAGTATAGATGATATAAAAGAGTAAACCCCTATTGTCATAGAAGAGATAAAAAACAGTGTGCATTTAATTCCTTGTATTGAAATTATCAAAAAGAACTTTAGGGTATAATAATCTGAGTAAAACCCATTGGTATATCCTAGCTTGCTTACTCATATGTGAAGCTCACTGGGTCCCTTGGGATTTGCTACCAGGAAAAATAAAGTTAGAAATTCTGGTGTGTGTGTGTGTGTGTGTGTGTGTGTGTGTGTGTGTGTGTGAGAGAGAGAGAGAGAGAGAGAGAGAGAGAGAGAGAGAGAGAGAGAGAGATTTAGACCAAAAGATTGCATTAAAATCAATATTCTATAAAAGTGACATTCAGATATTTTTTAATAAAAATATATAAATCTTAGACTTAAATTCAACTATTTCCCTGTCTCAGTGTAACTAACTTCTAAACAAAGATATTGAGGCTGTCAGCTGTCATCTTATGTTTGGTCACAGCTAGATGTTTAGCTAGATGTTTAGATTGGATTTAGCATTGTTGTCTACCTGTTGAATCCTTCCCAAAGACCTGGGATAGGGAGATGTTGTTTTTAAATAATATTAAAGGTATTGTCACAGAATGTATGGTGTTGCCAGTGAATCTGTTTTTTCACAATTGATTCATGGTGGTTTGTCAGTTCCGATGGTGTTCAAGTGGTGCTCCAGATGTTTGGAATTGTACCAAAGGTGTCTATTACTATTGGTACTATCTTTGCTTTCTTTTGCCACAGTTACTCTACTTCTACTTGTATTTTGTGATTTTTCTCCAGTAGTTTCTTCTTCTATTCTGCTGTCTCCAATACTGCAACATTCATTATCCAGACTTTTTTTGTCATTCTTATCTGCAATTGTTAAATCTTTGTGGCAGGTGCCTGTCTGGTTGAATTCTAAAGTCCCAGAGCACATTAGTTTCTTCATTTTTTATTATTTCCAGAAATGTCTATTTTGTAGTCCCACCAGTTCTTGCTTTCAGGCAAATGGTAGTTATTGCAGATATTCCAACATACCATTGCTGCTCTTTGTAGTTTGTCTGTGCAATTTTCTTCCAACAGCTAACTAGATGGTCTGTGCTTGTTCCTTCTTCTTCTCCTTCGGACTGTCATTACTCATTCTTGCAGGACCCTCAATTCTATTAAGAATTATGAATGCCAATCCGAATCATATCTTGAAATATAACATGATAATAGATTTAGGAGTATTTAACGTGTAGTTTAAAAAATTAACTAAAATTAGATGTTTGTTTTTGAATTGAATGTATATGTGTGTGTATATATATATATATACCGGTATATAAATTAAAATATAGGTATATTTGTATGTATATACATACATATGGTATATTCTAATTTATATATGTAGATATATACATTCAATTCTAAAAGAAATACATTTTAATTTTCTTTCTTTTAAATATTTTACTAAGTATAAATAAACTTTCTCTATACACATACACAAACTTAGTAAAATATTTAAAAGAAAGAAAATTAACTAAAAAGTAGGTGTTCGTTTTAAATTGTGTTTAAATTCAAATTATAATCAGTGCACAAAATATTGAGCATTTAACTGTTATATTTTCTGCATTAAAGTAAACATTTTAAAGGATACTTTATTCCAGTGGATCTTAATTTCTAGATTCAGCTGCATACAGCATATCCTTGAAGAACTGTAACTGTTTTGAATGAACCATTAACATGTAACTATTTAAAAATAAAAGTGCTTACTATAATCCAACCACAGTTAACTTAAATTCTATTAATTTGAAATAAGAAATATTCTGAGGCCTTAATTCTATTATTGAAGTTGGATACTTAAAATTTGTAATACTTTGACTATAAAAAGCCTACTGGGCTTCCCAAATAAATGTGTTGCAGTAATTTAACTATGATTAAAACTATCTGAAAATCTAAACTGAATGTGTGTTTCTGGCAGCAGGTTAATCAATTAATTAATTACATAGAATTATTCAGAAATTGCATAATCCAGAGAGTATTTTTAATTGTATGCAGTCAATTTAAACAAATCAACATAAACCCAATGAAAAATGCAATACAATCAATGAAGCCCAAGGCTTCGGTAAATGACTATGATCTTGATTTTGGAAATGAAGCAACAACATCTTGCTGTCCTGAAATGCTATTGACTGAAATCCATTACATTTCCAAAGTTTTACATTTCAGCTTGCTTGCAAAATTTACAAATAGCAAATAGAGTGATAAAAAGCAAATGAGATATAAAAATAAAGATCATACTATTTGAAAGAAACTGCTGGGAGAGAGCAACAAAAGACTAAAGACTAGCCTACCGAGCCCTTGTTGAGGATTAACGAAACCATACAAAATTAATTCTTTAACGTGGGGAGACATTATTCAAACTGATGCACTGTAAGTGAAAACTTTTAGGCAGCTTTTTTGTAAAGTAATGTATATCCTGCTGTTTCGGGCAGAGTGAGGAAGAAAATCCCATTAATCTGGTGGAAAAAATATTGGGGAAAGAATAAAAGCCCACCAAACAAACAGTAATGGAAATGTACAAGAAGTTTGAGAGTGAAATAAGCTTGCATGTGGGAGAGAATTACAGCACACAATTACATTAGGTGAACTCATTTGGTATTCTTAAGAAAGCCTGGTTCTGTTTTCAGAACACAGTGTTGAAAATTTTTATACACATATCAGCCTATCAACTTGTGCATTTTATCATTTTGTTTAGGTTGCTTTTACAGAAATAAAGAATTTGGGGAATAACAAATCTTGGTTGTCTAGCACTTTGCCGGATCTAAATATATGGATAAAAACAAATATGAAACATTATAAGATAATGTAATAGACAGTGATATTCTCAAAATATTTTCTTTCTTTATATTTGTATCACTTCTACAAATCCAGGCAAAATTCAGCTTTGCCTTTGTGAATTCTCCTCTCTATTTTGTACAGTTCTGTGCAAGTTTACAGAGATATTAGCTCTACTGAATTCAAAAGTACTTTCATGTGAGGATAATACTATCTGATATATAGACATTAAAACTTTTAAGAAAAACAAAATACAATGTTATTCCTATATGATTTTCATTTGCTGAAATACTTTGTGTTTCAATTTTAATTAGAATTGTTGATTTATTATTTTTCATTTTTTCAGAAACATTATTCTGGATTTATCTACATAGTTTCATAGAAAACTTCTCACCACTTCCCCCCACATCACCAAAGAAATTTTTACAGCTATTTTAAGAATGAGAGCACTTTAAAAATACTTTTTGCTTTTCAGAAGGTATTAGAATTGTCTCTTTGTAAAATGTTTTTCCACTTGAGCTCAGTCCTGGTGACTTATAGGTACAATACGATAATATTGGAAAGAGCTACAAGGTGTTTTTTTTCATTTCTTTTTGTGGACTGCTTTTTTGACTTCGTAATCTATTCCACAGTCATAGTGTTCCTTTCCGAGTGCTAATTATATCCCAACATACTTGTCTTCCAAGAACAGATAAGGTCTATTATTTTAATTTTATGCTGCTTTGTAGTGTATCCTCTATCCTACTTACATATTAATGAATAAAATCTTGGGCTGAATTGTTATCAGAAGGCAATGAATTAATAGACTATTAAAAAGAATAACAGAACAACAATAGAATAACAGAGTTGGAAGGGACCTTGCAGGTCTTCTAGTCCAACCCTTGCTCAAGCAGGAGACTCTATATCATTTTAGACAAATGGTTGTCCAATCTCTTCTTAAAAACTTCCAGTGTTGGAGCACCCACAACATCTGGAGGCAAGCCGTTCCACTGGGTAATGTTCTCACTGTCAGGAAATGTCTCCTTAGTTCTAGGTTGGTTCTCTCCCTGATTACTTTCCACCCATTGCTTCTTGTCTTGCCTTCAGGTGCTTTGGAGAATACGTTAACACCTTGTGGCAGCCCTTAAATCAACATAGCTTAATTTAATAATGATTTCAACTGACTAAATCTGAATGCAACTGCTACAGAAAGGCAACAATACATATCATTAGTCTCATGCCAGATTCATCAACTATGCACCCTGTTTGAAACATGGTAAAGGTGGGATATACAAAAGGTATGTCCTGTCAGAGCTATCTGCAAGTGCTCCATGAATTGCATGGGTGAAAAAGTAGTTTAGGAAATAACCACATTGGGACACTGGAGTTGTCTCAAGGGTATGGTGTTGAGTTATGGGGGAAATGAAATAGGCCAGAGAACTCCTGCTTCCTAGTAAAGAAAAACCAAAAAATAAGTAGGATCAATGCATGTATACTAATTTTGGATAGTCTGAGAAAAAAGATTTCTACCAAGCCTGCAAGGTACTGGAATAGGAGATGGATACAAAACTTTGGTGGTTCAAGTAAGAGAGGCTGCAGTAGCCCTTATTACTATTTCTCTTTATCTTAATTAAGTTATTTAAATTGTCAAAAATGGGTGAGAATGTATGTAATTTTTGCTTGTTTAAGGGCAGCATATTAAACTGGGGCAAAAAATTTTTTTTTAAAGAAAATGCAAATAGAAAAGCACATATGTTCTAAATTAATTACCTCATAAATTCTGTTAAACAATAAAAAATAACTTCTTGATGACATCAGCAAGTTGGAAAACATAACCAAATTCAGCAAAAGCATCCTGTTTTTTTCAATGTGACACTCAATGGATTTTTTTTTATTGTATCAGCATGTTGTCTCCCATCCTTATATCCACATTAAATTAGTTGTGTATGAGGAAATAACTTGGAGGCAACTAGAAACATTCTTTGGGCTCTTTATCAACAGATACCATTACAATAATTGATTAGGTTTTCAGTAGCTTATTTTTGGAATTGAGCTACCGTAACAGTGACAGTTTGTCATGTGTCTTTGCATCTCAGTGTGAATCAGTGAAAATTTAAATAACCTTTAAACTGATGTAATTATTCCTCCTCCTTCTCCTCTTCCTCCTCCTCCTCCTCTTACATTACGCTAATGGTTGTCTACAGGGATGGTTTTCACTTACCTTCCCTACCAGTTCGCAAATGTGAGCGCGCGCGTGTGCACGCTAGCTTCGCTCGCATGTGCCACCTCCGTACATGCACACGGCCACCCGCACATGCGCTTTACTCACATGCGAGCCTTCCTCACATGCACCCGACTTCAAAAACTTGCACAAATAGGATAGCATAGAGCCGGGGTGGGTGGGCGGAGCCACCCGCGATTTCCACTACTGGTTCGGGCAAACCAGACAGAACCAGCTGAATACACCTCTGGTTGTCTATTCCATCAGTTTACTTATAGTACTACATTCCCTTATTTCCTTTTCATTGGAAATATGCCCTCACTAGATCTTTGCAAATTGAGGCCTTCCGTAATTCAAATTATAATATTATATTTTAATGAATGATTAACAATGATATTAACCATAATTCTTTTATTTTTGTTTGGCAACATCCACTGTTTGGAGCATGGCTCTTTGAGCATGTAAATCAAATTTCAAATATGGCCCTCAGTTCCCCTCTTCCCCCAAATTGTGCACTATAAGCAACAGCTTTGATTCCTACAATATGTCTCATTTGCTAGTAGAACCATTTTAATCAATTATCTTTAAGCAATCTATATATGGAGGGTATAGGAAATGGCTCTGAAGGACAGGAAAAAGAGCTGCTACCAAGGAAATGATGAGACAAGCTCAATTTGATCCCATTCCAAAAACCTACTTTGAATAAACATTTCACACCCCTTCCTAGTTCACACTGAAAGTTTGGATAGAACAACTTTCAGACTTGCAAGATTCTGTAACTGTAGCTGTTAAAAGAAAAGTACTCCTGACCTATATGGGTGATATGACATTGGATTCTTGTTGGGCTGACCTTAGATGAAAATATTAGAACAGGATATGAATGTTTTTCAGAATACAAGACAGAACAAAAGGACCTTTCTCCCAGTTATGACAAAATTTCCCATGGATATGAAGATCATTTCAGAATTGGGCAGTTTATGACTTGTAAAACTGTATGGATAGATAAAGTCAAACTTGTGATCTAAATAATTGTATTCAGATGGAACCCTTGTATATGACATAGGATTATTTTCCAGGGTGGCAATATAAGAATTTAGAATTCCTGGGAAAGGATGAAAAGGTAGAATGAAGGGAGAAGTATTTTCCAGCTTGGCATTAAGGTAAAAGAAAAATATGGGATGCTGATATTTGGGAATAGAATAAAAGCACTGCAATAAAGTTGCAAGCAATCAAGCAGAAAAACAAAATCTATTTTAAAAACATTTACTGAATTGTTGAGCCTCTTAAACCACTAATAAAATCAAGAAAAGCTGACAATAGTCATGTTGGAAGTTCATGACACTGGGTTCTTTTGCCTTCTCATATTCACCTACTGATCTGATTTTACAATGTGTGCTTAATTGTATTTGGAACTAGATGTAATTATACATTTTTAAATACAAAAAAATAATTTAAAGCTGTGATATGATTTACAAATATTGTTAAATCTTTTTAGGCTTCAAACCTAGGAGTAAGCACCATGGAAGGCAATGGGATTTAGTTTTAAGCAGACAGGTATAGACTTTGTGAGAGAAATATCCCTAAACATTAAATGTGCAAGCAATTGGATGGAGTTTTTTTTTCCTCAGGAAAAAAAAAGCCTTTAATCACAACATTTCAAACACAGGAATAAAACATGATTCTAATTCTTGGAAAGGATCATATTATTTCCTAAAACAGAATCTGGATAGTTGTTTCCGTTTTAATGGAAATATTTAACTAAATAATTCCATTGCTTCCCTCCTCCCCCAAATGGCAAAGAAGCAATACCGTGTGTTCAGTTTAGGAAGCTATGGTTCTTATATGTATAGTACATTTATGTGAGAAGTTTCTTTAAAAACTAAATTGGCTGCTGATCTGTCCTCTGAATTTTTTTTGAGAGATAAGATGGAAGAACATTTACAGTAGGTCCTCTGTGATGTATCAATTACTGGACTGTTACTATTTAAAGATGAGGCACAAGACACTTTGATTGTTCCATTATATAAAATATTCAATAGTATCTTAATGAGAAAGTTCTAAAAAAGTTCTTAAAAAATCTAAAATCTTTTTATGAAAAAAATACACTTATATAATATCTACAAACTGCAGTAGATAACATAGTACAGCTTTGAAATGTTTATTGCAGTTATGAGTACATTATAAAATTCATCATGCTTCGGAAACTTTCTTAGCCCTAATTCAATCTGGCATCTTTTTCAAGTAAGTCTCAGAGGAATTAAAAGAACTTGGTGTGCTTTTATGCAGGTTAGATTCAAAAGTCAGTATAGATATATAACATTTCCCAAGAAGAACAACCAAAATTACTCCTGATGTGGTTTTTAATTCCCAGTTATAACCCTGAAAATCACTTATCTGACGTTGAAGTTGCAGGCATCCTGAGGACTCCCACTCATTTTCCTTGTTCAGATTGCTTGGGGTTGATAATTCATTATGACAAGTCAAATATCCACCTCCTCCTTTTGCATCACTGCAGGACTTAAAGCAATATTGGAGTTTTGTGCATCAGATTTGCCAAGAATTAATCCTGACTTTGATTAGGTAGAGCTATGAAAACATTTTCTCATCAATGGTAAAAGAGGGGGAAGAGAAGGGCAGGTGAAGTGTTGAAATAAAAAGAACAGGTGCAATGGAAAAAAAAACTTGATGAGAGTCTTCATTCTTTCTGCTTTTACTGTTTTAATTGACTAGTATTCTAACAGCTGGTGCTTTACACAGTAGTGAAGAAGGAGATGGCTAATGGCTAACCACTTGGAAAGAATGCTGAATTTGAAGAAGAGTCAGTACTTTACCAAGAGCAACCAGACTGACTGATGTCTGCTATTAGGTTCTAAAATAAACAACAATATAAAATCTGTCCAATTAAGTAAAAGTGATATTATTACTTTGAAAAAAATACAAACACATATATTTTGCAAATTCTATGAACTATTTGAATGAAGGAACATGTGTATGATGTATGTATCCCTTGGGAGTTGGGCGGCATACAAATTTAATAAATAATAATAAAAAAATAATAATCATAGTGGCAGGAACTGCTAGAGACCCATTTTTGGGGGTTGTAATAATAATAATAATAATAATAATAATAATAATAATAATGTATGATATATGCATATGTGTGTGAGAGTGTTTCCATCATACTGCAGTATTCCCTTTCGCAATAAGCTGTCTTGGACAAATCAGAAATGTGATTAAGAAGTAACAAGCATCCTTACGAAATTAGAGGCAGGAAAGGAGAAAAGGAAATTTCACCCAAGAAAATAAGTATTTTGAAAAGGAAAGGAATGCTCTAAAGCTACAGAAGTATGGAAGCAAAAGGCATTCATGTTAAATGGAGCAGGGTATTCCCAAATAAGATGTCAGTAAGTGTGCCCTAATATGTAAGAGTGACACTGCTTTGAGATCAGCTAGTTTGGATGTGTGCTGCTATTCATGAGGCTATATAAATATTGCATTTAATTTAAATGCATTTAATAAAATAACTCTTTATGGATTTATAATTTCCCTCTTACATTTTAAAACTTTTCAGAAAGGATTTCAGGAAATATATCCACCAAAGTTTAAAAAACCTAAATGCTACCCCAGTTGTAAATTTTTGTTTGTTTGTTTTCTTAAGGCAACAATATCAACTTGTATGGCTCATCTAACAATTAACTTGAGATCTCATAAAGAACAATTTAGGTCTAAGAGCTGATCTTTTAAATATTATTCAAATATGTAAAATTGTAAAAGTACAAAAAAAGGAGTCAAGTTCTCTGGGTTACCAAAATTAATATCAAGATATTGATCAGTTTTATGCAGAGTTTTTGCCTGCATCTCAGCAAGGCTTCCTTACGTGGAATAGTTCAGAAGTGGGTATTGTCCTGCAGTGATTGTAGTATTTGAAAAAGATTGGCTGGTGACTGGAATGTTCTTGGGAGGTGTCAATTAATGACTTTCTGGAAATGTTGTCTCTATTTTAATACCCAGGAACCAATTAATAATTTCCAGTAACTCATTAATTGACATTTCCGAGGAAACCCAATGACTAAGTATGTACAGCAAGCCTGGGTTACCTTTATTTCAAGAAGGCCATAATTGTGAAAGTAATTATTGATAAATGTATTACATTTGTACTTTTTTTTTTTTTGAAAGATATATCTTTGGTCAGCTTCTTTTGCTTTATAATTTTCTCAAATTATACTCCACAATTGAAAATTATCACAGTAGGTTTCACTTTATAAGGAAATGATCTTGCAATTATCTGGTGTTCTTTCTTAATCACAGCTCTTGAGAAGGAAAAAAATAGCTTCATTGAGTTAATCTGTTATTCCTGTGTTATTGAGTTGGGGGATCACAATGTTTCAGATTCATCTTGATAATTCTTTTCAGAACAATATTGCATGAATACATCGGGAAATATTATTTTAACAGTCTTCCCCGATCTACATAGGAGCTGCAGAGATAGACAATAGGACTGAAATTGGGGAAATTCACAGTCAATAGGTCAATTGATTAATAGCAGTATTCAAATATTTGGAGATATATGAATGTTTTGATGAATTACTTCTATGTTGTTTTCCTTGCTGTTAGGAACAAGTATATATTATTACTTTTTGAATATTCAGATGAAAAAAGGATTGGTTGCTACCACAGATTGAGACCTGATCAACATTTATGCAACCAAGTTAATTTTAGGTGATCAGTTAACATTTCAAAAAGTAGCAAACTGTATGCATGTATGTACACTGATGCCAGTTATAAAACATTTGATAGAATTCTGCATGATTTGAGTTACAGGGACACATGCATAAGACTTTGAATGTTTCAAATTATAAAGTTTAATAATTGTACAGTAATTGTTTATTTGGTTTACTGGGGGTAGGATCAATTTCATAAATTTAGAAAAGGAAATAACTATCTCTTGTAAATGGCTTCCTGTTAAACTTTGTTATCAATAGTTTTTGATCTAGTCTAGCAAGCAGTCTTGCATTAAAGATATTTTCAGATCTTTTCATTTTTGTGCCTGCAATAATCTTGCTGTGTTTACACACACACACACACACACACACACACACACACACACACACACAGTACTATTTTCTCCTATCCAAAAAACAAAAAGTGCCATAGTTTTTTTACATGCCAACAAGCATGATAAAATTATCCTTATTATTCACATTCCCAACATAAATTTGAAATATTTTTATACATTGTAGTTTCATTGTTCTAGATAGTTGCATGCCTATCATTTGTATACAATTCCATTTCAAATTCTGTCTTACATTATTCAATATCATAAATTATTTGGTATACTTTTAATCTTTCTGATAACTGTAAATACGAAAACTATTGACAATCATGTCCTTCTGTCATCAGTTATTCTTTTGATTTTATTTTATATTCTCTGTAATAAAATTCTAGAATCTCATGATATTAAATATCTTTGCCTATAATTACTCATCTCTAAAATGCTTCTTGTGCTTTATGTTCCTTTATTTCCATATTTCCATACCACAAATATTAATGCCAGCCAAATTTCAGGTCACATCCTTTTAATTCTAACAAATTTTTATTTCTCAGCAAACCCAATCTTTCATCCAAACCAAGCCACTAAATTGCAAAACACAATTTCAGATCAGGTAAATCCAAACCAATCCTCTTCTTTCCTTTGCATATTGTAATGCTTTATACTGTATTTAACTCATGGCTTTTTTCTCTTGCCATACAAAACTTAACTTTGCCATTGTTTAATGGTACAAAAATGTCAAAACCAGTATT
Source organism: Thermophis baileyi (assembly GCA_003457575.1). Lineage (NCBI taxonomy): Eukaryota > Metazoa > Chordata > Lepidosauria > Squamata > Dipsadidae > Thermophis > Thermophis baileyi. The sequence continues at coordinate 4,389,912 of QLTV01000598.1, read as the reverse complement.
GTCCAAAACAAAAACATCCTTCTGAGCACAGCATTCATCTTTGTCCCATAAATTATCTCCAACAATTGTAGTTTCTCCCATCTTAGCACGTTTTTTTAAAATTTCATTCCATATCTTAACATAATTATTTGAAATAACATACAGTTATTTGTCATAGTGATACCCAAATATTTTACTTTTTCCCTCTATCTTAAAACCAGTTTTCTTCATCAGTTTTGTTTGACTCTTTATTTTCATATTTTCATATCTTCATCTTCTGGTTTCTATTCAGATCTTAAAAATTGATCATTAAATTAAAAATTTTCCACAAGCTTTTTCAGGCAGTCAGACTAAAGAGCCATTGCTTTCAACCTTAAAGTAATGGTTTCATTTTTCAGGTGTGTGTAGATTATCTTGAACATTCGTTTGCTTAAAAGAATAGTGGAGAAGAGGTGTACTCAGTTGCATGTAAGATTTGAACACTTAGGAATCAATTTTGAAAGTTGTATCTTCCTAATTCATAGGAGGTATCTATTGTTTTAAAGAATTTTTAAGCACTAAGATTCAGCATAATACCTGAAGTTATTTGAATGCATGTTGCAATTTTAAATAATTGGACAAGCATAATAAAAATAAATTTCTTCATAATTACAATCAAATGTATTGAAGAAAGTTCTTGTGCTACACGGTGGGTGATACAATGAATTGCTAGAGAAATTCTACAATTATGCATTTTAATTGAAATTCATTTTTGAAGAAGCAAGCATCCAACTGTGCTAACATTATTGTGCAGTTTGTGCGTGCACGTATCCACACACGAAAACTGGGCCATGTAGTTTTTAAATATTATATGTGCCTGTAAACAGTCCTGGTGTTGTTTTACCTCCAAGCAAAGACTAGCTGGATCCTGCCTCAAGATAGCTTCTGTGCTTTCCAAATATGAATTACATGCTTTAATTTTGAGTATATTCATATTTATTTACTTATGTTATAGTTTTGTATAGAAAACTTTGATTTTCTCTGTGTTAGCATTTTTCTCATAAGTGAAAATTAACAACTACAATAATGAAAGAAATGAAAAACTTTCACTTCCTCTGACATCTGAAAAATTTGTTCCGATGGTAAAAAAATATGTCTTCAGTGATTATCTTTTTTTAACTATTTTAATAACTATTTTTCAGCAATTGTGAATTTTTGAAATTGTATCATGTAAAAATAAATAAGGAATTGATACAGGAATAAACTCTAAAATTGTGCTTTTATTCATTTAGATTTTTATCTTGTCCTATTTTACTTCAAAAGAAGCTGCAAATCTATTATAATGTAAAAATCCAAGCAAGGCTTACAGTTCTAATAAATCAGAGTTATATATATGCACGCAACTTAATTATAGTATCTACTTTAAAATCAGAGGTGGGTTCCTCCCGGTTCAGACTGATTCGCCTGAACTGGTAGCAACCCGCTGGTGACATCACAATGATGTCACGGATCCGGTTCGGTTGGTGCCAGTCCGTGGACGCTGCCATCTTTTTTTTTATTTTATTTTTTGGGAGGGGATTTTTTTGGGGTGGAATTTTTTCCGGTTTTTTTTTTCTTCTGCGCATGCGCAGAAGCTGAGTTTCTGGCACTGCGCATGCATCACTATCTTGTTTTTGGCTTTTTTTGAGGGGGGAATTTTTTTGCACTGCGTATGCGCACACGAAGCGCGCCCGCGCCCATGAGGTGCGCCCACGTGGCACTGGAGGAAGCGAACCAGCAGCGAGGTAAGTTAGAACCCACCCCTGTTTAAAATAATTCAGTTTACATGAAATCCAATTTAACATCTGCATAGTTATTAATTGATGGGATGTTCCCATTTTAGAGGATAGGAAAGCTGAATTTAATATATGGAGGAATAGTGATCAAACTCCTTACATTTTGAGTGTTGGTTAATAAAGAATAATAATGATGAATAATACAGTAATTGATAAGTTTCACGTAGCTAGCTTCAAGGCTGTGAAGTATCAAAAGAAGAAACATTTATACACTTTTATCTAATGTAAACTATTTTTACATTTGCATATTGGTATTAGCTATCTAAGGACAAAACAGAGATCACCACATGTTCTGTTTTCCTCTCCCACCCAAAACCAATAGCAGCATTGCAACAGAGAAAACTTGAGAACTTTTTTTAAATCATTTATGTTGCTTTCCCCTTTGTTGTTTTTAAAGAATATGATATCCTTTATAATTTTTACTTTGTCTCTAACTCAGTAAGAAATTATATGAGTATAGATGTAGAATTCACTTTTTTCATGAAATATACAGTACAGAGTACATATATTTTAAATGATAGTTGAATTTAAAATAGTTTCTTAAAACTATACATTCTTTGTCTTGATTTTAATCATGAACACCCTAATGAACATAAGATCTGATCCTGCAACCTTAGCATTATTTTTGTTAATCTTAGTTTAAACAAACCATGTTTCCAAAGTTTAATGGCACAAACAACTGTTATTATGTTCAAGATTGTGATGCTTCCAATTTCCAATTAATGAAAGTAGTGGATACAGACAATCAAAATTTCTCTATTTACTCATAGCAGGAAATGATAATTTTCTTTTTGAACTGGCCTACTCTGCATTAGAGGCTGGTAGATATGCTGTTGCCTTATAATGGCTGGATGAACGTTATAATCATTTCTGTGAATTCAATTTAGGTATGGCTTTAAATTTCTTGCGTACTCACTTTGATAGTAATGGGCAATTCTAAGTACTGTAAAAGGACACATGTTTGTATTGTGCTTTGGAACCAAATGCCATACGTAGTGAAGCCAAGTTTTCAGTCATATGCTGTTCTTATTTCAAGTTCCCAAATGAGACGTGCTTATAAACAGGACATCAGCCGGTGTTGAGGCTGTGGCTTCTCTTAAACAGTGGCTTTTCTTAAATAGTGCAGTTGGTCACAGTTGAGTTTGCGGTGGATGTGCTGGAAGCAGAATTTTTAGAAAAGGACACTGTTAATAATAGCCAGTTGGTATGTCTGTTGGTATGGTGGAACAGGCTGTAAATACCCTGATGTTCTGTACTGTGGGTAAACCTATTTTTTTTTCCTTAGGGGAAAGGAAATTGGGTAATTTTCACTCTTGCAATTTGCATCCTGTTCCAATGTCTGTTTATTCCAAATAAGTCCCACTGGCCTGGCAGGCTTTACTGCCAAATAATCAAATAGGTATGTAGGTTTGCAGGGTTTGCATCTATAAATGGCTACACAATTTGAGAGTCAGTCAGGACTCTCTGTTTTATGGTTTTTACTTGCCACAGGATAATTGAATAACATTATAAGATCCTTTGAGTTATACTTCAGGTGATACAACAAAAATAGAATTAAGTAATTCAGGATAAGCATTCCATAGTGTTAGATCACTACTGTATGAATTGTGTTTTATTAAAGTATTAATGTAATATTAATTGCAGAAGACATCCCCTGCATTTTCGGAGCTCATTTTATTACTATCATTTCATCTCACATAATAAATAAGACCTGCCACAAATATTGTACTGGAGAACTATTTTCCAACAGGTCTTTTTGTGCTCTGTTCCTGTCCGCAGTTGCTAATGGTCAACAGTATTGGTTGAAAGTATATTTTGGAATATACTTGTATCCCAAGAATAAAGTTGAAAAATAAATTGCCAAAGCATTTCAGAATCTTCTGTGAGGAGGCAAAATCATACATTTTTCATGAACTCAAAATAGTTTGATATTTCAGATGTCTGGGCATATGGGAAGATCCTGGAAATGGTGGATCCTTGCCCCAATTCCTATATATCCTCTCCTTTCACTCTCTGCGATTGTCAGTCAGTATTCTCTGACAACTTAATGTTGTTTGATTATTCATGGTGGTGGTACAGAAATTACATATTTCACATTGAAAGTATAAGTCACCCTGATTTACAGCAGTGGATTGCCAGTATGCATAATTTAATTAGTATTTTGTTTACTAGGAAAGAAAAGAACATTTAAGAAAAGAATTCATTCATTTCCCAACATATGCAATGCTTGGTGTACTTTCCATTTACCATTTTGGACTATCACTAGATAAATAAAAAAAACCAAAGCCAAAAATACAGATAATTGTATTTGTAATTGTGCTTGAGACTTGACCTAGCTTAATGTAAAATATATAGATGTAGATATATAAGCAGTAAGCGAGAGGAAAGAAATGTGTATTTTTCAGATTTCTAAAATGAGTTTTAAATATTCTAACTTCTAAGTTCTAAAATAATTACCTAAGAAATTTTAATTATTTTTTAACATTTTTTAGCAGTTTTGGGGTACTTTGAAGTGAGAGATCTTCATTTTCAGATCTTATAAACATTCAATCTAGAATGGTCTATGCAGATGCCAAATGGGCTTTTTAAAGTGTTTAAGATATTTGTACAAAATATTTGAAAGATATGCGGGAGTTTTCACAATTGCTTCAACTGTTTCCATTGCGTCCCTCTGTGTGCGTGTGTGTGTTGGGGAGGCAGGCTTCACTTCATTTCACTTTGCTGAAATGACTGCAGAGACACATGCACAAACAGATCCCTGAAAACCTGCTCCTCCAGCCATACTTGTAAAAACAAATTGAAACAACAAAATGTCTTCATTTTGAGGTAAAAAAAATAGAATATAAACCTTAGAAGAGACTTCACATAATGAAGACATATGACATAGCCAAGAACAGCACCTGAAGCAGGAGCAGCCTGGAAAAAACAATAAGGCTCCTTTATTAATTCAAAAATTAGTGCTTCTTAAATGTTCCTGTATTAGAAGGAAATTGTATATTTACTAAAAGTGAACTTTTTACCATTATTCTTTTATGATTCTTTGTGTGATAAATAAACTTCACACATTAAATAGCTCTGTATCATTTCTATAACATGCCATTTCTTATTGTTCTTAATTCATATAAATTGGTTGTAAAAATAGTTCTTCATCTAAAAGGCACTTCAGTTAAAGTTAACCCTTTGTTGCCCCCAAACTTTGCTTCTAATTGAACAGTTTAAGTGGACAGATTCTTAATACAATGATGGACTGTATTGTGACACTATGTCCATTTCTATCAATCATTTCTTCTTATATTGCTTTGAAGATTTTGTTGAGATTGTCAGGAGAAACTAATTTAATTGTACAATTAACATTGTTGTACCTTCAATTTTATAGGAGGTGATGGGAACAGCAACCTTAATTTTCTTGATACAAATATAAGCTCTATCTTCCTGGGCCTCCAACAGAAAAAATAAACTTATTCCTTGAAAGGATAAGATATATATATTTCCAGTTATATGCTGCTATTTTATTTTACTTATATATATATTTCTTATTCCTTTTCTAATTCAAAAAAATAATAATTTGTTCTAACATACAAAGTTTATTTTTTAAAAATCCTGATTTCATCCACTTATTATATCTTTTGTCTTTAAAAAAAAAACACAGTAAAAATTTTGTCCCTTTGATTTTGAGAAAACAGGTTTTAGACATTTTATTTAAAAGTTTGTAATAGTAGTCTGAATTATTTGGAGTTGGCAGAGTTCTAAAGCATATAAATAAATAAGGTATATTTCAATAAATGTTAAGGATTTCTTAAAACGCTGTAATAAATCATACTAATGTAGGGCTACCAAATTGATTAGCAAAATTTTGAAAACTGCTGTATGATAACATTTCTTCCTGCTATCATCTAGGAGTCATGTAGATTTTTGTAAACCTCAATAATAGAAATAGTTATCAAGAGCCATAGGTCTACAGTGCACATCTGATGTTACATGCAGGATATTATACAGATAGAATTTATTTTGGATTTTCTTGGATAGATTGGAACAGAATTTGCTTTAGTGAAACAAGATTTACACTTGGGAAAAACAAATACATTACAGTGCTTAATATTTGTAGCATGTGGACAAGATAATTTAATGTGTGCATTAAATAATATTTATTTAATATGTAGTAATAATAATAAAACATAAGTATGTCTATCTATCAGGGAAAATCAATACTTTTTATTGATTTTAGTAGTTTATATTTACATTAATCAAAATATAACTTAAAAACTTTTCCCTTGTACAGAAATAATTTTGTTTTATTCACTAGTACAGTTGGATTCTGATAGTTCAGTTGCTGTAGTATGAACAATTATAGTCCTGAAGCACAACAAAGAAATCTATAAATCTCCAGAAGAATTCTAAAACTTTACATGCTAAGATGCTACATTTTCATACAGGTCCCAATAATTCTTAATAATTTTGCCAATATGAAAACTATCATAATGATGTTTTGTAGAATCATAAGAATCTTTCACAGGCTTTTAGATCAATATGCTTATTATGAAATATAGCACAACCTTAAGTGCTTTGTGTGGAGGGCGCATTGACAAAAGGCAGATTTTAGTGAATTTGTTTTCAACATTAATTTCAGAGCTTCAAAATGTATTTAATTCAATTTGCAATTTACATTTTCAAATAGCATATCTGGTCTTGGTGGCTGGGAGATTAAAAGATTGTTAAAAGCTTGAGGTTATCTCAGAATGAAAATACATGTTTAAAATACCTTTTCCTTAAAAATATACTATGGTAGCAAGTAAAAATATCAGCATAGGAAGTAGAAGAATGTATAATAATGGTGTCATCATTAATTGTTACGCATGCCGAATTAAATTTTTGAAATGTGAAACTTTTTTTAAAAACAGAATTTTGTTGCATCACTCACTGGCATTTACTAGTACTTATTGAACCAACTTTTTGAGGGACTGGATGTAGAAATGCAGCTGGAGTGTGAGAAGCTGGTACATTTCTATTTTCGATTTTGTGGAAATTAATTGAAGGTACATCTGTTGCTCTGCTTTTTCTGCACTTGGAATAATTTAATTCAAAACCAACCAATCAAGCCTTTTTTTAAAAAAAACAACAGGGGACTATAACTGAAGACAGATTAAATTCATTCCTCTTTATTTTGTCTTCTTTTCACAGTTAATCTGCTAGATTCAAAAGCAATTCAAGGAGAGCTGGGCTGGATCTCCTATCCATCACATGGGGTGAGTTCATTAAACTGTAAAATGGGAAACAGTGCTGTGCTATTTAACCTTTTCTTCATTTGTGGAAAACAGCAAAACATGTATGATTTAGTGTGGCATTACTGTTCTTTATTCCTTTAAAACAGAGTTTATATTTTGGGACTCGTGCTTCCAGTCACACATCCCTGAATATGTTCTGTGTTTCATATATTACCAAAACAGCAGCCACACCTCTTTCAGAAGTATTAAAGTGATTATAAATATTTATGCTAAGGATTACTAAGAAGAATTTTTTTTTACTTAGTCAGCCTTTTCTAACCTGTATTCCTCCAGATTTGGGGGGCTTTAACTTCCATGATCCTTATTAGGATTCCTTATTAGGAAATTAGGATTGATTGTATTGAAGATTTATTTGATATTGATTATGGTTTGGATTGAATGATTGAAGATAGTTGAGTCTTTCCATGTTAAAGCATAAGGTATAAACAAGGAGAAGATTCTTTCATGTGAATAATTCCGTAAAACTGAGACTGTGGATTTTAAAACAAATTGTCAAAAAACAAAACAAAACCCCAACTACAGCTCCATACCAATGAATATACTCTTATTTTTTCCCTTAAGAAAATAATTTTAACCATAATATGAAAATATTTGCTAAACCTGAACTGAAATAGAATTTGTAAAACATGTTACCAATTCAAAATAATGTGAACCAAACATTGGCTGTTGTATTTTCATTAGCTGCATGTAAACAGTTATAAGCATGAAGAACAATGAGAAACCTGCATTGTAATCTCACTCTCACTAGACCCAGTTAAAAAGCTCAGTATGATTTGAAAGCTCCCATTATATTATAATTAGACTATACTAGACACCCCATGCCTTGTTTTGATTATCATTTCACAGATACTTCCTCACCAGAGAAACAGAATGATTACAGGCAGGCAAAAGTAGTGGGAGTGGGAACAACTTCTGATTTCCTGCTGATTTTCCTATTGAGTTTCCTTGTGGGAAGCTGGCAGAGAGCATGAGGAATCTTCCTTCCTTCCTTCCTTCCTTCCTTCCTTCCTTCCTTCCTTCCTTCCTTCCTTCCTTCCTTCCTTCCTTCCTTCCTTCCTTCCTTCCTTCCTTCCTCACTCCCTCCTTTCCTTCCTTCTCTTTCCCTTCCTCCCTTCCTCCTCCCCTCCCCCCTTCCCTTTCCCTCACCCCTTCCCCCCCCCCCCCCCCTCCCCCTCGTCTTAATTAAACATCTGCAAGAAAACAACCATGCTCAGAGAACACCAAGGAGCTCACACTCCTCCTCCTCCCCCACCACCCCCCCCCCCTCCCGCACTGATGATGTTACCTCGTTGGGCAATGAAACGTCTACAAGAAAACAACCAAGCCCAGAGAGCACCCTGAGCTCAGTTGTTCTCCCTCCCTCCCTCCCTCCCTCCCTCCCTCCCCACAAGCAGGCTGCTTTTCATTGGGGGAAGGAGTAATGGATTGTGGAATGGCTGGGAAACTGTTATGGAACTTTGAAGATGATGATGATCACATGACTACTTCAGCAGCCCAACAGCAAGCAGCAGCCTGGCAGAACTGGAGCAGCAACAACTTTTCCAATTTTCATTTCTAAGGAGTTATGGGTTCCAGATTTTGGATCATTCTATAAATTAACCTATTTTAGTTAGAATTTAAAATTTAGAATTTTAGTAGTATATGTATATACATATGGAGGTTTATACGTTCATTCAACTAAGCCATATATGTTTATATTTTCCATTTCATACTTTCCAGGAAAAGTTGGGTTTATTACAGTATAAGTAGACAGGATTAGGATCAAGCATATTCTTTGAAGGTCACTGGTTCTGCTAAAGTTAAAATAGGTGCATATAATAATATCAATTGAGTTTTGATACCTCTATACTGCTTAAGGGTCCGAGTCTTGACAGATGTACATAATGACAGATGATAGAAATTTTATGAAAATGCTGATTATTACATGGAGGAGGAGCATATATAGTAATGTCTAATTTTTAATGTAAAATTGGAATAGTAAAATTTAATTTAATTCTTTAGCTCTGTCTATGATGAAATGGCTTTTCCTCTTGTTTCAGCTTTGAGTGCTGAGAATCAAAAACTGGAGAGTAGCGGCAAAGTGGCCGCTGAAGCATTATTAGTCTAAATTCAAACAACTTCAGCTGTAGCTAAAGCAGAATTGAGCTAAAGCAGCAGACTTGATAATTGGTCTGCCTCTTGACTCTTTAATACAATTTAAAAATGACTGAATAAATTATATTCCGGGAGATTTAGTGGACAGAGTTAACCAGTTAAGTGCTCAAAGGTATGTAATTTTTTTTTAAAAAACAATACTTTGGTTTTTCAGTACAAAACTAGACATTGCTTTTTAAGAATGTATGTAGCTATTTACTTTAATGCTCCGATGGTAGTTTTATCGGAATTGAATTGTGATACTAATTAAAAAAAAAAGAAAAAAAGAAAAAGAAAAAGGTTTTCCTTTATTACGGCTAATTCTGGGCTACTTGAATAAAAGGTGATTTGCTTTTGAGAACTTCCTGTTTTCTATTTTACAAATATGGGATGCTTTCATTATTATGCTATTTTACTTAAATGATGTTGAATTTATGCCAGGGGTGTCAAACTCATGGCCCGTGGGCCAGATGCGTCACACGCTGGCCACGCCCACCCATTTTAGCGAAGGGGGAAAAGTTGCGATACGGTATGTGACAACATGATGACGCAAGTTTGACACCCCTGCTTCAAGCTATATTTACCAGCATAAAAAAATTAACATAGCAAAAAATCTGAAATTATATGCCTTCCAATACATAGATAAGCATATCTTCTCTTAAGAGAAATGTTCAATATATATCACTGTGTAGTGAAATAAGGATACAGACCAATCTTGTCTATATGAACCTGAAAATAAATCTCACAGAATGTAATACATTGAATACAGGAAATGTAGATTAAGTAAAATAATGGTATATCACGAAAACATCCATAGAATTTCATGGTGTGATTTATTATGACATTTTAAGGCTCAACGATTGAATGTTTCTTATTTTTCTAGACTTGTATTCTTAAGTAACCAAAAGAAGTTGTGCAAAATAATTGAAAAGAGGAAATGCAATATTTTTATAATCCTTTCTAGTACCGGTATATATTAATTAAAACTCCAAGGAACCTACAACTTTCTGAAATCTAGCTACAATATGAATCTAAATTTCATAAGAAAAACAGTATAATAAGGTTGTCACATCATATTGAAACATTACTAATAGTGCACAGGTAATTTACAAGCTCAAGTTAATAGAGCTATGCTTGAAGCAGAAATGAAGCTTATGGCATGAGATCAGCCAAATTTCAAAACACAACAAGATAGTCCCATTATAGCCCAACAGCTCTTGTATGCCAATGTGATAAATTTTTCCCCCTCATCTCTCTTTCCTTTAGACGGCATCCAATTATGATCTTCAGACTCAAAGAATTGATATATGAAGTGTTAATTTAGGAAGAGGAAAAAGGATAGTTTTTGTTTAGTTGCTTGGGAATATTTCACATGTTTTTCATTATAGTGTCCTGATTGTCGGTTATGGAAAATTTTGGGATATTTCAGAACAGATTCTCCTTTATATGTACTAATTTGTGCTCTACTTGATAAGTCTGTATTGACAGTGTTTTAATCCTGGATTCAGTAATATTATTCTGCAATAATGTGATAGTTTAATTTCTCCCCTTCGCTCTTGGGGGAAAAAGAAGAAAAACAAAGTTATCCTGTACATTTATAACACTTGCACTTGTGATACTGCGATCATTTGGGGAAAAAAAAGGAAGCAAGAAAGAAAGCAGAGCAACAGAACTATTAAAAATGGCAAAAATTGCACTAGAAGCATGTATTTCTGCATGATTTCAGAGTCCACAGAGATAATATCCAAACCACCACCTGCATTTATGCCATTTTCATTCTGTCAATCAATCAAATCTATGAAAGGGTCTGAGAAATGAAAGCCTCTTAGTCTTTGCTGAACATATTATTGATATGCTGATTAAGCATAGCAGAACTGATTATTAACTGCAATTCACATAAATTACAGCACTACAGATGTGGAATGGGGGAAATCCAAGTCTTGTCAGTCAATAAAATGAATCTGAGTACATTTGCAGAAGAGGAAGAAAGAGTCATAACCATATTTTATTTATTCAAGTAAGAAACTGTCCTGTTCAGTTTAGTGTTAAAAGATTTCTGATAACTAAGACTTTCTGCACTTAGACTGTACACTAACAGCTTTCAAAGCATTTAATATTCATTTTCAGTGAAAGCATTACTGTACTCTATTATATATATAGTCCATATTACATAAGAGTACAGCCTATATTTTAGACCTGTCACCTATGAATGTGTGTGTTCAGTCAAGGTTGGCTTCTAGCACTGGGGGAGAAAGACTGGCCGAGGGTCACCCATTTGACTTTGAGCCTAAGCAGGATTAGAATTCATAGTCCCCCAGTTTTTAGCCTGATGCCTTAACCACTGCACCAATCTGTGTCTCATACTTTGGATCAGAGGTGGGTTCCTCCCGGTTCGGATCGGTTCGCCCGAACCAGTAGCAACCCGCTGGTGATGTCACAGTGACGTCACGGATCCGGTTCGGTCGGTGCCGGTCTGTGGGCACCGCCATTTCTTTTTTTGAAATTTTTCCGGTTTTTTTTTTTCTTCTGCACATGCGCAGAAGCCGAGTTTCCGGCACTGCATAT
>QLTV01000598.1:4346256-4378103 GCA_003457575.1 Thermophis baileyi | reverse complement strand
GCCATTTCTGTTTTTGAGGTTTTTCCGGTTTTTTTTTTTCTTCTGCACATGCGCAGAAGCCGAGTTTCCGGCACTGCATATGCATCGCCATCTTGTTTTCGGCTTTTATTTTTTGGAAATTTTTTGGGAATTTTTGACACTGCGCATGTGTGTGTGCGCCCACGAGGCGCAGCCATGCGGCACAGGAGGAAGCGAACCAGCAGCGAGGTAAGTTAGAACCCACCCCTGCTTTGGATTATATATATGTAAAGACTGGACAGCTTATTTTTTATTCTAAATTCAATTCAAGAATTCCCGCACATGAATTTTGAATTTCCCTTCCCCTATCCTAACAATGTCAGTGTAGAAAAAAGCAGATCTAAAATTCTCTGTTGTGTTATTTAATAATGGGAAAAAGTCTTTCAGAATATTTTCAACATAATTAAAATACTAGAATACAAAAGTATAATGGGTGCAAATGTATAACAGACCAATTTATTTTACATTAAGTTTTACAAAAAGAGGCAAATTTCAGGAAAAATAGAAGACATATAATGCAAGAGAAAAAGAAAATGATCTGGTTAGTGTAATGTGTCATCTATATATGTCCCCTATTTTGATAACATAAATAGGGTTTCAGATCAACTATTTATTTTCTAGAACCATTAATACCAGATTTGGATTTGCTAACTAGAACTGAAAATGTTTCATCTAAATATTTAATTTTTGACAATAAATGTCAGATATTCCTACAAAGCTATAAGGAAGGCTGTTAAATCAGTATACCTAATGTATTAAATTTGTTTAAAGATTTGGTAATATAACTATTATAAATTTTAAACTTATCTAAATAGTATTTCTATATTTATTTATTTAATTTTTAAAAATTAAACTTACATGGCCACCCTTCTCACTAAATATGACCTTGGTTGGAGTATAACTAACAATAAAAACAATGTCAAAAATATTAAAACACTTTAAAAATAAATAAAAACAAGATTGTGGGATAATGTCCATCTAAATACAATGCAACTATAATGCAGGCTCCTCATGATATCTCAAGATTGCTTGAAGAGCCAAATTTTCAGGTCTTCCAACCGGCTATCAGGGATGGAGTGAACTTCACATCAGGGGAATGATATTCTAGAAGGCACATGGTCTGGGTACCATCAGATGTAACTCTTTAGACCTGCGACATATCCTGGGTATGACTTATATATATCTTGCTTTTTTGCCTCCTTCTGTACTCCTGCCTATCCCAGTTTCAATATTCAATGTTTTTAAAATTCTTTGACAAGAATCCATATTTTGTGCTAATCATGGTATGGTATGGTATGTTATGGTGTGGTGTGGTACGGGATGGGATGGGATAGAGCCAGTTTTGTGTAGTGGTTAAAACATTGGGTTAGAAACCAACTATGAGTTCTAGTCCCACCTTTGATACAAAGCCATCTGGGTGACTTTGGGCAAATCCTTAGTTTTAGAAAGCTTTCAGAATCTTGCCAAGAAGACTGCAGGATCACCTAGGCAGTCACCAGAAGTCAACACTGATTCAAAAGAAATATATTTAATTAACCATTTACAGTTAGTCCCAAAGGTGCTTTTTCAAAAGGCAACTGGCCTTTGTTTTTCCTTGAAGATATTTTGACCTGGATGACTATGAATCTCCATAGACATTTACAGTTAGAATATTTTCTTTTGTGTATTTATTTGGTAGTTTATAATGCTCACGAGACTATTACACTAAGTATTGCATAGTTTATTATGCATTATGCACAATAATCAAAATGCAAAAGCAAACAATTAACTTCGAAGTAAATAATAACTAACACATCATATTTATAGTTATCAGTTCAGCAGTGAAGCAAGTAAGCTTTAATAGCTGTGAAATCATTTACTGAAGATAATACTATCATGCCAACAAAGGATGCACAGTAATAAAATACACTTTTCAGTCATCATAAATTATGTAATAAAATCAAATTTACTAAAAAAAAAAAAGAAAATGCAGAAAAGAAAACACTGCTAGACAGAAATAATTTGCATTTATATTTAATTATGGTTCAGAAAAAATAATTATTCCATGATGAAACAAATTAATGTTTAAGACTTGGCAACTGAAAAGCAGCATTGATTCTATAAGATTATATCAATAATTATCATATGAAACCTTGAAAATAAATGTATAATTCTACTGTCAATGTAATATAGATGCGCTGATGTTTCAAACAAGTGACTACAGTTTCCTGAAAAACTACTTTTCAATGCCTTTTTGGATTCCCCAAGCATGAGTTTTAATTCTTAATATTAGCTCATGAGGTAACTGGAAATTGATGAAACTGATAATTAATAACTGCATTATATTAGACAAATATAATTTCTATTACCTTCCTACCTCTTTTTTTTCTCCTCAGAGGACTTTATTAATATGGGTAGTCAGACAAATTAAGTCTAATCCAGTTTATATTAATCCTAATCCAACAAAGCATTTATTTAGATTTTTCATGTACATTACATTCAACACAGAGTCTAAGTTATTGAAGAGAATAATAAATGGTGAATCACTAAAGTAACAAGGTCTGGAAATTCTAAATCTAGGATTCAAAGCATGCTGAAGAACTGTAGAGATAGAGAAAGTGCTTCTCCATAAATAGTTAACATTTGTATTTAGAGGATGAAATGAATGTCTTCTCTGTAGAGCCCCACACTTCACCCAGCTGAGGAACAGTTTAATTATTTACTACATGCAAATTAATTCTTCAAGATTTACACACACACACACACACACACACACACACACACACACACACACACACACACACCCCACACACACCACATATATACATACATGTTTTCTGAGGATATCTATTTGATCCATACAATGAGATTGAGGTATTTGTTCTTTATGAGTTTTAAATTGATAACAACTAAAATCAGCAAAATAGAAAAAACAGTTTGTTTCAATCAAAACTCTTTTTTACTCTACTAATTCTTGCCTGCTTTTTATATTTTCAAAAGTTTCCTCTTCACTTTATGGCAACCATCTCAGGTGTTGTTTTTTTTACAGTTTTGTTGTTTAAAATAATTAAAGCCACCATCAGCTTAAGAAAAGAGTTAAGAGCCTAGCAACTATGCTGCCACTGCACATTTGAGTAGAAGGGGGTTAGTAGTGAAAGACTTTCTTATTTAATTACATATATAATCAATCATTCTGCTGTTTGCAGAATAACTTGTTGCAGATTGGGTATCATTTTTCTGTGGTTTCCAGAAATGTACATTTCAGCTCCCATTCTGAGGCCTAAATAAAGATTTTATTTAGAAGTTATACTGCGTATGTTCCAGCTTCCCATTTTCCCTTTTAACTTCAATGGTTAGAAACAGTATCATTTCCCTTGTGGGCAGGCATTTTATTTCTGTCAGACTCTCAGCATAAATGCAGACCATTTGTGGAAAGTTATCAGAGATGAGATCATGGTGGAGATTCCCTTCCCCCACCTTCAAACTCTCCAAAGAAAAGCCTTCCCGTCATTTCTGAATTTCCCACTGTTCTCTTCTTCAGAATTGATTAGCATAAGATAACCATGGAATAAAATGCTGATGCTCACTTGGAAATAATGGTTGCATTATGTCTTACATGCAGTGTTCCCCCACTTCATTACATCATATTTATGAGCCTGGAGACCTTGGAAAAAATTGAGTTTTGTAACTCACACAAGCAACAAATACTTTAGCTGTACATTGCCACCTAAACCCCTCATAAAAGTTCCATTTCTATGACTTTAATTTTTAAAGTAAATATAATTATCAAAATACTTTTCAAATAAATGCTGAGATATTAATATGAAATATTCTTTATTCTGTAATGAGTATGCTGAACAGAAGCTTTTATTGTACACGTCATAAGGTTTGTAAAAGACTGTCATTCTTTAGAGGAAGTGTCATTGGAAATAGGATTGGAGGGTATATTTACATTTGGTGAAACCCTGTTGAAGCATGGATAAGGTTTTTCCTTCGAAGTATTCTTTTGGCCCATTTCTCACAAACAAGTTCACTGAGTATTTGTTGAAATTACCAAATTATTTATCTTGTGGAGGAAAGTGTTTTCATTAAGTAGCTTTTTCAAAATAAGAGAAAATAATTTTGACCCATCAAGATTCCTAAAATGCTTCTACCTTTTAGGGTGCTCTGCCTTGTTCAAGGAATGTTGTTCATGAGAAACTATAACTGAAAATTATTTGTAAACTTCTTACATTTTTCAACCATTTTTTTTTTTAAAAAAGAATATTTCTACATAAAATCTGTTATGTAAAAGAAGAAAGAAGAGAGAGAAAGAGAAAAATAACTTCTTAGCAGTAGGAGTTACTGACATAGACACATTCCACAGAATCAAATTAAAATTAGAATTCTTTCTTGACCAGAAGCTCACTGCATAATCCTGAAAAATAACTATCTGCCATTCAGGAGATTGTCCAGGGTGGCATGTTATGCACTTGATTTCAATGCAAGCTGTTGCTACTCTTCACTAAAACAGCAATTGAGAAAACGTGCATGACCTTTATTTATAGGGCAATAGATCTCAGCCAATCTGAACAAAGAAGGCATAGTTTCTCCCCAAACCCAAAAAACTTTAACCTTAGACTGTCTACTGTCGACCTCACCCCATTCCTAAGAGGTCTGTAAGGGGCGTGCATAAGCGCACCAGCGTGCCTACCGTCCCTGCCCTACTGTCCTATTGTCCTCATCTATCTGTATTCACTTTGATTATGTTTATGTTTATACCTGTACCTGCTATCTTGTACATGTTTGACAAATAAATAAATAAAATAAATAAATAAGCTAAGACTTGCCCAATAAAGAGTAGACACTGGTACTGAAAGGATTAAAAGAATAACTCAACAGAGGAGGAGGTGGGAGGAATACAAAGGATGAATAAAGCCAACCTGTAGTTCAAAGATTCTAATGCAATTATCAAAATTATTAAAAGCTATTGAAAATTACAGAAAAACAAAAATATAATTCAGGGAAGGGCTTGGATGAATCACTGATGATAAGCTAAACATGAACTAGGCAAGTGAGTGTAAAGATAACAGAATTCATGCTGAATTAGAAGAAGCATTGTATCAAAGGATATGAAGTCCTTATTACTTTCTGTTCTGCCAGTATAGTTTCAGATGCCACATTTCCAGAAAGATATTGGTTAGAATAGATTCAGAGGAGGATGACACAGTTGATACATGGATTGGAAACAGGTTGATTTGAAACTTGAGATGTTTATTTTATTTATCAAATTTGTACCACCACCACCCCACCACCACAATCCCAACTACTCTGGGTGACTCACAAGTAAAACAAGATAATTAAAATGTTCAGTCTGGGGAAAAAAAAGAAAATTGAACAGGTAGATAAAAGAATTACAGAGGGAAGATGGTCAAGAACAATTTTACACTGCCACATAAATTATGCTGGAAATAATGCAAGTTGCAATTATCTAGATTTTATTTAAATATAAAGAAAAACTTCCTGACACTAAAATCTGGATAACAGTGAAACACTTACTTACAGAAGTGAGTGATTTAAGAGATTGGAGAAGCATTTCTTGAGGGTATTTTGACTGGTTTTCCTGTATGTTACAGAGAGTTGAATTGCAACTATTCTCTGGACCTTTCCAATTTTACAGTTAAATGATTCCATGAACCATAAAAGAATGCTACTGCAGTAAGAATATGAAACATATTTAATACAAAAGGTAAATCATAATTGGATGATTCTCAATTGTACATTTAGAAATGGCGTACTTGCAGTACAATTTGAAAACCAGTTAAGTTGGGAGGGGGCTAGGCTTGGGAACCCCATAAATGCTGGCATAGTGTTTAGTTCTGTATATTTCACATGTCCATATGCTTTCATAGGACAGGGGTAATGATTCAGTCTCTTTATATGCATGCTTATGATGCTAAAGGCTACTGCAATAAACAGATGAATTGAACCGTAAATCTCAACTAGTATTGCCCAAGAAAAATATTTCACAAATTTTGAGGATGCCATATGGGGCTGGGACATTGAGCAGCTCTGAAAATTGTATTTTTGCTGATGAGATATCACTTCAAGTATTTTCAGTCTTAATACTTTGACTTCTTATTACTGACCTTTGTGGGAAGTTTGGTTTAAAACTTCCAATTATCAGAAGGGCCCAATGTCTTTTATATTTCTTGTAATGAAAATTCAACAATGTTTGCTCACTAGTTCACTCATGAAATGGTTTAAGTATGGATTTCTCACATAGCATCCAGTTCTTAAAGCCAAGTTGATAGAATCCAATTTTTAACGATCAAACTGTCTCTAGATAATTTCTGTTTTAATAAGTATGCAATTAGGAACAAATGTTTTCTGCTAACTTTAAAACAACTATGTTAGCAAGACAAGGCAATGGGCTAAGCCTTATATAAATGGAAGAATTCATAAGGGGAAAGCAATAGGGATTTTTTGCCAGATAAAAATTACTTGTGAATAAGGAGAACATTATATTGATTTACTGTAAAGAATAAATATTTTATTTTTGCATTGATGAAATTATCAAAACTTTTGGAAATTCTGCTAAGAGCTGTGATGTGGAGGTGTCTTCCCCCATAATTCAGTAAAATAGCTTTGTGGACTATAAGAAGTATAAGATGAAGCCCAGCTTAATGCCATTTGTAGAAGATATGAACATTTTGGGGACAATAAAATGGTTACTTAATTCTTATCTGCCTTTATCACAATATTACTGTTTTATCATAGCTATGATTTTGAGGGCAGACTTACCCAGAGAAGCAATGCATTATGTCAGTCTCCAATTTAATTACCAAAAGTAGTATTCTACAGAACATTGAAATGTGTCCTTGAAGGGATATAGGCAATTATATATATGTAGGTAAACATTTGTCAGGTTTGTGTGCTCTAAATTAGATTTTTTTTAAAAGTACAACTCTGGATCAAATACACCTAAACATACCTTATTTAAAATTTTGCAAACTCTAAGTTCTGATTAAGCAAATGTTATTTTCTGGATGTATAAAACTGGCTAATTTGAAATGCAATAGTACAATATTAAACTATATCCTCGGCCTTCTTAAATGGTCAGATGGAATTCGATGCCACTGGGGAAGGGCTGGCTTTTTTTTTTTACAGTGAATGCAAAATTTCTGTGTAATTATGTGTGACATGTTTGGAAGTAAATTTTTTAAAACCACATGTACTTGAACTAGTATTGGACATTATTTACAAACATTGGTAAAACATGATTTGGATGTTTGTTTAGTTTGCTTTAGGAGTTGAGTTAAAGACATACCTTTAATTAATGTAAACAAGTTTGAAATGTCCTTATTATGTATTGTGTATAGGAAATTGGTTCATTTGGTCAGTTGTGTCTGGTTTTCATCTATATGACTATTTGTCATTTTCAAAACTGATCACTAGCACAATTTGATTTCCTTGGGAATTCTTTGGTCAATTTTAAACTAAACTTTCATATTGTTCTTTTTATACTCAAGGGCAAGATTAATATCAGCCAATCAGTCACTCAGTGACCTACATTTTTCCCATACTGCTTGGACTTTTTGAAAATTTGCTTGGACTTTGAAAAGTTGCAGTATTTTTTCAGTTAAATATTCACTTTATATTTCACACTTTTAGTAGCATATTTGTTGAAAAATTAGTGTTTGGGCTTAAGGGATATGAAATATGGTATATGAAATTTAACATTTAATTTCTAACAATGGAATATGTTGGGGAATTACAAACAGGGTACATCTTTATGTGCCCTAGACACACACACAGACTGAAACCTTTGTCAATTTTATTCATTTTCATTGCTCTTATACTGATTCTTTTTAAACCTTTTTGATTCTTGTATAATTTCATTGTAACTTCCCCATAATCTTCATATACATGAGAAGGAAACAATGACACTTAGAATGAGATATACTTTCCGTGTTTAAAATAGTAGTATTGTTCCACACGTTTTCTGTAGCAGTAGTAGTTTTAGATATTATTCTGCTAAAGAGAAAAGAGGGGCCACATTTTTAGAATAAACCTTGGTATTGACTCTAAAGGCAATTAGAGGAAAATGGGAACTGAGTAGGCTGATATAATTTATGGGTCTCCATTTGCTACAATGATACTTTCTGTAGTGGTATGATGAATGTGGAAGTACAAAAAAAACCATTCTTACAAATGGATAATTGAATGATTATAGACTAGTTAATATGATTATTAAACTAGTTAATAAGACTATTAAAACTGTTAATAAAGGAAGAATTGGAAAAGTCAAAATAAAAGTAAGCATATTTAATTATTTGAGGAAGCCATGGTCAGTAAAAGAAGTTACTGTCTATCTTGCAAATGTGACTCTGGGCAGCTAACATGTTAAACACACACACAAACACCAGGATAAAGATAAAGAGCAGGGGTGTCAAACTCACGTCACGGTGACATCACGTGACGTATTGCGACTTTTCCCCCCTTTGCTAAACTGGACGTTGGCATGGCCAGTGCGTGATGCATCCAGCCTGCGGGCTGCGAGTTTGACAGCCCTGATACAGAGTGACAATGTCAGGAAAATTTCAAAGAAAAGGCAAATAATTATCAGATTCCTTATTTTTGTTAAATTTAAAAGTATTATGGTTTCCCAAAAGCAACAACACAAGGAAAACATGTCTAGATTAAATGATGTAAGAGTAATTGAATACTAATCAAGCATCCTTAAAGTTGAATTATTATTACTGTTTCTTGAAATATATTGTATTGAAGTTAACTAGGCAAAAAAATAAAAGCAGATATTAAATTCTTTCTTCAGAGTTCTATAGAATGTTATAAACATGAATTTCATTATTAACCCTTAACATGTTAGTTTCTCTTTAATTTATAATTTTCTTCCAACTATATTGACAAAAATTCAGGGACAACAGCTTTACTCCTCTGAGTTTTGAAATCCCGTACAAAATTTTGCTGCCTGAAAATCATTTCTCTACAAGGGCTTCTTTTTGGAACATTGATAGGCCCTTATTTGAATATTGATTGTTGAAGTGAGCAGTGATATCCTAGCTAAGGATTTGTTAACTATCATTGAGCTAGTGGGTTCTCACATAGCACAAGCCACCTATCAAAGTTACAAGTAACAAGATGGAGAGAAAAGAGATGACAAGAGAAATGCTCAGACCAACCCTCAACCCTAGGTTTATACATCTTTATCTTTGAAGCCTGGAAAGACCGTGGTCAATGTAGGCATGACACTATCAAACCCTAGTAAAAGCGAAAATAACTTAAACTTAAATACCAGTCATTTTTATTGATATTATGTTGTTTGAGATTAATGATGCTACCTTGAAGAACAAATTAACTTAATAGCCATTGATTCTTTCCTGCTATGTAAGCACTGTTCCGCCCTTGTTTGTTTCATTTTATTTTGTTTCTCTCCTTAGATTTATTACTTTTGTTTTTATAAAGAACAGGCATATGTATACTTGGGATTTGGATCACAGTGAAGTGTCAATGAAAAGAAAATAGCTGTAAATACTAGAACAGTGCAATGGATGATAGGTAGTTTTCTCTTTTGTGAAAAATGTTTTGCAATCTATTGCACAAGCAGAGAATACACTTGTAAGAGGTAAACTAGTTTACTTGGGACCAATTTGCACTAGATGTAAATTGATGGGAAGTACATAACAGAGAAGACAGATTACATTGAAGGATTTGTATGTTATTACAAGAACATTGGACCAGTGGTGAGTTGCTCCCAGTTCGGCCCGGTTCTGCGAACCGGTAGCAGCGGTGGCGGGAGGCTCCTCCCACCCACCCGGGACTCTTCTGCACATGTGCAGAAGCGTCGCGCGCGCACGCGAACCGGTAGCAACGGGTTTTAGAATCCACTACTGCATTGGACGTTGATCAGTAGCAAACTGGCAACAAGTTCAGTGCCTTCATAATAGGCGTGGTATGTTTGCAGTAGGTCTCCCTATTCAATAATACTAAATGTAGTATTTAGGTCAATGTACCAAAGTTATTAATAGGTAGGCTTTTGAGCCAGTTTTTTCCTTGGATAGGTTTTTTTTTAATAGAAGCAATAATTTTAATATAGAGACAACACATTTGCTTTAATTTATTATCAATAATGGCTAACAACAATGCTGTCAAATTTGAGTAAAGTGAAGGATGTATTGTTTTGCCACTTCAAGAATGCAGGTAAAGGACAGCTTATCCTAAGGATGACTTTGCCAGAAATAAAACTTTGGTAATATCTGATTAAACATAATTTCTATCCTAATAGATCTACAATTTCTTAATATATTTTTACTTTATGATGAAATCAGGGGGTCACATTGTGGTTCACAAGTAATTTGGAATATTGATTTCTAAGTTGCTGACAAATTGGACCATCCCATAACATAGTGGCAGATGGTGATATGGCTTGTGTTCTGTCCCTACTACACGTTAGTCTGTGTGCAGCTCGACACGCAGCTAAACCCACCTATCCTCCAATAAAACAGACCGTGTGCATAGATCTGAATGCTTTATTAGGAGAACAGGGTATGGTGAAACTGAGAGAAATAGGAATACATATAGTGAGAATCAAATATAAGATAGACAGTATTAAGTTACTGCTGAACATAACAATGAATAAATACAAGCAGTTTGAATCTCACTAGCGATGTTCTGTGTGAGTTTGTTCTTGGATAACCATGTGCCACAGATTAATATGGCTGCTTCTGCCTTCTCCAAATGCTAAAGGAAATGGAGTCTGGCTTCCCAGCATGGTCTTGGTTTGAGAGTGCGGGCTGATTGGTAAATGGGTGGAGTCAGCTCCAAACAATATACTTGGGGCCTGTTTGTCTCTCCGGCCACTAGATGGTGCTAGAGAGCAACAACAGTATAAAGTTATATGTTGTGACATGACAGCTTGAGATAAGGTTAAGAAGTTGGATGTTTTTAGTTTGGAAAGGGTTTTAATGAATCATGGGAGAAAAAAACCTACTTGCTGTTTTTCACTTGTGAAGATCCTTTCTTGATCTATTCCAAAGCCTCACAGTATAATTTTTTTTGTCTTCAGATGTCTTCATCTGCTATTGCATAGGGGCAGAGGTCAGCAACTTTGGCTGCAACATCATATAATTTACCTCTTTTGCCACACCTTTTAGCTTCCAGTTATTTTTAGATGCAGAGTTCCAGTATTCTTTTTAAAGAAGTTGAATGTGTCAGGCTCAGAATATTTAATATTCTATGCCATTTCTTTTGTTTTTTAAATTTTTCTTGGGTGCCTCTTCTTGACCCAATACCAAGGCTATGTATGAAAGGACTTTATACTCATATTTAGATTATCAAACCTTTTCCCTGAGGACCTCAATAGCTCCTTTTTTTTCTTTTTTGGCCATCTGATTAAAAACCTGGAAGGTTCTTAATTTGCCAAATCAAAGATAGTTAATACTTGGATTTCTTCCTTCTATCTCAGTTTCCATTATGTTACTATTCAGTTATGATACTCCTTTTTTATCTTTATTTCCCCCTAGTTTTCACAAAGGGTGTAATCACTGTTTCTACAGTCACAGTTGGATATACATATTTGTAAATAAATGAATGAATTGTCAAAAGCATGCATGACAATAAAACAATATAAAACCTAATTAAACACAGGTTGCAGTTAACACAGCAATTAAACTAAACAACAGCATCCAAAAATCAAAAGAATAAAACCCCAAACTCACAGAAAAAATTCATTCTCAACTTATTCCAGATGGTGTCTTAAACAAATATTTAACTGAAACGCAGGCTCTTCACCTGGAGTAAAATGAAATCAATTGACTTTTGCAAGAAAAGAAGATTATAGAAAAGACCACACAACTGAAAACATTGAAAACGGTCAGAATAATGCATGCTGCAGTGTATCTCTTCCTGTTCTAGTACTGAAAAGAGTAAAATTATGGCATCTAATGTAAAATTTCATTATAAGTATGTAGTTTACCTTTGTCCTTTTTAACACTGATTAGGCTGTCTCTTGAAACATATTTAGAATGGCTGAGACAGAAACTGTCACAGAAAACAGGTAGATTGAACACTGAAGACAAAAATAACTCTTTCTTCAGCCTTGGTATCAAAGAATAAAATAATGAATTACTACTGTGAAGGGAAAAGGAAAATTGTGGGATGGTGGAGAATTGTATTCATTAAATAGGCAAGTAACTTTCTTTTGCATTTGCACTTTTCAAATACTTTCAAGTATTTAGAATTTACACTTTGTTTTTTAAAAGATGTTATTAAAAGATTTTACAGACATTACTTACAAAGCAAAAGTTATAGTATATGTGATAGAAGAGAAAAGAAACGAAGGGAAAAGTAGAGTCAAAGAAAAAAGGTAGAAAAAAAATGAAAGAATAGAAATCATGAAAATAAAAATAATCAAATGGTTTCTAATCTTGGTAGATATACATACAATTCTAATCAAATCTATCTTTCTAAGACTATATCATAATTCCTTTCTATAACCTATTTTTAATAATCATCAAAACTATGTTATAAACCCATTTTATTTTTTATGCAAAAAGAACATAGGAGGTTTCTAGTCATTGATGAATGTAAATAATGACCTTTTCTAATCAAAAAAGTCAGTCAGCGAATTCTATCAATTTCACCATCCATTCCTCTGTGGTGAGTAGTGCCAAATCTTTCTATCTTTGTCATATAATAAGTCTTCCATAATAATCATACATTAAAATAATATTCCACGACACTTTTCTGTTATAGCCATTATAAAAGGAAAAGTTTTGGCTTCAATTGAATATTAAGCTTTAGAATCATCTTTATGAATCTAATTTTTTAAAGCTTTTTTACATGTCTATCAAACTTGATAAAATGTCCCTTTGTGTTCACATTTCTAACATGCATTTGAAATACTTTTATATATTCTATATAATTACCATGGCAAAACAACAATATATCACTTTATAAAATATTTCGGTATTGCTATGACAAGTATGAATTATCAAATGCATTTCAAAATAACTATGTTAAAACAAATAACAAAATTAAGAAATATGTGTTAAGATGGGAAAAATTAAAATTGTTACTATTGAGAGAGTTTCTCTGATAAAAATGAATATTTTGCCTAGAATGTTTTGTTTTGACAACGTAACATACCATTCAAATACTGGAAAAAAGATATATCTAAATTTGTATCATAAGAGAAAAAAACCCCACAAGTTGAATACAAAGTTTATAAGATACAAAAGAAAGAGGAGGATTGGTTTACTAGATTTAAAACTTTTTTTTTTCCAGATTAGTATTTGATTTGGATGAAAACAATGAGTGTTGCTGAGAAACAAAAGAATTTTAGATATTTGTGATACAGTAAAATGAATGTGGATTCTAAAAAACACTTTATTAGATATGGCACATTGAGAATATTGAATAGATATAAACCCATGCTGTGCATCAAACACCTCTCTCTTTAAATTTCAGTACAAGAAGCATTTGATAGAAGAGAAACAAGATAAATCATTAACATACCAGGAATTATTGGAGAATTACCAAGGGGAATATAAAATTAAATCAAGAGATCAACTAACAGCAGAGATTAACTAATTGTTAATGTTTTTTTCCATTAACAGTGTTCAGGAAAATTTAAAAGGGATTAAAATACAGCAAAGAAAGACAGAATATTAAGTGCACTTATGTACCAATTTTGAACATGTAATTGCTAAAATATTTAAACTTTTGTTGAAATTTGAAATGGAAAAAGAATAAAGAATGTATGATGAAGAATTTTGGTTATAACATACAAATGTATCAAAGGGTTGCGATTTAGATTATGCATTTCTTCAGAAACTCTTTCAGCACAATGTGTTCACAAAAATCCATATCTTAAGAGAAAGTACATTTACAAATGCCCTATTATTAAAAATTATGCATAAACTAGGAATCAATGAAGAAAATATGCCTATATGCAGTATGTCAATTAAAGTACAAAATAATATGTACATAAGAAAATGTATCTATATTAAAAGATGTACTTTTTTTAAATGCAGCAGACTTATTTTTAAATTGCATTGTGAAACAAACATTAGATAGAGAAATTGAATAGAATGCATGTACAATGAGAAAAATGAGGAAGTGGCAGAAATTGAAATGGACAGATCTGGTCCAAATTCTGCGCTGATCAAAATCTTAAAATGGAAAGAAATATTTTTATGTGCCACCCATTTTATAACGTGGTGCAAAAACCAAATAAATATTAATCTAAATATAAAGACTACTAAATGCAAAAAGATTCTTAAAGGATTGGGCTCAGTGTTTTAAATAATTTCTTTTAATTATGTGACTCTGAAAATTTTCCATGGTAAGAACGAACATTTGTTTCTGTGTTTAACATTTTTCATGATACTAATTGAGACTTGTTTAGATTAAGTTCATTTATCTTTTTAATTAAACCAGGCATCTATATTGAACTATACTTTTTACAATTTTTGATTTGTTGAGACTTTGTAGTTACTGGACTTTTTACAGGTACAGATACAAGAGCTGCGGTGGCGCAGTGGTTAGAGTGCAGTACTGCAGGCTACTTCTGCTGATCACCGGCTGCCAGCAGTTTGGCAGATCGAATCTCACCAGGCTCAAGGTTGACTCAGCCTTCCATCCTTCCGAGGTGGGTAAAATGAGGACCCAGGTTGTTGGGGGCAATATGCTGACTCTGTAAACCGCTTAGAGAGGGCTGTAAAGCACTATAAAGCGGTATATAAATCCAAGTGCTATTGCTATATACATGCATGCATTTATAGAAAGGTAACATCAGATGCTATCATGTTACATGATTTGGGGGATGTTTTTCATCTCTTACAAGAACAAAAACATTCCCAGTTAAAGATGTGCATTTCTTATTCTGTTTTAATAATCAAGTTTGTAACGTCTGCTTAGTACTTTTTTTCCTCAATAATTTTGGAATTGAGACACTTGCCTTAATGATATGAGATCCTGATTTGGCTTCCATGTGTAATATTTCTTTCTATTGAAGTTTATTTAAACCAGATGTTTTGCAATAAATAATTTATAAGTTGTTACTTTACACAACATGAAAAAATCTCTAGGGTAAAATACTGTCAGTAGCATAAACTTCCATGCTCAGACAATGAAAGGGGGGGGAGGGGGAACTATTAGCAACTAAATGTGTTTTCAGTAGATTTTATTGACTGTGAATGTAGATGCCATTCTTAGATAGCTTAGAAGTCTTAGGAGACTTAAATTCACATACAGTATTTCTTCTATAATAGCATTCTTTTCAATTGATTTTTTAATGCTATGAAATTGCATCATAATATAAGTTGGAAAACACATGAAATAACCCAAATAAGCAAAACTATTGGTTTGTTATTTTTAATGCAAAAATAATAGTACTGAATAAAAATAATATGCTATATTAAGTATTTATTTAGCAATAGGTGTTCTACACAAACCATTCTGCATAAATGCTATTGTTGGGTTTACCATACGTATGTGGTACAGAAATACATTAAATAAGCAAATACATTGTGAAAAATGTAAATCTCGGTCTAGAGTTAATTGACAAAAATAAAAATTCATAAAAAATAATGAGGAAGTACCTAAAAAGATTTTCAAAGCTATAATCTGAGTTCTTAATTCAAACAGTTTTTTAAAATCATGTAGGTGGTTAACACACAATGTAAGTAATCAGAAAATAGATAAAAGAAATAAGTTTCTTCTACTCTAGTTAAGTTCTAGCCTCATGGAGACAAAGGAGACATTATATTAATATTTAATTCAAGCATCTTAAGTGAAAATAATAAATCATATCAGTAGAATGGAAGCCTGAATCAATATTTAAACAAAGATAACTAAGCAGTTTAAGTTATTTTTCTCTCCACACATCTATGTCTACTTTTCCATATTTGCATATAATGTAGGGATTAAAAGTTCCATCCTCCAAATATATAAGAACATATCCACACACAAAGATAAGAATTACTGAATTCTAGCAAGTTTGCCCATTTATCTACAGTTTCAGTGAATTTGTGAGAGATTCTGTGAAATATATTTTGAGAAAGCTGAAATCTCTAAAAAAATATTTCTGATTAAAAAACTCATGGCAATCTTGTCAGAGTTTGGTGATTTGGGATTATCTAAACTATGAACAGAAATGATGTGATGCTATCAAGTAAAGGTTCTGAGTCTTGATATACTCAAAGTCTTAATTACAACATGTTTAGAATTGGATAAAAATATATATACTTAGCCTCCTGATGATTACAATATCAACTGATGATTTTCCACACAGATGCCATTAAATGAAACCTGTAAATAGATCGGATTTCAATATTATTCATACAAAATAACTATCATAGGTTAGTCTTCAGAGGCAGAAATTTGTATTATTTAATCTTTTTTAGTTTAGGATGTGAATCATTTAGGGATTGGGTTGTCTGAATCTCTATCCAAGGTTGCGTGAATGAATTATTTCTTATGTTGTCTGTTTGTAAAACCTTCAGTAGCAAAAACATGTAAAACAATAGATTTATGCAAATTTTAGGAGGAAAATTAAACCAGTTTGGAAATAGAACAAATGAAGCTGGGTGGTTGGGGGGGGAAGGGGTGCTGGGGGGAAGGGAAGAAAGGAAAATTTAAAAACATGAATAAAAATGTTTCCCATGCTTCAAATTAAGACTTTCCATATGACACAGAAGATCAAGACCTTGATTGGTTTTGATAAAATGGAAATCTACAATTACTTGCAGCTGTCTTCTCACATAAAATTCAAAACCAACAGAGCCAGTAAATAAACAGAATTTTAAAGCAATGCCCAGGATGTTTACTATATCATGGAAGGAAATCGCTGATATTTTTAGTCCCATATGAATTGTTAACTAATGCAGCAACAACAGCAGCAACAACAACAAATATATGGTCTTTAAAATAGGGAAGAGTTTTCACAAGCTGTAATAACTTTTCCTATTCTAGTGTAGTAAAGAAGTTGCTGAATCTTATATGGAAGTTACTGCAATTCTTCTCCTTCTAATTCATTCTAATCTTACTGTGTGTGTCTGGATAAATGTACCGTATATGTCTGTGAATGTAGAGGTGTATGCATTTTGATTTTTAAAAATTGAATTGCACTCAGAATATATATATATATATATTCTCCCTTTATTTATGTAAAAATATAACATATATATATATATATATATACACACACACACACACACACACACACACACACTGTATATAGTTCTATTATTGGATATTTTAGTATGTATATGTGTATATATATATATATATATGTATATATATTTGTTTTTTGAGGTTTTCGCGGGTATTTGTATGTAGGTCTATGGTTATTCGGGTTTTCTCCCGCGTGAAGTTGGAGATGTCGTTGCGACGTTTCGACGAAGTCTCATTCGTCATTGCTCCTAGAAGCACGAGGCCGAAGACACAAGCCTGATAACCAGCCTGATGATGACGAATGAGACTTCGTTGAAACGTATATATATATGTTGAAACGTATATATATATATACACACCCAGTAAGCATATATATAATAGTTTATGCTTATTTTATTTTGAATTACTTGTATTTCTTCATTTTATTTTATCCTACTAACATAGAATATGTTGTAGTTAAAGAAAAAATATTTTTCAAGATGATTTATCAAAGGCAGGGTTGTTATCAGATAATTATGCTATGCATTATTATTGCAGGAAATGATGTAAAACATGAGGAAGCAGTGAGCACTCATTACTTATTCAGTCTGTAACTCCAAATTATGTAATTGGTGACATCGCAGTTTATGTTTTTCAAAAGCTGCTGGCTGGCTGTCAGTGAAAATAGAATACTAAATGGGCTTTTGGTCTACTGAACAAGCAACTTATAGCAACTGTATCATAGCCTGCCAGACTATATTTCATTTCTGTTTTCATTGCTACAAGCTTAGATTATATCAGACGCTTGATCTCGTTGCACTTGAAAAGTTATCATTGATTTGTCATCCTGTTCTCTGCTTTAAAGCACACATGCCTAAAGATGGGTGTAATCTGATCCTTTTCATGCGGTAACACACAGTCTCCTCTGTTTCAATAGCTTCGTGACAAGAGTAATCAGGGTCAGTAGATAAGATGCAGCTGGGACAAAGAAAGCCTGTCATAGAGTATGGGACTCAGCATAGTATTTGTGTCAGGTGCTGTGGAGTTTCAAGCTCTGGCACCAGTTGTTTACTCACTCTGCTACCATGACAGCTGTTCAGTTGATGAAACTATGAGACAAAAGCTTTGTCTGGATTTTTGGAATAAGGAAGAGATGTGACATTTCCCCCATTCTGGTAGGTTGTAACTCTTTTCAGTTTGTACTTATGGTATTCACAGTTTGTCACACAAGCTATCTTTCAGCATGTTGAATTCTCTTTGCCTTCTCTAATCCTGCATGAACTTTTGATAGCTTCTTAGGCATCTTTCCCCAGTTTGGTGTTATCCAAATGTATTGGATTTCAACTTCAAGATTATGCTGGCTAAAGTTAGAAAGTTGAAGACCATATTTGGAAAACACTGTTGCTCTGTAATCTGAGCAATACAAATATTTTGTCTTAAAGTAGAATAACCTTCTCCCAAATAATATCCTGTAAATTGGTGGGATTAACATGGTTTCTTTCATTTATTGACAACATTATAGTAGAAGAAGGTCTTGTTGAATGTAACAAAATGGGCAGAAAATAAAGGAGTAGAAACCATTGCTGGTTTTTCTTTTTCTCTCTACTTATGTTTAGTGAATATTTGTAAGACTGCCAGATCTGACCTGGAAAAGTATGGATGACCACAAGATAACAGTTAAAAGTTCATTCATTTCTAACCAATAGATGTTTTCAAGGTAGGTCTGATAGCCATACTGTAGTGCAAGGCTGTCAAACTCCCGGCCCGTGGGCTGGATGCATCACGCGCTGACCACGTCCACGGCCAGTTTAGCGAAAGGGAAAAAGTCCCACTACGTCACGTGACACCGCCGTGACGATGTGAGTTTGACACCCCTGCTGTAGTGGAAACCTTATTTATCTAGAGTAGGCCTGTCAAATTTCCAGCCCGCGGGCCGGATGCATCACGCGCTGGCCATGCCTATGCCCGGTTTAGCGAAAGGGAAAAAAGTACTGATACATCACGTGACGCCGCTGTGATGACGTGAGTTTGTCACCCCTGATCTAGAGTGCCAATGAAAATAAGGAATCTAGAAAATTAAGATTCTCATTTTGTAGAGATTCATCATTAGAGATTTTCCATTCAGTATCTCCCTATTCAGTATACACGGAAAGAATTAGAAAACAAAAGTCTAGCATGTTGTCTATATAAGGCTAGTTATACTAATTACATTTATCTTATAGTAAGAGTTATTGAAGTAAGTGTTGTTGGTTTTTTTTAATAGATTAAGTATGTATTGGTTTTCTTGTTCTTGGAACTTAGCACAAGTAGCCTTGTTTCATTTTCTTTTGAAAACGGAAGGATCAAGGTGTATTGGTATTGAGCTCCAAGCATCATGTTTCCTTCTGAAAACAGAAGGAAAAAAAGACTTTCTTCCACAGTTTTGACATGGATTAAGATAACCTAAGCAGAGCTAATCCTAGCATAATAGCAACCTATACATTTTTACTAGAAGAATATGAACCAATGAACTCAATGGGACTTATTACAGCATATGTATGATTTATATTTATATCAGCTGAATGAAGATTTTTACATTTTCTTCTCTGTGAATGTGTTCTGTATGTAAGAAAATAGTTTGTGTGTGACTAAATCCTCTCTAGGTGTATGTTTCATTGTTTAAGTTTATACAGATTGAGGAATTGGTTTCATTAATAAAAGTTAATGTGTTTATTTGATAGTAATTGAATGTTTAGTCTTGAACCTACTCTTTTTAGGAGTTTGTTATTTGACTAATACGAATATGTATATCTGCTTAATTTATTAGTGACCTATTTGTATGCATTTTTGGAGAAAAAGAGATTCCAAGCAGGTTTTAGTAGGAAATGGCAAGCCTAGCTAATATTGCAGGAAAAGTGTGGAATGTATAATATAAATCCCTTTTTTTTAATAGAGCATATATCCTTCTTTCATGTTTTCCTAGATTGAGAAGTGCTTCTTTCAGTCACTCATACTGGTTATTTCTGTTATAGACTATTGCAATGCAGTCTACAGATACTTGAAGAGTATCTGGAAACTGCAACGGGTACAGAATGCAGCAGGGGTGAAATGCTCCCGGTTCGCTCGTGCCTGTCGGTCGCCATAGAGCCGGTCGCCAAGGTAGCATGAGGCTCCGCCTACCCGCCCGGATGCCACCATTTGGGTTCTTTTACCCTCTGCGCATGCGCAAAGCGTTCTGTGCATGCGCAGAGGGTAAAAGAACCCAAACACTGGCATCCAGGTGGGTGGGTGGAGCCTTGTGCTACCTTGGCAACCGGCTCTATGGCAACTGACAGGCACGAGCGAACCGGGAGCATTTCACCCCTGGAATGCAGCAATGTGAGCACTATTGGGTGCCCATAGTATATAACATTTCTGTGATACATGCTGCACTGGATTCCAGTTTGCTTCCAGGTACTATTCAAGGTGTTGATTATCATCTTTAAAGCCCTTCATGGCATGGAAACAAGTTAACTGTCTTGTACCAATTATATTGTTCTGTCGGGAAGGGAGGGTATGTGGTGGATCCCTTTGGTTAAAGAATTTTGTCTGCTGGGCTCCAGGAAGTTAGAGTTCTCTGCCATTACCCTCACACTTTGGAAGACCTTACCCTCAGAGGAGAAGTGGGCCCCACTCTTCTGGCCTTCAGAAAGAGTGTCAAGATCTGGCTCTGCCAAATGGCATGATGGTTAGGCAGTCCTGGGATGGTTGATATCATGAGGATATTCCCTTCACCCTTTTAGCTTTTTAACATTTAATTCTGTAAATCTATCTTTTAATCTGTTTTTAACTTTGCTCCTGCTTATGCCTTTATATATTGTGACATGTTTTTATTGTAAGTCACCCAGAGTCACTTAGATAAGATGGAATATATAGACATGTGATAAATGAATGAAAAAAATAATAAAAAAATAATTTTAACCATGTGATTTTTCAACTATGCTAAACTACAACTTCCAGATTTCTGGAAGTTTCATTTACACATCTGAAAAATACAATATTGAAAAAACTATTGTATAACTTTCTAGGACAATGAATATTTTTCTTCAAGGGCCACTTTCCTGGCATTTTTCTATCTAAAGTGGCATTTGCCTAAAAGATTGCATGTCCATTTTATTAATTCCTTTGTTCTATTCTTTATAAATTTTACAAATAATTACATATACTTCAAATAGATAGAGGGAGCATGCTACAATTGGATCCTTTTCTCTCTAATTTATATGTTATAACAGTCTATGAAAGAAGTAGAGAGCAAAGAGAATTTATCTCTGGTGTAAGAATCAGGCTGCACTTTGATTATATTGAGAACTGCATAGATATTGAAAAATACTTGCCAGATAAAATGCTTTTCAGTTTTAAAGGAAGGAATTCTTACTAGAAGGTCTCATAGATATTGACCTTCTCTCAGTGGGATTTATCCTATTAGTGAGACTGAAAAGAAAAGAAGAAGCACTTTAACAACATGGAAGATTTTAAAGCCTCACAACCCCTCTAATGTTTCTCCACCTTTGCCTATCACCTTCCGAATGTTTGGGCGACTTCTCTCTTTTCCCAACTGATTGGTGAAAGGAAACTGCAGCTTGTTGTTTGTTCCCCACATTTTTGTTTTGATTACCTGGCTTTTTCTCTAGGTCTCCCACTCCAAAATATTTTAAAAGTAGCCAGGATCATTGGTGGCAATTAAATGTCTTAATAATGAAATGGTCTAGGCCTTGAAACAAATAATGGATAATTATTTTTACCAACTATTTTTGGCTTGTCTGTATTTTTATAGACCTCTACAAGAGGAAACACTTTGAAATAATTAGCATACCAGTGCTTTGACAGTGAAGAATGAATCAAAGATTTGGGATGCAAAATATGGAGCTCAATAAAAAAGCAAATGGATATTTTGTTTTGAAATTCCTAAGAAAAAACTCTCAGTTCTCAAATTTAGTACCATATGTGGGCAAAACTCAGCTTTCGGGTTTAGATTTAAAAGTCATTGTGCTAAAAATCAAGAGTTGCAAGCATAGCTTATAATTATTATGGGATAGGTAATGTTAGCATTACCTTGTTAGTATAGGATCAAGATCACGTAAAGTGTCAATACCACTTTATAATGCCTTGCTAAGACCATACTTGGAATACTGGATCAAGTTTTGGTCGCCACGATGTAAAAAAGATGTTGAGATTCTAGAAAGAGTGCAGAAAAAAGCCATAAAGATTATTAGGGGACTGGAGGCTAAAACATATAAAGAATGGTTGCTGGAATTGGGTATGTCTAGTTTAATGAAAAGAAGGACTAGGGGTGACATGATAGCAGTGTTCCAATATCTCAGGGGTTGCCCAAAGAAGAGGGATTCAAGCTATTCTCCAAAGCACCTGAAGGTTGGACAAGAAGCAATTGATGGAAACTAACCAAGGAGAAAAGCAACCTGGAATTAAGAAGAAACTTCCTAACAGCCAGAACAACTGACCAGTGGAACAGCTTGCCACCAGAAATCGTGGGCGCTCCATCACCGGAGGTGTTTTGGAAAAATGCACTTCTGGTTTGCTGTTGGGCTGTTTTTCGCACTTTGGAGGCTTCAGGGAAGCTTCCTGAAGCCCCGGAGTGCGAAAAACAGCCCAACGGGCAAACCGGAAGTCCATTTTTCCGAACTTCCGGTTTGCCTGTTTGCCCATTTTTCACCGTCCCAGGCTTCAGTGAGGCCTTTGCGCATGCGTGGGGGGCGTGGGAGGTTATGTGCATGCGCAGGGGGCAGCGCGGGGGGGGTTGTGCACATGTATGGGGGGAGGGAATGGGTGTAGGCACGTGCGTGTGCACTAGCGTGCCCACACACCCCCTTTTGGCACGCAAACCAAAAAAGGTTCACCATCACTGGTATAGGGTTTCCTGCCTGAACAGGGGGTTCCCTAGAAGGTCCCTTCCAACTCTGTTATTCTATTCTATTCTATTCTATTCTACTTATTTTAATACATTTTTGTATCATTATATTTTACCGTCCAGTCTTTCTTGTTTTATTGTTTGTTTCTTTCCTTTCCATAACTTTTAGGCAGACAGATTAATCTTCAAACACTCAGGCAGATTCCAGACAAAATATGTCTAGCTTGAGTTAGACAATGCTATAGATGGGATAAAAAGAAGAAAGGGAATATGATAAATAAGCATTTTTTTCTGACACAAACATGGACTTTTAAGGCATCTAAAAGTTTTTTCCTTCCTCATTTTCCCTATTAGCTGAAGGAGCTTTGAACTTTGTAAAATTTGATAAAAAAACTTTGAAAAGCCAAAATTTGGATGATAAGTTTAGTGGAAAAAGAAGTAAGAAATTGTATTTCCATGTCATAGTATTGCAGGCACACAATTTTGGGAGAAGGAATTTATTAGAAATGTTCTTCAAATCTTGGCAGTTAATTGCCATTTGTTTGTGTGTTTTTGTGTGTTTTGCAACCAGATTTCTCCTGAATTTCCTTTGGACTAGGCTATGCTGAAAGATTAAACAATCCTCTTCCAATTGTTTTACTCTACATAAAGTCAATAAATTAGCATCCAAGTCTTTCATGATAAGAAGCGGGTGCTTGAATTATTTTGTTTATAATTGCCGAGTAGTGTTAATTGACTTTTCATGGATTTCTGTGAAGAAAAACTTTAGGAACAGGCTCTTGGTGTTTGTGCCTGACTCCTAGTGTGGCTTCTTGCATGGTCAATATAGACAATGAAGTGCACTTCTAATCTTGCTCACATTTGATAAAATGATGAGTACAGCAGCTTTCTTTCTATATCTGATTAGAGATATGATTGAATAGATATCAAACACACTTGGAAACCATTACATTTTGGACTTAAGACCACAGTTTAATTAGTAAGGTTGTTCTTAAAGAATCATAGAAGTTTTGTTTAATTCCCATTCACATTTTCACAGAACTGTGGTTCTTAAAATGTGAAGAAACTACTACTAAATCTTTCAGTGAAGATGTACCACTGCTTTTCTCATTTTAATCTTAAATCTAACGTAACCACCTCATATTATGGTTTCTACTGAATTTTGTACATTTTGGTATATGAAAATAGAATTAAGCAATGTTATAATAGAACTATATATTCAGGTTCCCTTTTCAGAAATGAAAGTATATGGATTTTTCATAATAAAAGTTATAATGAAAAAGCTACCTTTAATTCATGCCACAGTTTGATACCATTTAATTCAAGATAATTTTCCTCAAACCAAAAAAATAGATAGGCTTAGATAGTTCCATCCAATTTCAGGCATATTCTTTTTCTGACTGATTTTCTAAGCTTCCTCCCTCTTTTGCCGATTGGTTGTGTGACATAAGCATATTAGACGTTTTGAGAAATTTCTGGATAACATAGAATTGGTGAGGACATCTTATGTTAACATGTGGGTCAGAAAAGAATTGAGGCGTATATTGCTTATTCTGTATTAAGAGAGGAATGTGGTACTCAGAATGTCAGACTTGGCATTTATAATTGTAACTCTGCGGGAAATGAAGCAGTGTAGCCATTATTTCACCAAGCCTGAGACTTGTCAGTACCACATTTTTGGTGGATGACTTTCCAAATTGGTTATGTTCTATATCCATTCTGAAAGGATGATTTATTAGGGTATACTTTAAATTTGGAAAAAAATATTTACCTTTTATATGAGCTAAAGTACAGCACTTCTCTGCTGTTCGCTAAAACAGCTGCCTTTTAGGCTTCTACCTTGACCTAGAAAATATATATATATTCCTCTTTAAGAAAGATGATAAGTCTAATCACTTGAGTCCTTAAAGCTGTGACATATTTTCAGACTCACATGGAAGCCTGAAAAAACGACCTAATTTAATAAAAAGCATAGAGGTCTTGTGCTCCTTAATTGATCTTAACCATGTTTACAGATCATTTTTGAATCTTGTAATTCTGGTCTATACCTTGCATTCCTTCTTGTTTGGAAGCACATCTGATAATTGTTGAACAGCTAAAATGAACCCATGTTTGGGAGAAAGAAGTTAAGAAAAGACATTAGCAGACATGATGTATTCTTATTTTAAAAAGTGTGATACAGTACAAGAGAATAAAGTTTGCATGTTCTGTCCATTTCTTAAGTTATTCTTCTCTATTAGTGAAACCAACATAATATATATATTAAACACCTTGATTAGACTAACTAGTCGGTCAGATCATTAGCTCTGGTGTAGGGACAAAAAGTTAATACACAGCTAAATATTTATCACAACCATTTTTGATTTTACACTTATAAATTTTAGCCCCACAAAATCTTTATTGAACTCCACTGTAAGACAAGATAAGACAGTATTTTGTATTGATTATTTATAAGAATACTTTCCAATAGCAGAGGTTTAAGCACACAAACATTATCCAAAACTATTGTCATTACATTAACATTTGTTTTGGCAGATAGGTTTATGACACCATTGATTTTATTGTGTCATAACATTCATGCTGACATCAGTGGAAACGGCAGCAACTGTCAAAAATGATCAAGTACCACTGATTAGAATTAATGACTGCTTTTGAGTATTAAAAATAATGGTCTCTTTTTGAAGTATTAAAATAATGCTATCCTAATTGGTGTTTAGCTTTTTTTAAAAAAATAAAAATAAAAAAAAACAGATTGGCTGTGAATACATTTGGAACATTTGAATTATTTCACTTATGTCAAGTTTGTTTTTGAGTTTGAGAAAACAGAGAGAAACAACATGATTCCAGGAGACAAGAACACTAACATATATCAAATGTTGGATTAAAGCACCAGTAAAGTCAGTAGACCATCATAGATGTAAACAGTCTAGTAATGAAGAGATAATCAATTGAAAAATGAATCTAAAACTAACCAGCTTTTTTACTGGACTGGAAAGTATAATTACTCCATTCAGCACATATGCACAGCCTGTTTTCTTTCAAATGCTCACATCAAATTGTACATATTGGTTATAATCCAGTCAGAAGTTGTTCTTTTGTACTATGGGGAAAGATAGGCACTTCTGCTTCTAGCATTATTAGAAGACTACTTTGGAGTCGGGATACAGTGAAAAGAATGAACAAGAAGTCACAGAAAAATAACATGCTTGCTGCTTTCTTAAATACAAAATAGAAAGCACATTGGACTGCAACTGAGGAGAGATGAGTTCAAATCCTACCCAACCTGGAGTTCCCTGTCCAATCATTTTCACCTTATCCCTATTTTGTTGTTGTTAGTTGCGAAGTCGTGTCCGACCCATCGTGACCCCATGGACAACGTTCCTCCAGGCCTTCCTGTTCTCTACCATCCTCTAGAGTCCATTTAAGCTCACGCCTACTGCTTCAGTGACTCCATCCAGCCACCTCATTCTCTGTTGTCCCCTATATCACAGCATTATTATTTGTGTGGAAAGAAGATTCCTGTGATAGAATACTAATGAAGAATAAAAAAGAAAGAAAGAATCCTCCATAATATCCTAAACCCCAAATTTAAAGGAGTCTTCCATAACCTGGTATGTGGTACCTCCTGTATTGTCCCACAAGGGGAATGTTGGGGGGAGGAGAGGAATAAGCAACATCTTTGAAAAAAGTTGCTTTCAGAAGCTAGTGCTAGATTTCTGTTGTATTAGATCATCCTTTCTCAATCCGATATAAATATATTGGATTCTATATCTCATGCTAGTGAGGGTGATGAGAATTGTATACTTGGAGTTGACTGCCAGAATCTCAGCTCAGACGCACTCACACTTGGCCAGAGCAGAACTGAGCTGTTCACCACTATTATTGGGTACAGGTTTCGATAACTTTCTCATCCATGAAGACAATTGGTAGCGTCCAAGAGCCAAGATCCATAGAAGATTCTCTAGCATGGTGTTCGTCAACCTGAGTGCCCCCAAGATGAATGAATTGGTAGAATTTCCATCACTGGAAGTTAAGCCCATACACAGAGTGTTTTTAGGAAAGATTGATCTATCATAGAAAAGTCAAAGCAGAAAGATTGTGTGCGTTTTAAAATAATTTCTAGAGTGCTTCTGCATATTAACAAGTTGTAGACAGAAGCAATGATACACTATTCAAGGGTGACCTCTAGGGCTGCACTTTCCATGGACTGAATTATTATTGTCCTTCCTTTGCTGAAAGAAAACAATGGAATACCACCCCCTGAATGAATAAATTTCCACTTTGCAATCTAATAAAGACAAGCCTGTGTAATAAGCCTACAGGATATATTTTGCAGGATATAAGGGAAAAGGAAACAATAGGATGGGTTTGCTCATTAGCCCTTCCTAGAAGGAAGGGTGGTAAAAGACAAGTGACTCTAGCCTCCTGCTTTGTGATTGAGACGCTGTTCCCCACCCCACCCTTTGCGGTTTAAACTCCTTAGTCCATTTGTAATCAATGATGTGGCTTAATAGCGAGCTGAAAGGTTCTTAGCATCTTGTTATAAATGTTAATGCCCACAATGATGTGGAGGATGGTTCTTTGTTGCTGTTAACATCGGGGCTAAATGGAAAAAAAAACTCTCCTCATTCACCCTAGAGCCTTCTTCTTTATTCAGTTGTCAGGGACCTATTGTGCAGTGAAATGCTATCAGCCCTTACTCCTGGCTTTATATTAGCAGCTTGACATTGAAGGCTGGGAAATTGGAGGGTGAGGATATTGGGACTAGCCATCAGATGGTGACCAACTGACTAGCACTTGCAGATATCTGAAGTTAATACAGGTTCCCTCAAGGCTGGCTACAAAAGGCACATATAAGTCCCCTGAAAGCTTCATTAATTCGCTTGGATGAGAAGTGTACTTTTTGTGACATATTAATTAGTTGCTACAAATTCCTTACTCTCAAGTTTAACCTTTGCCATGGTCACTTGATTCAAATTACTAATAATTGCAAGGTTGTTAGAGACAATCTATGGAAATCGTAGCAACAGCCTTCCGGGGTAGAATAAAATATTTCTGTGGACTTTTGTAAAAGAAGAAGAAAATAAAAATAAGTGTTCACATGAGAAGGAAGAGAGAAAGAGAGAAAGTTTACAACTTAAAAAAATTAAACACATAGCTCTCTAAAAAGTCACTTTTAATATAAAAGCCAAGCAATTTAAATGCTATTTATGTATTCAGTTTCTCTCCTAGTATTCTGGTCAAGCATTTAAATCAGCTACAGCAGCCAAATAATATAAAACCCCAAACAAAACAAAATTTAAAAAACAACATTAATTTAGAGCTTGTCAAAGGAGATGCACTTTGCATTATTGCACCCTTCTCTAGAACAGTGTTTCTCAAACTTGGCAACTTTAAGACATATGCATATCAACTTCCAGAATTTGGCGAATTGAAGTCCACACATCTTAATGTTGCTAAGGTTAAAAAACATTGCCCTGAAAAATGTATTCCATATTTTGGAAATGATGCAGGAAAATGTCTTCTCCTTGGTATCCATTAAAATGGGCTTCTGAAAACCAAAGCATTTCAGAAGTGCCTCTACAGATCTTAATATCTGAGCGGATTCAAAATGTAAGAGGTAGTTTCTAAGAGAGTTTTTACATTATTTGGTATTAATACAAATACCTCTTTTTCTAGTCATAATTGTAGAAACAAGCTTCTTGCTACAGTCTGAACTCTCTCAGTTCACTGAGAATGCACTCAGAACCCTACAAAACTCATCTCAAATGGTAATTTCTACCATCTTTTGGATATAACAAGATTAAAAAAAAAGACCATAACCCCAGTTAAACATCTCCTTGAGGCCATCTCTTGGCCAGAGATCCAAAGAAAAATGATATAGTCAGTGAACTCTAATTTTAAATACTCTATCACACTTATCATATTCAAAATCATATACATACATGTGTTCAAATGATTAGCACCCCTCCCTATTTTTCCTTGAAGAATCCCAGCTTGCCTTGAAATAAGTTGAATGTAAAATACGTAAATGGCATCCACCATATTTTATTCCATATTCCACGGAGCTGACACTTTGCTTTTGATATATGACTAAGCATATAAATAATAAACCAAATGAAAATGGCACGTACGTAATTATTGGTACCCATAGAAATTAAAATACATTATTGAATTTAGTGATTTAGTCCCAAACAGATTATTTGCTGTATGTACTTTAATTAGTATCACAGGTTTCTTTAATCTAATAATCAGTTTATTTGGAGAAAAGTGCTTTACCTGTGTCAGTTTCAACTTATTTCATGGAAAATTAGGATTCTTGGAGAAAATTAGGATTCTTGGAGAAAAATTAGGATTCTTGGAGAAAAAAATGGAGCAATACAAATACTTTTGTTCATGTCTGTAGGAGTATATACTTGCATTTAGCTGTAATAAGAACATTGAATCATGCAATAAGAATGGTACTTTTATTTATCTACAGATAAATGAAGTAACTGTTCATTCAGAAGTTATCTAGTTATGGGGTCACACAAATATGAAGTTTTTATGGGCTTGTGTTTCCCCTGAAAGAGAGGACTCAATTTAAGGGTGGTCTTGGACTCATGTGAATAGGTGGAAGTTGGAGCTTCTGTAGCCAGGTTTACCTTGTGCATCAATTGTGTCTTTAGAACAGGACACACTCAGGACACTTAGTCATTGTATTACTGCAGTTTGCTTTCTATAGATTTGCCTTTGAAGATAACCCAGAAATTTAATTTGGCTCTGTGCTTATTAGACAGTGATGGTATTGCCCTGGGAAGTTCATTGGATATTAGTTTGCTTTTGACCACAGTAAAAGGTGTTGGTTGTCGCCTCTAAAGTTCTATAAGTCTAGGGGACTGGGCATCTCAGAAAAGCCTAATTCAAGTAAATTTTCTTTGGAATCATATGAACAAAGAGTGCCTTCCAAAGGTCTCCTTCAAGTAGGATGTATACAGGTAGTCCTCGACTTACAACCACAATTGAGCCCAAAATTTCTGTTGTTAAGTGAGACATTTGTTAAATGAATTTTGCCCCATTTTACGACCTTTCTTGCCACAATTGTTAAGTGAATCACTGCAGTTGATATTTCCCCAGAGGAGGGTCCCTACCGGTTCTAACCGGTTCTTTAGAACCGTTAGTAAACCGGCGATGATGTCACGGAGCCGGTTCTGTCGGTGTCTCTCTGGGTGCCGCCATCTTGGATTTTGCTTCTGCGCATGCGCACAAGCGAATTTTTGCTTCTGCGCATGCGCAGAAGCTATTTTTTTATTGCTGCGCACACAGCACAATCCTGAGCGAACCGGCAGCAAAAGGATCCAGAACCCACCCCTGTATTTCCCCCATATTTATTGTATTATTACTTGTATTTTCTTATATGTACACAGTGCAGCACCTCAGAGTCAGGCAAATTATAAATATATAAAATTAAAGCATAATGGGATATCTAGTATAGTTTTCTTACATTTTTTGCTCTGTCAAGGTTACATCAGCATTAATCTTTGCCATACAATTGTGTGAATTTTTTGATGCTAGGTTGTTTTAAAGTTGAAGAAATGAATGAATGACATCTGTACAAGATGCTGCAGAATGAAGGGCTGTTTTAGCCCTGTCCTCAGCTGCTCCATTACTTTCATCTCCTCCTCTAGAGAAGAGTGAATAAAATATATTCAATCATCTATAAAATTTATTCAATCATCTTGGTACTGAAAGTTCTCAGTTCTCAATAGATTGTATTTCTCAGTTCTCAGTTCTCAATGGATTATTTTTGAAATCTTTAACTTCATTTATCCTTCCTAATTATATTGTTCTTTGCTTTCTACATTAAAACTATTTTTAGAAACAACCTGCAGCAAAGACGTAGTTGAAGCTTTTAATATTGTATGTAAAATAGCTGAACTGTTGAACTGAAATTAGAGAATTCCAGTTTCAAAACAAAAGGAGGTCCAAAAGAGCTATTCTCAAATTATGGTTGATTCTCATTTTACATTTTGTCATTCATAAACTCTTATCTTATTTAAAAAGAAAAAAATCAGTAGACAGGAAAAGATTGGGTTGCTGTTTTTAACTTTTAAAAGGAGTGACATGTTTAATGCTAAGCAGGCGTTGCCTTCAGGCTTGGTGGGCAGGGATGCATATTCTGAGTCCAGCTCATATCAGACCTTAAAGTGGTATATGTAAGGTTTAAAGCAGAGGCATGGCCTAAAGTAAATACAGTTGGTTATCTTCCACCATGTAGTACTTTAATTTTAAATATAAAGTAACATAATATCAATCCTATTCTTACATCGCTAATAACTGTTTTATGGCAGTTTTGCTTCTGAAAAATCTGATTGTAAGGACAAGAACAAAGTTTAATTTAGATTTTCTCAAGTCTCCTAAAATCCTCTCATGAAAGGAATATTTCACAACGGACCCACAGTAGAAATATTGAGGCTTGTGTAGATGTTTTTAAAATTAAACAACAATAACAACTGAAAGACATCTAAAAAAAGAAAAGGAATCCGCAAAATACAGTTCCAAATCTTAGCATTCAAACTGTATTGTTTCCTTGTTGTATTCTGGATTATCTAAAATGGTGGTTCCCAAAGTGGGCAGTACCACCCCCTGGGGGGTGGGATGACTTAGGGGGGCGCTAAGAGGCAAGGGGGTGGCAGGGGGGCACTAAGAGGCAAGGGGGGTGGCAGGGGGCGCTAAGAGGCCACGTGGAAGGCAGGAAAGCATGTCGGGGCGGCGGGGAAGGGAGGGAGCAGCCTACTCCCTTCCCTGCAGCCCTGCCCTGCGTGGCTGCGTG
>QLTV01000598.1:4320810-4333671 GCA_003457575.1 Thermophis baileyi | reverse complement strand
TTATATTTATTTGCACCTTAACCTTGTAGGGTAAATGTGTAATAGCATTGGTTATTGTTGCAGTAGATGCCAAGCTCTTTCTCATATAAAAATTCCTCCCTGCCAGAGTAGTTTTTAAAGGCAGGCCAAAAAAAAAAAAAAAAAAAAGATTTCATTTTAGAAGGTTTAATGAAGCCATTTCAATTTTTGTTATATTAGACATTATTCTGAGAAACAATGGAGTTTTAATGTGGACTGTTTAACTTAGCAGCATTCCATCCAGAAATTAGCATTAGTAATAAAAGCCCACCATTTAGAGGAAAATTTGTCAGGCATTGCTGAAGACATTCCACATTGTTCCCAAATGGTGGAGTGCCATCTATCTGTTTATTTTATGTCTCCATAGCGAAAAGAATTATACACCATTATACTGTATATCCTTCAAGTGAAGTGAGTCTTGAAGACGTGACTCCTTCCTTAGGACCTGGTATAGGATAGAGTGTATATCTTCTGTGCATAATGTTTATGCTGTCCAAGTAGCAAAGTTTTTTTGTTCAGGCAGGCGTATGATTGACTTCTTTGCGTTGATTATATTTTTATTAGAAGTTTTAATAAACACTTGTTTTTATTTTTGTAAGCCACCCAGAATCATGGGCAGACCTTAGTAGTAAAATAAATTTTAGTAGAAATTTATTCACTGACTGTGCAGATTATCTAATCTGTGATGATTCTGGTAATTTACAAATTACAATGTAAAAACAACTTAAAGAAAAGAAATACATCATCAAACAAGAAATAAAAAGCCAACAGCCATTAAAAAAAACCAAAGCATCACACAAGGGCTTTGTCATCCAGTCTAACCAATAAATAAAATAATACAGTTGAAAGAAACTTCTGGAGAATTAGTAAGTACCAGAAGACTGGAAAAGAGCAAGTATGGTACTACATTTCAAAAAGAGGAATAAGAAAAGAAGGCCCAGGAAACCCCTTACCAGTTAACTTGACATCTGTACTATACAGATAGCAATATCTTGTAATATCTGTACAAAAGATAGTAAAACATGTCTGCAGTGCTAATGTTAAA
This sequence comes from Thermophis baileyi, assembly GCA_003457575.1. Classification (NCBI taxonomy): domain Eukaryota; kingdom Metazoa; phylum Chordata; class Lepidosauria; order Squamata; family Dipsadidae; genus Thermophis; species Thermophis baileyi. The sequence continues at coordinate 4,332,608 of QLTV01000598.1, read as the reverse complement.
GAAGACTTCATGATTTTGTACAGAATAACTTGCATGAATCTAACATTATCTCTTTTTATTGCCCCTTATCTAGTTAAAGGGAATTGTGTAGGTTAGCAATTATTCAGTATTAGGTTCAATAAATTTAAGAGAAGCATTTGGGGGATCCCTGAGTACTTACTACGTGATCCTGATAGATCATATACAAATTTAATAAATAATACAAATTTAATAAATAATACTAATACTAATACTAATACTAATACTATTATTACTAATTATTATTATTATCATCATCTCTTTTATTCATTAAACATCAAACTCAGTCAACTGAACATTTAAAGATGTGTCATAAATACCACTGACTGGTGCTAATGGTTGATACGGGTTGCTGCCAGCATCCTAGGTGTCAATCAAGTATCTTCTTAAAATATATGATGTTCCGAATAATACTAATACTAATACTAATACTAATCCTAATACTAATACTAATACTAATACTAATACTAATACTAATACTAATACTAATACTAATACTAATACTAATACTAATACTAATACTAATACTAATACTAATACTAATACTAATACTAATACTAATACTAATACTAATACTAATACTAATACTAATACTAATAATATAGAAAATGGAGCAGAAGGAATACATGTCACATTTGCAGATGAACCAAGCTAGGGAATTGGCTAACACCTTTGAGAACAAAATAATGTTTAGAAAGTCTTAATCAACTTGAATGTTTAGCCCAATCCCACAGGATGCTATTCAATCCTGAACATCAATATGAAAAAAAAAAATCAAACCATTATGTAAAAACAGGGCAGAGCAGCCTTCATGACAGTGTGTGAGAAGGCTCTAATCCTAGTGAACTATTAGCTGAACTATTAGCTGAACCAATGTAAGGCAGCACTCTTGGACTACAATCTAAGCAATGTATTGTGCAAAAGATCACAGGAGGTAATAGTTTCCATTGTACACTGTGCTGGTTGGAACACACTAGTATTTCGATGCCCAGTTCTGAACACTGAACTCTAAAAGCAACACAGAGAGGCTGAGGTAGATTCAGAGAAGAGCTGCCAGGATGTTAAATGATTTGGAATCTACGAGAATCAGTTTAAAAAGCTGGGCATGATTTGTTTGCAAAAGAGACTAAGGGAAGATTAAAGTAGTGGTCAACTAATATCCAAAGGCTGTCATGCAAGAAGCAGGACAACAACTTATAAGTTGACAATAAAATAAAATTAAGGATGAATATTAAGAAAAGAAATTCAGGATGGAATATTAAGAATGAATGTTAAAAAGAATTTACTGATAGCAAGCAGGGCGGGGGGGTGGGGGGAATCTGCCTAGAACTGTAGTGTGGATTTTCAGAGAGGAGCTATCTGAAGGTAGTTTAATAGCTTCCTGCACTATAGAAATTGTGTAAGATGTCTTGAAAACTAACAGTACATTCTATGATGCCATGAGATGAATTAAGGCTCTTCTTCTTATACCTCTACAGTGAGACTTTTTCAGGTAAATTAATAACAATTTAGCTTTTTAACTAGTTTAGTTTATTGGATTTTAATTGTTTCATATTCTGTTTCTGTTTTTAGCCATCTGGAGTGTCTTGTGGATAAATGAATAAATAAATAGATATAAATACATACAGTATTATAAACTTTGGGATTACTATGATTTTTAGAAGTCTATTGAGTACTTTAAAGATGCTACTTATGGATAATTTAATTTTAAACCACATTTGAGATCCAGTTTTGACACTTCTATATCAGGAAATCACAGTAGACTGTTGAATATGAACTTTAGGAATTTGTACTGCATTTCAGTTGGTGGCTTTTTATGTGAGAAATATGCTATTTGCATATTTGCCACTCATTAATTACATGTAGTAAAAGGTAAATATTTTGAGGGGGAAGGCTGTTTGCTTATGAAAAGGGTCAAAATGTGGGTTCTTTAAAAAGCCATTTTTTTCAGTGCTAGGAATCTGAAATAAATTTGTGACAAATCATTCCATGAGGGGACAAAAGCTCACAAGAAAAATATTGGTAAATGTTAATGTTTCCTAAAGAATAAGGAAAAGCAGGGAGACAAGGAAAATTTTGGAAAAATTTAAGCTTGTTGAAACTAATGTGGGAATTTCCTCAGATTTGATTCATACCAATTCATGTACGTATGCTTAGTAGCAATTTTCATGAAGGATTCTTTTCCTCCTCTTTTTCCTAAAAGAGAAACATTTTAGGAATTATATAGTTTACCAAACATTGATGATGAATGCTACTTAAATAGTTACATGATAGTAGTTTTTAAATTAAAATGCCTACTTAATTAAACCTTTCATTTACTGAAGTAGTACGGCAATTGGTCCCTTTATCCATTTAAAGACCCTTTATAAAACTTTTCAATATATGTTAAATATAAAACTTTCCATTAAACCCTTTATTTGCCTAACATACAGGTAGATAATTAATTATATCTAAAGGCCTTTTTTTTAAATAGAGTGTCCCAGATAATTGGGTCCATAAGGGAGGAGATTCAAACTCTTCTTTTCCAAAAGCCATCACATTTTTCACAGCCTGTTCTCACCATTTGTTTTGTGGTAGCAGCTTGGTAATTCTGCTCCTACTACTTTCTTCCAAGGTAGTATCTAGAGCAGGGGTCCCCAACCTTTTGGACCTCAGGGACCACTAAATTCATAATTTTAAATCCCGCGGACCACTAATATGATCTGCCTAATGACTGGCTGGGTGGGCGTGGCTAGGTGGTGATGTGACTGGGTGGGCATTGCCAACTTGATGTCACTCACGTCAAGGGACACCTTGCTGGTTTCTACTCACAACTCCCCTCCCAGCCACTCCTCGCCTGCCTGCCTGGGCTCATTAGGGCCCAAATAGGAAGCAGTTGTTGGAGCTAAGCAGCCACCACGAGAAAGAGTTGGCAAAACAGCTGGCTCAGTTCAAATTGGATCTGACTGAGAAGGAGGCTCAGCAGAAGCACCTCACTGAGAACTATGAGCATAGGCTTTCCAAGCAGAGGGAAGACCTGCAGGAGTGCAAGGCCAGGTACCGGCGCCTGGAGGTTCAGCAGGCTGAGATGGTCAGCCAGTTCCAGGCCATGATACAGTCCCACTGGAACAAGGCCTTCCGGCTCTTTGCCACCAGCGGCACTTCCCTCCAGCCTTCGCCCAAAGCCCCGCACCAGGAGGCTGAAGCAGACCCCAAGTCGGAATTTCTTCCCCCCTCCGACCTGCACAAAAAGACCTCTGCAGCAACACAAGCGTTCATTGCACGTATCCGGCCCAGGGGCCGTAGTTTGAGGACCTCTGATTTAGTGCAATATAAAAAATGCAAATAATTTTTCTGCGGACCACCAAAATTTTCTCGCGGACCACCAGTGGTCCACGGACCACCAGTTGGTGACCGCTGATCTAGAGGATATAGCTCTTCCCTTTGGGGGAAGAAAGAGAGCAAGTTGAATGAATAATAAAATGTAAAATGCAAACATATGCTGTTAAATAGATATATTGCAGAACTTCTCATGTGCTACAATGATTACAAATGAGTTAAAGAAGCACAATACACAAGAAAATACAATTTTCCAGATAAGCCACTATATGACTTTGGAGAGGTTACAAATTATTGCTAATTACAAGAATAGTCTATCAAAAATTATAATTTTGCAAACATGGACTGAAAGATAACTTGTACTGAGTGATACGGTTACTTCTGTTAAGCTATAGCTAGTCATAATTAAGCTGGTTTAAGGAAAGATTTGATAGTGCCTGATGATATTCTCATAAATAAAAAATATTATTTTATTAATAAAATAATAAAAAATAGAGAGTAAATACTCCTGTTAGGTAGAACCCCCAGTTGACTGAATGACCACCTCCACAGAATGCTCATGAATTATTCTACTTCAAGTGGAATATCATAGATCTTAGTTCTGGATCCTGTAGTGTTCATTTTTAACTTGGATGAAGGAAGGACTGAAAGAATTGAGAGTACACTTATCAGCGGTGGGTTGCTCCCGGTTCGGACTGGTTCTTAGAACTGGTAGTGGCGGCGGCAGGAGGCTCTGCCCACCCACCCGGGAAGCTTCTGTGCATGTGCAGAAGCATCGCGCGCATGCACGAGCACGTGCACGAACTGGTAGTAAAGGGTTTAGAACCCACTACTGACACTTATCAAGTTAACAGATAAGCTAGAAGCGGGGGGGGGGGGGCTTAATATTTTACAGAAGAGAGAAAAGATTAAAAAATTCTAAGCTTGAACAATGGGCTGAAATGACACCAATGACAATAAAGGAGAAATGCAAAGTGAATGTTCCTTCCTACATTTATCCAAACTTTAATCAGAGACTATGGGGAATTATGATAGCCCTATGCTTTTTCAATCCATGGACTTCAACAGAGTTGTAGCTTTGTTTTATAATACCAAAACTTTATGAGAATCAGTCAAGGGAAAGGGTGGGGTATCTTTATGTGATCCAGAGGATGTTTCCCTTATGGGGATAAATGTCTGGATGAGAAGCTAGTGGGTATAGAGGAGTATTGCGATAACTTTAAAGAAGGAACATGATATAATTTGTTTCATAAGCACCCGCTTCATCCAGAAAAAAGGAGCAGTGAGAAAGAAACTCAAAACTGTCCACCTTGAATGGGAGGGACGGAGGGAGGGAAGGGGAAGGGAAGGGAAGGGAAGGGAAGGGAAGGGAAGGAGGAAGGGAAGGGAAAGGGAAGGGAAGGGAAGGGAAGGGCAAGGGTTCCACATTGGAAGGAAGGAAGGAAGGAAGGAAGGAAGGAAGGAAGGAAGGAAGGAAGGAAAGAGAAAGAAAGAAAGAAAGAAAGAAAGAAAGAAAGAAAGAAAGAAAGAAAGAAAGAAAGAAAGAAAGAAAGAAATCCTGTCAGGTTTTCAAGAAGTCTGTTTCCTGACATGACCTTATTTTCAAAGAGCAACACTAAGCAGGCTACATTCATAACAGGATGATTAATTCAGTTTTTCATCCCTTGGTACTGTAGTTCTAGATGCCCCACATTCTTTAAAAAGTATTTCAAACCTCCATGTAGGTTTTTGAGAGGGCATGCAGGAAATTGACAAAGAAAGGAAAAGGATGTAAACACTTTTCTGCTTGACCTCCACTGGATATAACCCCATATTTTCAGCCAAACCAGCCAAACCAACATGTCATTTTTGTCTCCTCAATCTGCCAACTCATTTTGACTGTCTTTTCCCCAATTATAATGAATATGTTGCTGTACAGTAGATTTGTGTTTGAAGTATATATCTGAATTCTATGTTATCTATTAGATCAAAATACACTAGCCTTGTTTAAGCTAAATCAAATGGGTAAAGCTATTGGAAGAAATATAGGTTATAAATAACACACTAAACAAATATACAAGTGAAATTATGGGGAGTCTGGCAGGGTAAGTCTGTTTTATAATGCCATGTCATATAGATTATATGTGGTTTATGGTGATTTTTTAGATAGTATAGGGAAGTGCATTTTTATGAGTTTTATAGCAGAAAGCATCACTTGATAGCTTTCTGAAAGACCTTTACTTTTTGTTGGTTTGTTAATTAACAGCACATTGTATATGCGCTAGTTGGCTTTATGATTGAAACCATCTCATACGCATCACCTTTTTCCATATGTTTTTATGTGAACACACACACACACACATATATATACAGGTCCTGTTTGTGTCATAAGCCTAGTCAGGAGAAATAAGATCCAGCTTAATTCACAGTTGGGAAAGTTTGCGAGCATATTTGTTTTTGCGGTTCTTTAGTCGTAGGACTGCTGATTATATTTATTAGTTCTAAATATTAAACAGCCAGCAGAATTCCATTGTATATAAATAAGACATTTGAGACCTGGAAGTGAGCCATTTCTAATATAGCCAGCTGGTGCTTTTTAACAGTTTTATTTTAGCACAGCATTAAGGAATCTGTGTACATTTGAAGTCTTTAAAATGATGATAGAAGAATATGTACTTTTTAAAGATTTCTGGGAGTATACAGTTGAGTATATTTAAAGTAATGTAACTACAGAAATGATATATTGTACACCTGGTAGATGTAACTTTTTTTTATTTGCTTGCTTGCTTGCTTCTTTCAGACAGAAAGAATGTCAGAAGCTAATATTTTGGAATGTGAAGATTTTAACTACACTGAACTGTAATTAGGTCTTTTCATATTTTCATATTAATATATTTCTCAGTTATATATTCTATAGATCAGTGAATTATTTTATGTGGATTACATCTTTCTGAAAGGAAGAAAATATTAAATATTAAAGCTGTATTGCTCTGTTTTATATTATTAAATTAATTTCATTATATAAAGCCAAAGAAATTACAATATAATTATTTCCCCCTTTTTAATATTTGTACACTATAAATTGATTACTGTTATGTGAGTTGTACCGCAGCCTGTGTATGTAAGCATGCTTAGGACTTTTGTGTACAAGAAAATACAGCTTCTGAAAAATCATGTTATGTCACTTATGGAATAATAGATAGTGAATTCACTGTCCAAAAGCTAGAGAAGTCCACTTTCTGACAAGGGCTAAAAATCCTTCATATAGAAGTATAATACTGAATGTTTGAAATAGGAACTATAGATTTTTGTGCTGTTAGCTCATGAACAGCCATGTAGATTGGAATTTTGAAAGTTTCTGACTTTGGCAAAAACATGTATATTGTCAGAAAAATTGGTACTTCTGTACTGGTGGAACAAACCATCTGTTCTTGATCCTGGCTTGCAGCGCCCACCTGTTGCCTTCACCTCTAACCCTGACATCATGCATTCATTAAATCCTAATGCTCTGTTGTCTCTTTTGTACACTGCAGGGTGTCTGGCAATTCATCCATGAGGATTTTTTTCCTTTAGGCAGGTCATGACACAGCTTGTGAGAGGCACTGGGTTAAAAGGTTCCATGTTTTTATTTACTGTTTCTTACGCCAATTGCCAATTGCTTGGCAACTTAAAAATACTATTATCAGTTCCTTTCTATTAGTAGAAAAGAGTGTAGTTGTCTTGGAGGGCATTTGCAATATGAATATCTTGTACTGTATTTATCATGCCATTTTCTGTAGCACTATTCCATGAAAATACAGTCCTTTACAGTTCTCTCTAAGCATTTTACAGAGTCAGCATATTTCCCCCAACAATCTGAGTCCTCATTTTTTCAACCTTAGAAGGATGGAAGGCTGAGTCAACCTTGAGCCAGTGAGAATCGAGCTGCTGGCAGTCGGCAGAATTAGCCTGGAATATTGCATTCTAACCACTGTGTCACCATGGCTCAATATAAATTAAGAAATATATAAATAACAATCTGAATGTTAGCAAAACTTGTCCACTATTGTAGGGAGCCATAAAGATGACCTTGAAGAAACTATTAATGATGGTTACAATGTTGTGCAAAACATGCCTTGAAACTGTAAAAAAGGAAAAACATTTAAAAGAGATTCAAGTGGGCTCCTCCCTGATTCCCTGGGGTATAAGACAGCATGAAGAGAAAATGTAGCTAAGCTTTTGCAAGATTTTGTACCATAGCCAAGCCCAATGAAGTATAGTTTTAGTAATCTTGTAGAGTCTGTTTCCTGATCTGGTGAACCTCGAAGAGCTGACAACTATGATATTTCTGTTGCATGAATGAGTTCAGAAGGTGATGTAAAATAATTCCAGTGACAATAAGCATGCTATGCAATTTTGCCTATTTGGAATAAAAAAAATTTGATATATTTACTTCCAGCAGAATATCTGGAACTTGTTAGCACATGTAGCAATCTTCACATTTTATTAGTATCTTAGTATCTCATTGTTGTTTACGTTTCTTAGTTACTCCCAAGTCCATATTGCTATTAATTTTTTTAGGAATGCAATAGGTGTTGCAAAGTTCAGCCTGATTTCCAAATATAAGCTTGAGATAATATAATAATTGGAGTAGTCATTATACCAAATAGCAACAAATGTGCAGTCAGTTTGTTTATATACTGTAGCTGTTAAATAGACTCTTATGGATTATCTTCTCCAATCCTGTGTTGCGTAATTGTAATAGTAATGAAATCCCTGATTCAAATTATACTATACAACTGGCCATATTGTCTGATGAATAAATTTATATAGAACTCCAGAATGATATTTATGATGCAAAGTTCTATAGCATTATACTAATTAATACCTTTCATATTTTCTTAATGTTTGTATATCTTTGTGACTGAATTTTATTAAAGCTTTGTGGAGATCTTACTAATATATAAAGGGAATCTGAGTGAACAAAACCACTGAAGTCATGTATTTCATATACAAACTCATCAAAAATGCAGGATGCTAGTAAAAAACATATACCATTCAGCTACAATTAATTCAGTACCATGGATAAGTAGTTGCAAGCCAGTTGAGTAATTATTTAATCAGACCTGAATAGGGCACAACACAGCCCTGTATAAATCTAATAAACCTTCATCACTGTGAAATTATCACCATGTACGTTCAAGAGGAACAGTATGCCTTGGTCAAAATAAATTTCTGAGGATCTCAGTTAAAAAGCCACTGATGCTGCTTGGTCTAGGAAAGGTTACAAAAACAGCAAAGCTCTGTCAATAAACATAGAATCTTGAAAAGGGAAAGATCTAGGACAGAGTGTCAAACTCCCGTCGTCACAGCAGTGTCACGTGATGTATCGTGACTTTTTCCCCCTTAGCCAAACCGGGCATGGGTGTGGCCAGCGCGTGACACATCCGGACCGCAGGCCGCGAGTTTGACAGCCCTGATCTAGGACAATAGCAAATCTTCCCAAAATTGGTAGTGCATTGCTGTTTCAACAATTTGAAAAGAGAAAACCATACAGGTACATTCTAGTGTTTACATCCTTGGCATCAGAACCAAACTGACCATTTTTTATGTTTCTCTTCTTGAATTTCCAAGTCATCTCCTGCCCCAAGAAAGAGGTCGAAAAGACAGGTCTGTGAGAGCAAATACCTATTTTCTCACTTTGACTATAAATTGCATCTTCCAGATTTCTATGCAAGAAAAGATGCTTTACATAGACCTGAGAATTCCCTTTTTTCTATGGTTAGGCAAAGCAATGGGTGAGATGAAGCAGAGAAATCCCGCTGAGTCCAGTCCTTTATTTTTTCACAGAATCTTGCCAAGCTACTGTAAAGCTACAATTTTCTAAGCTAGTTATATCCTAAGAGATTCTAGGATGTGGTTACCATAAACCTCATACCACCATCCTTAGGACTGCACAGTCTCTTGATCAGGGGTGAAATCCAGCAGGTTCTGACAGGTTCTGGAGAACCGCTAGCGAAAATTTTGAGTAGTTCGGAGAACCGGTAGCGGAAATTTTTAGTAGTTCAGAGAACCGGCAAATACCACCTCTGGCTTGCCCAAGAGTGGGGAGGGAATGTTCCCCCAGGAGTGGGGAGGGAATGGAGATTTTGCAGTATCCTTCCCCTGGAGTGGGGTGGGAATGGAGATTTTGCAGTATCCTTCCCCTGGAGTGATGTGGAAATGGAGATTTTGCAGTATCCTTTCCCTGCCACACCCACCAAGCCACGTCCACCAAGCCACATCACACCCACCAAGCCACGCCCACAGAACCGGTAGTAAAAAAAATTGATTTCACCACTGCTCTTGATCCTGGTCTCTTCCTGAGAAACCTCCGAGTTGAAAAAAATTCCCCCACAATGCTTCTGCAGGCACATTCCATCACAAGCTTACATCCAGGCTATGGTAATTCATCTGTTTCTAGAAGATCATTCTAGAGCTGTCATGAGAAGTCAAGGCTAGGCTCAGATAGATAAATGGTGTTTATATACTGAATAACAAGAAAAGATCAGATTATGTAGAGTAGGATAAGCTACCCAGGCAGATAAGTATTTGTATGAAGGTTAAAATCTTAAATTCATTTGTCCCATTCCTTCATTCTAATGGACTGTTTGTCACTTTTTTCTCAGGCTGGTGCTATCTGCACAACTTTTACATAATTGTCCTGTCTGTTCTGGGCTATTTCCACCTTGCTGGTTCCAGCTCTCCCCTATGACAAGGTTTGATATAAGGGTTTGATGGAAGAGTGATAAGGATTCCAATAAGTGTAACCTATGTAAATCCACAGATATAGAATCCATGGTGTCTGAGAAAAGACAAACCCCTATGCCATTACACCAATAATAAGGGGAGAAGAATCCAAAGCCACTGCAGTGATGTACACAGATACATTTTGCTCCTAAAGAAAAAGTTCACCTGCTGTCACATTCTTGTAACATTCTTACTTTCACCTTAATAAGCTTGCTAATGACAACTCTGAGATTCTTCCTTGGAAAAAGATTTACTTTTGGTTCATGCAGCTGCCAGCAGCCTAACATTTTCCTTTCAACATATTCTTTTCACTTTGTGCTTTGTTTATTTTTACCACTAACTGCTTCAGTTTTGTGCTGTGGATTCCATAGAAATGCTCTTGAAGGAATATATTTGTAAACAACAATAGAAAATACCTTATATATGTACGTATATGTATATGTATATGTATGTATGCATGTATGTCAGGTTTGAACTGTGGGGCCCTTGGTATTCCCTGAGCTTGGTTGTTTTCTTGCAGATCTTTCTTATGCAACTAGGTAACATCATCAGTGCTAGAAAAAAATGAGGTTTGCTCACTGTTTATATTCAAGTGGCTTGCCCTGTCAGTGTTGGTAGAAATATCCTTGGCAGTTCCTTGATTAGATTGTTGTTTACTGTTTATTTGTACCTTGATTTGGATTTGATTTGTACCTTGAGTTCTCTGCAACATAGTTTCCGAGAAATGTCTCTCAAGCTAACTAGCCTGCAAGCAGAGATAACTCAAATGTCTCTTCATGTACATCCAATTGCATCCCCTGGTGGTGCTGATGTATTGTTTGACCGAGGTCAAGATTTAAGAGAGACACAGCAGGATTTACTGCAGCAGAGACAAGTGCAGGGCACTCAAGCAGGCAGCATACATATGGGAGCTCAAATGCAAGGGGCACCCAGAATACAAAGGCCACATTTACAGATGCAGCAGCCACAGGTTCTGTCACAAGCACAGCAACCACAGATACAAATGCCTTCAGCACAGCCTGCACAACAGCCTCAGCTCCAACCACAATTGCCTTTAGTTCAGCCACAGCAAATGCCGCAGACATACATTGCTCAGCACACACCTGTTATTCCACTGACTGGCGATGCCAAGTTAAAACAGTCAGTACAGAATTATAAAGCATGGGTCAGTGAGATTGGACTTTTACTCCGTAGAGAAGGCACACACCGCATGGTTTTTAATCCTCCAAATCAGCCATGGACTGATGCAATGACAGATCAAGACACAAAAGCGTGCACAACTTTAATAAGTTAAAACAGTCAGGACAGAATTATAAAGCATGGGTCAGTGAGATTGGACTTTTACTCCGTAGAGAAGGCACACACCGCATGGTTTTTAATCCTCCAAATCAGCCATGGACTGATGCAATGACAGATCAAGACACAAAAGCGTGCACAACTTTATTAATGTCAATGGACACTGAACTACAGGTGTCTTTTCCACCTGATGCAACAGCTCAACAGATTTGGGCTCAACTTGAAGCATGCTATAGACCCATTTCAATGTAGACTACATGTTTACTCCTGTCTGAGTTCCATGGCCTGAAATTAAAGCCTGGTGAAAGTATTGGAGGACATTTAACTAAGATGAAAGGAATGAGAAAAAATTTGGGTGAAAGAGGCTATGGTATTGATAATTTCCAGATGAACAGCATTATCATTAACCCATTAAATTA
>QLTV01000598.1:4289272-4313575 GCA_003457575.1 Thermophis baileyi | reverse complement strand
GCCTTTGAAGTGATAAAAAGACTTTTTCACCATTTTAGATTTGTTTAGTTTATTTCTATAGTTTTATGCCGATTCAAGTGTGCAAATATAAAATTCAGCAGAAAAGCAAAAAAAAATAAAATAAAAAAAAATCAACAAGTTACAGGTAAAACACCACATAAAAAAACATTTGGATTCAGCAATAAGTACGTAGATTCATTTGTAATATGGTATTTTATCAATAAATATAAATGCATATCAGAAAAACACTTCATAAAAAAGAACATTTTAATCAAAATAAGATTGATGTGTGGTTTATTTGATCAAAGAACATTGTACACTATTCTTAGGAAGTGGGTGATAGTTATGAGTTAATCAAAAGTTCTGGTAAAGAATTCCTGCATAAGAAGCTATGAGAATGGAGTAAAATCCACTTTCTTGTAAGCTTTCAGAGCAGAGAGATATACCAATGATGTCATGTAACATTATGTCATGCCATCTCCACTGTTAAAGTGTGTGTGTGTGTGTGTAAAATTTTTAGTTAGTATCTGTGAGATTTTTCCCCTCAGTTAATGCATTACCAGGAGGCACCACATTATTGATTGTATCCTTATTAGATTCATCACACATGGATAGCCAGATATTATTCTATGTGGTTCAAATTTTCTACTGGGAATTCAACTCACATGTTTCTATATATCCAGGTATTGGCAGTCAGTGGTTTTCAGGAAGGGAAATATAGAAACTATTAGAACAGTATATACATTCTATCTTCCATTAAGCTCTCAGACCAAGAGGTAGAGAGACATGAATGACTATATGACATCTGAAAACACAATAGCTAAACATCGACTATATCTTACATAATATAAAATCTCAAAATTACTTCAGAATTTTGGACCTCACTTTTAATCATCTGAAATCCATTTATCCAGGAATACTTGAGGAATAGTTTGAAATTCTTTAAGATATCTCTAGGAAATCAAATGTCTCTACTCAAGCAATAATTTAAAAAAAGTTGAATTGAGAGACATTTAAACATTATTTTCTTTCAAGTACATCAGCCCAATTGATAAAATATTATTCATTTTGTACCAGGAGGCAATGTGATTAAAAATACCACTGGGGTAGGAAGTTTCATAAAAAAAGCCTATTATTAAGGAACCAATGTTTCCACATAACAAGCAGCTGTAATGTAGAAGGTTATAAATCACGCTCTGCTAGAGAAAAGTTCCCTGAGGGTGGCTCCAGCATGGGTCTGAAAGCTGGTTCTGGTGACTGACCCAGATTGGATCCTAAGTCAACTTTAGCCTCAGAATTGCAAGATCATTAGTAGTTATAAAACTGAGTAAAAATAGTATAAAGTTTGCAAATATTTGTCAACTGTGACTGTGTCAATTTATGAAACCAATATAAATCTCAATCTTGTATCACAGACAAAATCAATAATGGGAGATTTATTAGGAAAAAAATACCATTGGCTGCTATAATCTGTATTTTGTTAATTTTGCAAAGCTAAAATTAAAAAAAAATCTTTAATAGTGTATACTGAATAAATTAATCTCAGAAATTTTAATTTGATTAGTCCAATTACGGATTGTGGTATAACATATATACATTGTATAATTGTTTTCTGAAGAATTGTGTTCTATCTAGCAGGAAACAATGCCCAGATGATTTTAAATCAATAGATACTAACAATAATAATAAACTCCAAAAATATTAAACTCCTCAAGAAAGATGAAAGTGGTTTAGTAAATAGTTACCACTTGCTTGAGAATGTTTTAACTTTTTTTTTTCAGTAAATCATGTTCACACTAGGAACATATGGATAGATTTGTTTTGCAGGTTTTATGCTAAAAATTCTGTAGTATGTCTTATGCAGTTTAACGTGATACAACTCTATGCTAAATCAATATTAGTCAGAAGCATAAAGTGGCTTCTGAAATAAAATGCAAGATGCTGTCAGTCAAACTTGTTCCAGCGTATTTTACAATAAAATTGTTTTTCTGACTTTAGACCTATTGGACAAGCAGCAAAATTGTCTTTCCATGTATATTAAACAAAATCTTCCTGGTTATTTTCTCTTCCTTTAGCTGCACTTTACACACTAATTTAAAAAAAAATCAGGGACATTTTGGGGTACAAAAGAGTTGACATTTACTTGATGACACTTAATCAAAGAATCAAATGTTTGTATTATTTACCTGCCTTTCTGAAAGTAAAACTAAAAATCAAGAGAGCTAATTTTGAATTAGATAAGATTGGCTTAAAATTTTTGAGATTAATTTATTCAGTATACACTGTTAAAGTTTTTTTAATTATATTTTTTTATAAATAGATAATTATGTTATATCATTTTGTCTATTAGTTATGTGTCTCCCAACATATCGATATGACAAGTGATATTTGAATATTTCATTCTGTAATTGTTTAGACAATATGTTTTAATGTTTTTTGTAACTGTTTAGAATATATTTTAATGTTTTATTTGAGTAGCATAGGACATATTATTTTACCAAATGTTGGAAACTGAATATTACATACATTATGATCAAAAGTGCAATTCACTTGTGAGTAAACTTACTGGGAATAATGGATACTTTTGATTATGATTAAAGTTTAAGAATGTTTGAGGAATGCTTAATTATATTCCTTTAATTACAAAATTAAAAAAATAACCATCCTTCACATGTCGAAGCTTTCCAAATTTAAAAATGGAAATTTGCATTATAAATATATTTTAGAATTAATTGGCATGGTTCAGAATTACCAAAGCAACCACAAGTAAAGAGCAAGTGTTTTGTGTTTCTTTTTCTTGCTTAATAAAACCAAATTTCAAGGTTAACAATTTCTTGGGACCCAGAAAATGGCAGGGTCCTAAAAAATGGTGCTCTGATGGTGGTGCTTTTTTTACCTCCATGCCAACAAGCAATTGTTTTTGCTACCAAAGCTGGTTCTTTGGCAGCATGCTCCCCAGATTTGAACTGGAGTAACTAGGAATGACCTACGATAACCTTTGGAGAATCACGGACTTGACTGGGGAGAGAAATCTGAATGGTTCAAATTCTCGATAAGAGTGGCTGCAGAGGTTGGGTCTCCATCTTTTTTTTGCAGCTGCTTGTATTTTTAGGTGTGCCTTCTGTTTTTAACATCACTTTTAAAACTCTAATTTTTAATAGCCTGGCTGAATGCTGACTTGCTTTATGCCTCTTTGCTTGCTTATGATCGTAAACTTTTATTGTTTTATTTTAGTGCTTTAAAATACTTTCTCTTTCCTCACAAGGAAGCCGGTGGTGTGAGGCTTCTTCTTCTTCTTCTTTTTTTTTTGTAGTGAAAGTGACTCAATCTAATCTATGGTAGATTGTTACTTTTAAAATTTTGCATTTTATCAGTTTTCCTAAAATAATTCTGTTGCTTTGTTTTGTCTATTTTTTTCCCCATCCACTCTGTTGTGAATTTTTTTAGCTCAGCTTCATTGTATCTCCTTTGTTGTGGTGTATCCATTTTCTTTGTCATCGAAAGGAAGTGTTTACGCTTTTCTGTGAAAACGAAATAAATAAACAATAAATTAAGGACTTTGAATATTATATACTATATATATATTATAAAGCCCTCAAAAAAGAGATATAAAAGAGAGATGGGAGTCAGATGGTTTTAATGTTACAGTCTTCTTGCAAACTTTTGGAAAAAAATATTTTTGCCAACTTACAAGCTTTAAATGAAAAAAAAATGAGAAAAATGTTTATGGATTTGTAACAATTGCATTGTTACACAATGTCATTGTGCTTCTGAAATTATAAGGTTTTTCTTTGGTGATAACCTTTCAAGAAATCACCATTTTGTGATTTGTCTGATTATTAGTGACTACATACAGTTTTTTGTTTAGCTAATTTATTTTTATGCTTCTTTTCAGTGGGAAGAAATAAGTGGTGTTGATGAGAACTATACTCCAATCAGAACTTACCAGGTCTGCAACGTCATGGACCACAGTCAAAATAATTGGTTAAGGACAAATTGGATACCACGCAATTCAGCTCAGAAAATCTATGTGGAACTCAAATTTACTCTTAGGGATTGTAACAGTATCCCATTGGTTCTGGGCACCTGTAAAGAAACTTTTAATTTGTATTATATGGAATCTGATGATGACCATTCTGTCAAGTTCAGAGAACATCAGTTTACAAAGATTGATACCATTGCTGCCGATGAGAGCTTCACTCAGATGGATCTTGGGGATCGGATTCTTAAGCTCAATACAGAAGTTCGTGAAGTGGGACCTGTGAGCAGGAAAGGATTTTATTTGGCTTTTCAAGATGTGGGTGCATGTGTGGCCTTAGTATCAGTGCGAGTGTACTTCAAAAAATGCCCTTTTACTATAAAGAACCTGGCCATGTTTCCAGATACAGTACCTATGGATTCCCAGTCACTGGTGGAAGTGCGAGGCTCTTGTGTTAATCATTCCAAAGAGGAAGACCCACCCAAGATGTACTGCAGTACTGAAGGAGAATGGCTAGTACCCATAGGGAAGTGTTTGTGTAATGCCGGCTATGAAGAAAGAGGCTACGCCTGCCAAGGTAATGGTCACATGACGACTTTTTTTTTCAACAGGAACACTACCACTTCAGGCAGTAAGGGAAGCAATGGTCCACAAATAGGCTGGGCCCTCATGAGCAAGATATTTCTCTGTGGTACACCCAAACTATTATATACCTTTAAAAAGAGAGCATATATTTGCTATGCTTGAGAAGTAGTATAGTGGGCTTTAAGTATTAGAAAACCATGAATGAAGAGGAAATAGATTGGGTGCCATTGCAAAAGCAGTTTGAAACTGTCTATGCTTTGGGGCCTTTAATTTGAACCCTGAACTGATCCTAAGGCACTAAAAATTTTCTGTGAGTTTTACTCGAGCTCCTTGGTTTTAAAAGCAGATAAAAGGACAAGCATATTGTGAATTGTTACACAAATTAATTTAGCCAGTTGCTGTAGTATTTGAGGCACGAAGCTAGAAATCAGTAGTCCAGGAGTTCTAGTCTCACCTAATGCACAAAGCCACTTGGTAACCTTTGGTCAGTCTCTCTTTCTCACAACTGTAGGACTGAGGCAACAGTAAATCACTTTTGAAAAACTGTGCCAGGAAAACTGCAAGGACTTATCCAGTTAGTTGCCAGGAGACAAAAACTTATTCAAAAGCATGTATTAATAAACAAACAAACAAACAAACAAACAAATAATATCCTATATCAGAATAGAATTCTTGCCTCTGTTTCTGGACCACATTTTCCTCATATTTTTATTTAAGTACTTTTCTTCTAGACCTATTTGCCAGGTACTTTTTTTTCTTTTTTTCTTTTTCTTTTTTAAAAGTCTTCATCTATTTCCTATTCAAGGCATTAAATCTAACTGCATCAGTCATTTCCCCTTTTCTTAATGATGATCATGTCCAAAAAATATTTCCTGGGGCTCTAATTCTCTGGGGTGCATAGAATTTTCTGCTAATGTACCAGATTACAGATACTGAACAATGCAGCTTATTTAATATTGTGATTATGATTTTTTTGTTTTCGTTTTGTGTCTTCAGAAACATAGATGAATAAGCTTATTATTTTGTTAATCCTCAGTGAAACATAGTAAAATTTTTAGATAAAACCATTTAAAGCTTAAAATTTATGTAAAAAGAAACAATTTATATTTGATATATAAATGCAGTATATTTATTTATATATAAACTTATATTTTAGCACAGATCTTATATTTTATATAAAATATATTGCTATTTGGGCCTGTGTCCTTAAAATGAAGTTGAGTGATTTCAGTTTGTTTTTAATCTAGATTGTGTAAGGGATAGGCATAAAAGGAGTTTTTAACTAGTGCTAAGGACAGAAATTCTCCAGCATTTTTGGTGTGAATTCTCAATAAATTTTGTAAACTAAAAATATTTCAGAAATTATTTGAAAGGATAACAGAGTTTGTGAAAGTTTTTAAGAGAGGACCTGAGTTTTCTTGCACTTGTGTATATGATTAAAGGGTAGATACTGTATCTATTCTTTAAATCATACCTCCAGCAGTCTGAAGTTTCCCATATTTCCCAAGAGAAAACATCACAAAAATACCTTCCATTGGGTTTTTTTCACTAGTGGAATCCTGCTTTTGAGACATTACTGGAAAAAGCCAGTAATTTTGGAGAAATTTAAAGAATGCTTTTATCCAATGTATATATTCACATACCCAACTTTTATGTTTATGCGTTTTTAAAATTTTATCATTTATTAAGAAAATTTATATGGCCATCATCTCACTCTTGGTGACTCCAAGCGGCTTGCAAGGAAAAAACCCCAGTACAGAAACCAATAACCCCACCCCCATTAAAGATAAAGACAAAATCAGATCCTGCAGTAATTTCTTGCATCTAGTTACATTTTCCTGTTTTCTTTGATTGCCATCCTATTTTTTTTCATTGAGGAGAGCATTGTAGTAGCATAACAATAGCAAAAGTGACAAGATATTCAGTATGCTTTTATTTTACCTGCAATATTTTGCTGTTCTGACAGCTTTTGTCAAAGCCCAGATTTGTCAAATATTTTCACCAAAGTGTAATTTAAGAGGCTCCTTAAAAGCAGTTGGTAATCCAATCCGCACATTGTTCTTGACATCAGTAATCCATCAGGAATTGGAAGCTTAAGAACCTATTCTCTCTCTTTCTTTCTTTCTTTCTTTCTTTCTTTCTTTCTTTCTTTCTTTCTTTCTTTCTTTCTTTCTTTCTCTCTTTCTCTCTTTCTCTCTCTCTCTCTCTCTCTCCCTCCCTCTCTCCCTCCCTCTCCCTCTCCCTCTCCCTCTCTCTCTCTTATCTCTCTCTCTCTCTCTCTCTCTCTCTCTCCCCCTTTCTCTCCCTTCCTCCCTCCCTCCCCACCCTCTCCCTCCTGCTCTTGCTCCCTCCCTCCCTCCCTTCCTTTTCAATGTAGCCAAGTAGGATTTCTTCTGTACAGTGATCTCTGAATTTCACAAAATTAAATTTGAATTTCTGGATGAAGATCAGGCAATCAGTGGATACAGAATCATCTCACTAATGTATGAAAATTATCATGAGAAAGTACTATTATGTAGTTCATGAACTTAGGAAAAACAAGATCCTCTGAAAAAATTGGCATTAAATGTTACATACACTGTTCGTGTATTTCCTGGACAGAGAACAGATTTTGTAAAATCTGAATTTCTATTAATAGTTTTAATCATGTTTATGTAATTTCAGTGTTACTAAAAATTCTGTACACTATGAAAAAATGGGAAAAAAGGAAATATAAGACTCGAATTACACTGTAACTTCTTCATGGCTTGATAAATCAGCTTTTCAGATTGCTTTTGAGAATTGAACAGTCAATCAACATCATTGACATGTTATGTTTAAAAATAAACTCTGGGGTTTTGTTCCTGGTATTTACAGATGACAACCTAATTTGTACAGATATCAAAGATCCGAGATAAATATATGCTTTTGGGGACAAGCTATTATTAATTGGTTCAGACTTCATTCAGTTCCAACCCAGCATGGAAACTGTTTTAGAACGTAATATACAGTATCTTTGTTATAAAATATTTTTTATAATACGTAGCCTGTGTATTCACTTTTTAAAATAAAGAGAACTGCTAGATTCAGTTTGCTTGTAAAAATCTCCCAAGAATTTGGAGCTTGTTAGCAGTTCACAGAGAAACCCCTTTACTATAGACAGGTTTAAAACATATATGATTACAACATCAAAATAACATATTGAATATTGGTTTCCAGAACAACTATTTAAAAGTCTATCCAACTGTCTGATGTTAAAGACAAAGCAAGTAATGGGAATTTATATATATTACTGAATCAATGGACATAGGTTTTTAATTGTTTATTTTAGGGGAAATGGAAAATTATACAAGCCATCCCGTAGATTCAAGATAGAATCATTTGCAAAAGAAGGCATACCGTATTTTTCCGTGTATAAGACGCTTCTTTTTCTTTAAAATATTTACTTGAAAATGGAGAGGCGTCTTATACACAAGAGGCCAAGAGGAGAAGGCATAGCCCATCCCTGTCCTCCAGCTCTGCCGGACGAGCCTCTACCTTATATGTAGCTCTATCATTGCTCTCTACTGCAGTTGTTTCCTGTATCACATTGCGACTCTAGATTTCATCTCTATTGTTCCTGTGATGCATTTCCTGTTCTTGTATTACTCACTCTCTCTGGCTTCTGCGCAGTGATGGCTTGTAGCGTGCTTACTTACTCTACATGAAACATGAGGGCGTCCTATACATGGCATCTTATAGGTGGAAAAATATAGTATGTTTTCTGAAAGACATATATTCAATCATTGCTATTCAGCTATACAATGTAGCCTGAGAAAATTTTTATGTTCAGCAATAGCAATAGCAGTAGACTTATATACTGCTTCATAATGCTTAACAATATTAGACTTATACTGTATACTGCTTCATAATGCTTAACAGCAGTCTAAGTGGTTTACAGAGTCAGCATATTGCTCCCAACAATCTGGGTCTTCATTTGACCGACCTTAGAAGGATGGAAGGCTGAATCAACCTTGAGATAGTTCAGTAAATATTTCCTACTGGACAATTGTCTTCAGAGCACTAAATGATCATTTCTTTATTATTTATTTATTTATTTATTTATTTATTTATTTATTTATTTATTTCTATCCCACTTTACAAATAACTCAAAGTGGTTAACATATTCAACATTCCTTCCTCCTCTATTTTCCCCACAACACCAACCCTGTGAAGTGGGTTGGCCTGAGAGAGAGAGAGAGTGACTGGCCTAAAGTCACCTAGCTGGCTTTCATGACTAAGGCTGTAGTTGAATTCACAATCCCTTGCTTTCTAGCCTGATGCCTTAATCATCTCTTTGGAATCCAAAATGCTGAACCATAGAATAATTACCACTTAAATGTATATATAAAAACAATATAACATGTACATTTAATTAATATATAACATTATGTCACATTGTATGCATTGGTGTTTTTGAAGCTGAATAAGCTGAAACATCGGTAAAGATAAAAGTTTTGAAATATTCTTTAAGGGTTACCTTACTGTGATTTTGATTATTTCTATATCTGGTTTCTATTTCTATTTGATAATAAGAAAAATTAATTCTGTAACCCCATTGCAGCTAGGAATAATTTTTTTTTGGTTTTACTAATTTTAATAATGTTAGTTTTTATCATGCTTATTTTAATGAGTACATATCCCCAACAGTACATGAATTAGTAGTAGGTATGAATGGTAAAAATGTGTTTTGAGGGAAGGCATTTATCTAGATTTATGATTGGCTTTGATAAATGGTTTGGTCTCATTGTGAATTATTGGAATACTGGTTTCTATAAAGCCAGATGCAGCATTAGTAAATGTCTTTCCATTTATCCAGCAGAAACATTCATAAAGGCATGAAAACCAAGTGAACAGTATGATTGGTCATTTTTCTTCTTATACCACATTTAAATGGTTAGTTTGTAGAAACTATTTTCATTTGTTTATTTAAAATATTTACATTACGTCTGTATAATTTGTTTGTTTGATTCTCTGACTGGTTGTTTTCTCTGTTCTGCTTATGCTTAGAGCTAATAGGGTAGCTCGTTAGTTCAAGGATGACATATATAATAGCTATTAACAGATTTTGATAAAGAGCTATTATATAAATGGGTAGGTTCTGATGATCAATGAAAATGCAGTAAAGTTATTTCATTTTGAACTGAATGTGGCTTCTTTATTAATTGGAAGAGCGTGTGTTGCTCATGTTCCCATGCATTGGAAAACACAACTTTTAAAGTGCTTTCCATAATCCTAATCGTTACTACCGGTATATCTATGTTTTAATATGAATTGGGGCCTAAGAATATAGAGCTGAAATTTTTTTTGCAGTTGTGGAGCCCTGGTTCGGTTATGATTGCAACAGATTTTTTGATAAAAGCATTTATAGTCAATATACACATAAATATCTCAAATATCAGATGTTTTGCAAAGCTATTAATTTGAACATGATCTTATTATCAATTATTGGCAAGTAGTTTTTGTAACATTTCTTCAAAACTCTTTCTTTTTCTTTGTTTGATGTATTGTTTACTTTGTAGTGTTAGATATTACAAGTTTAAAAAGAAAAGACTGCTATGAATAAAGAGCTAGCGCCTATGAGAACTATGAGGTTATGAGCCATGGAAGTAAGATGGTAAATCCGTATTGCTCTGGTTGGTTAGAAACAAGTCAACATGTGTACAAACAGAGTTAAGATGGGGGTGGGGATGGTGTCAAATTAGTTTTTCAGACTTGGTGTAAGGAATAATCACAATCTTTCAGTTGAAAATTAAGTATAAATCTGTGGAGTCATTGGTGTTCCCTGAGTTTGATTGCTTGCAGATGTTCATTACCCAACGAGATATCATCATTATTGCTTGTGACTGTGACTATGAGGTTTGCTCTATATTTATATATAGTAGCTTGCACTGCCAGTTTTGGTGAGGGTGTACTTGATACTTCCTTGATTAGGGTATTGTTTTCTTTTTGATTGTTAATTCCGACTTAGCTGAGTGTTGGCTGCTGAAAAGAGCAATATACATAAATCTGTCCACAGGGTTCGTTTTGTATTTTGGAATCCAATTTGTAAATATTTTAAACTAGCATGGAATTCTATTTTCCTGTTTATTTGTTGTATATTCTTTCACATATATTTTCAAAAGCTTTTCTTTTCTTATTTTTATATATGGTACAGATCAAAAGAACACATTTATAAAATGAAAGTTTTCAAAATATGTTTCATGGAGGGATGTCAATTTTTTAAAAAAATGTCTCATAAAAGTAAATATAATTGATCCTAGTGACAGAAAATAAGTTTTTTTTTCTTATAACAGATCTCATCAACATTAATATTCTAACTTAATTTCAATAAAATTTAGATTTATTTAAATTATAAAGTTTTAAAACTTGGCAAAACTAGTAATCAAAGTGACCAAAAATCAGCTGGACCTGAGATTAGCTGAAGCTTGATATGATAAATCAGTGGGGTAGGATTCAGAATGTATTTCTTTGTGATCCCATTGCCACCAGCATGTTGGAAATTAAAATAGAGCAAGATTCAATTAAGATGCACCTCTGCATGGACTAAATTTCAGTATAGTCAGATTTAGTCCTTGGGTGCCTACCATTTAAGTAGTCCTTTTCCAAGTCCTCTGCCTGTTTGTTTTGGCTAGCAAAGAAAATTGTCAACACATTTTTGTGATTGGTCGAACAATGCCTTTTAGTTCAAGAAAGAATTTCTTGACTGATTGCCTGTGTTTCATTTTATTTTTCCTAATAAGTGCCTTTGAAATAGCCTGCAGTACTGAACATAGAAGTTCCACATTGAACTTACCTGGAAATGATTTCTGGGTATTCAGTACAGAGACACACTGTTCCTGAGCCCCAAGTCCATCAAAACTGAATCAGAATTAGAAATGAGGATGGAAATGTATTAAGTATGGAAAAGTAGAATTGCTGTATTCAAAAACAAACTGAAACTATAGCCATCACTACTTTGTAATGAGATATACAACAGATTTTTACAACAATCTAAAAGGTCAGTGCGATTGTTTGGCTTGCTGTCTTAATACCAGACATGTCTATCCTCCAAATTCTTTCATAATTAGGGATTACTGTGTAGTGTATCAGTTATTCATCACCCAGGAAGCATACCATCAGTGATTTAAGACATCACTGCAAGAAAGTCATCATTACCTCCTGATAGTAAGAGATTTAATAAAAATAGATTGAAATAAAATAATTTATATTTGACAAGATATTGCATGCTGTGAGATGATGATATATGGTACAATCCAAATTAAAATTATGCTAAAATTCCTTAAAGGCATTTCCTCTCATAACTGATAAAAGAAATACATTACAATTTACATTGTATCTTATGCCCTGCCCTCTTTACTTTTTATACCACATTGTTTTGAACTAATTACATTTGCTGCTAATGAAAAAGTATTGGCTTACAAAAAGTTTCTAGATTTCCCTAGTTAGTTTTCTGAAGATATATAAAAAGTCTGCCTAGCATATTTGCAAAATAACAGGGCAAATCACTTTAAATATTTTTCCCAGTAGTGTACTCTCAGATTTCTTCACCATTCTCCAACTTGTATATTTCAAATTCTTCTAACATTTCTTAACTTGATTGTTCTTATTTGGACTAGGCTAGTCAGTAAATTGCTCCTTGTCAATCCTTCTTTAAATGTAATTCCACCACCACCTCTGCCATAACTTTAAACGTTGCCTTGATATTAATTTTCAGAACATATGGATTTTTTCATTTAACAAATATTTCAAGATATATACTGTATGATAGCTATTAGGAAAGGTGTTCAGCGGTTATGCAACTAAAAAGAGAAGACAAAAAAATATTGACTGTATACATTGTAATAGCAATAGCAATAGCACTTAGACTTATATACCGCTTTACAGTGGTTTACAGCCCTCTCTAAGCGATTCACAGTCAGCATATTGCCCCCAACAATCTGGGTCCTCATTTTACCCACCTCGGAAGGATGGAAGGCTGAGTCAACCTTGAGCCGGTGAGATTTGAACTGCCGAACTGCAGCTAGCAGTCAGCTGAAGTAGCCTGCAGTACTGCACTCTAACCACTGCGCCACCTCGGCTCTAATGCCCCCCCCCAAGCCTAATGTTCATTTAATACTTTTTAAAATATATATATATTTGAACCCTCTTCACACTTGACCTGAAACAATTGTATATAACAGGGGTGTCAAACTCAATTTCATTGAGGGCTGCATCGGGGTTATGTCTGATGTCGGGGGGCTGGGGTGACCATGGCCAGAGTGGGTGTGGCCAGTTCAACGTTACTCGTGTCAGAGGCTCCTTTGGTGGCCCGAGCGCTCTGCCAGCAAAAATGGGCTCCCGAGCTCCGTTTCTGGCTGTGATGACCTCCTGCAAGCCTCTGCCAGGGAAAATGGAGCCCAGGAGGGCCGCATGCGGCCCTCCCAAGCTCTGTTTTTGCTGGCAGAGCAGGGGTGGGTTCCAACTTACCTCACTGCCGGTTCGCTTCCTCCCGCACCGCATGGGCGCGCCTCGTGGTCGCGCGCACACTTCGTGCATGCGCACATGCGCAGTAACAAAAAATCCAAAAAAAAATAATAATTAAAAAAAAGCCAAAAAAAAAAAAAGATGGCGACCGCATGCACAGTGCCGGAAGTCAGCTTCTGCGCATGCTCAGAAGGAAAAAAAAAATAAAAAAAAATAAAAATAAATGTATGTATGTATGTAGTGGGTTCTAAATGCTGTTGCTACCAGTTCAGTTGCTTTAACCTCTATGCCACAAGTTCTCCCTGTATCAGCTGAACCAGGGGAGGGATTAAATGTTTTTTCTTTGTCAAATCACCTGGTATACCCAAATATGGGAGGGAGCATACTGCTTCCTTTTTTGCCTTTCAGCCCCAATCCAGGGGCCATGCAGGCAGTCGCTTTCACGACAAACTTTTGTGTGTGTGTGTGTGTGTGTTACCTTTTACTGATAAAGAAATAAAGGTAGACTAGGTATAGATCTATTTCAAGATATATATATATATATATATATAGTGTGATACATGTATTGCTGATGAAAGTTTTGTTGAAATCAGTCAGTGTTATTGCTAATATACTGTAAGCATGCATACAGTTCAGCCTTCATTGGAAGTTGAAGGATTGATATATTGTATAATGTTGTTCAGATTTAGAAACATGATCATGAGCACCAATATACCTGACAAAAGCCTGCTTACCTTTCCGTCACATTTATAATTTTAAAAATTCCTTTTATTTGAGAAATTCGATAACTGACATATGACAATCTAAAGTACATCATGTAATGCTTTTATGTACAACAATATCTCAAGGTCGAGTATGTCGACTGTCCATCCTTGGTTCTGGGGGTGGGGGAAACTGTCCCCTTCAGAACGGGCTTGCAATTTGGGTGTCCTCCTAGACTCACAGCTAAAATTAGAGCAACATTTGGTAGCTGTAGCTAGGGGGACCTTTGCCCAGGTTCGCCTGGTGCACCAATTGCGACCCTACTTGGATCAAGAGGCTCTCCTCACAGTCACCCATGCCCTTGTCACCTCACGGTTAGATTATTGCAACACGCTCTACATGGGGCTACCCTTGAAGAGTGTTCGGAGACTACAATTGGTCCAGAATGCGGCTGCGCGAGCTGTCGTGGGTGCACCTAGGTACACCCATATTACACCTATACTCCACGAGCTGCACTGGCTTCCTATTGGTCTCCGGGCACAATTCAAGGTGTTGGTTATTACCTTTAAAGCCCTATATGGCTCAGGATCAGGTTATCTTCGAGACTGCCTTCTACCACATAGTTCCCAGCGACCAGTAAGATCCCACAGGGTTGGGCTCCTCCGGGTCCCGTCAGCTAAACAGTGCCGGCTGGTGGGCCCGTGGGGGAGGGCCTTCTCTGTGGCTGCCCAGGCCCTCTGGAACCAGTTACCTCCTGAGATCCGGACCACCCCCACCCTGCTGGCGTTCCGGAAAGCGGTGAAGATCTGGCTCTTCCAGCAGCCTTGTGGCCGTTGATCTCGCCTCTGTAATTGGCAAGATCCGGCCATGAAACGGTGTGTATGAGTTTTTAACTGTTTTTATTATGTTTTCTTTTAATAGTTTTTTTATATTGTTGTCAGCCACCCAGAGTCCCTTGGGAGTTGGGCAGCATACAAATTTAATAAATAATAAATAATAAAATAATAATAATAATAAGGTCATAGTTGCTTTGATTAGATTAGATTTGATTCCATCTGCTCATACAAAAAGATAAAGATAAGTTGGTGTAGTAAATTATTTACTACAGGTATTTCACATATGTACTATAGATATTTCCTATTAGGAGATTTCCTAAAGAAAGCGATTTGGCCAAATGCCAAATTTGTGTCAACTTATGATCACAAATGAACCCCAAATTTCTGTTGCTAAGTGTGACACTTGTTAAGTGAAGTTTGCCTCATTTTATGACCTTTCTTGCCATAGCTGGTAAGTGAATCACTGCAGTTGTTAAGTTAGTAACACAGTTGTTAAGTGAATCTGGCTTTCTTATTGATGTTGCTTGTCAGAAATGTGCAAAAAATGATCACATGACCCCAGAACACAGCAATCGTCATAAACATGAGTCAGTTGCCAAGTGCCTTAATTTTTAATCATGTGACCATGGGGATGCTGCAACAGTCATAAGTGTGAAAAACAGTCAGAAGTCACTTTTTTCAATGCTGTTGTAACTTCAAGTGTCCCTAAATGAACTGTTGTAAGTTGAGGACTACCTGTATTTCTGTTCATTTAAAGTCATCGTTGGCATTAATCTTTAATTCTATATGAAATGAGCTATGCATGTTTGAATATTAACAATGAATTATTTTAAAAGGAAAAGAAAAACAACCAATACGAATTGTGTATAATCTTGCTGAAATTCTGTTCATTTGAATGGGAGGTTATATGATTTTGGTTTATGGGTTTGTGTTTTTGTTTAATGGCAAAGGATGTTGCACTGTAGGCAGAATGATTTGTCTTGGTAGTTACACATAAGATCAAAGCATTCCTTGTGTGCTTTCTTTCTGTTGACATGACTTCTGCTTTCACCTTCTCCTGCTGTTCTGGACCTTTAGGCCCTATACAAACTGCTATTTTTTGTCAGTCACATATGACATAAAGAAAGGACACATGATGTCGGTAGTGGGGAGCTTATTCTTTTGTTTTTCCTCCAATAGTTGTTGCTTGCAAGGAATTTGACTTGGGATTGATATTCAGATGTTTAGGTTGGATGTTTAGTTTGGAGTAGCAGTTAGAGGCCACCACATGAATAAGATAAACGACTGCAGGTTAAAGTCCATCAGTAGGAAAAGTGCTGTTTTCCTACGCCTGACTTCCAATTTTTTTCCTCTAAAGTGAAAGGAACTTAATTTGATTTCCAAACCTCCATCCCCATCCCCCACCCTCATTTACTTTTCCTGAGGCTTCACTATTGATATAAACTCTGCTCATAATTAAATTTAATAATGATTAAAAATAAAATCTGACCACCAGATTTTTGCATAATAAACTGTACTAAATATCTATGGAGATTCTCAGTCATTCCAGGTCATGGTTGTTTCAGAGTTGCTTTTTCAAGAGGCAACTAGACTTTCTTGTTTTTCTTTGAAGACATTTCGCTTCTCATCCAAGCTCGGAGCTGAAGAAGCTTCTTGGATAAGCTTTGAAGAAACATCTTCAAAGAAAAACAAGAAAGTCCAGTTGCCTCTTGAAAAAGCACTTCTGGAATAAACTGTACTGTATTACTGATTTAGAAAAATGTTATTAATCCTCATGTAAGCCACAACTACTTTTGGGCGAATAATGTTGTAGATTTGGAAAATTTAAATATATTAAATTCTTTAAATAGAATAGCAGCTACATGTATGTAACACAAAGGTGGAAACTGCTAGATGTAAAATGCTTCTTCACTTTTTAAATAAAAATCTATTGATCGACTTCTTTTGGAGGGGGTAGAACAATGAACTTTATCATATTAGTCAGGCTTTTGTTTATAATCCAAGAAGGAAATTAATTGAAACAATGATCAAAGAGTATTTCAAAACAGCATTCATACACTGTAGTCCTCTAATAATTAGGGGGTCACCTTTACATATAAACTATGTAATATTAAAGGGCACAAATAGCAAAAATATGGGGAATCAATTTTAAAATGAAGTATTTTCTGTATTTATGACACCTTATGTTTATTTTAATAAAAATTTAAATACAATCCCTTTTACTCTGATGTAGCAATGAATATTGCAGAGAAATCATGAAGGTTTTAAGATGGCAACACTGTGGTATAGAATTAGAATGCTGATGGGCAACCTTGTTTCTGTGGCGCAGTTGGCCATTCACCCTGCCATTTTATAAACTCTCAAGAGTCCTATATTTTTCCCTTCACAGCAAAGCTGAGTTAGAAATATATTATTCCAGTAATGCTATTAGCAATTTAGAAGGCCAATCTTGATTAAAATAATTTAAATCTTAGTCTCCCTCAGCAATTCCAATCAAGGGCATTTAGAAGAAAAAAGTGAAACTTAGCCTCCATCCCAGCATCAGAATATGGTTGGAAAGTTTCTAGTAAACAAGGCTCATTTCCAAGTATTTAGGATTGCAACTGTAAGACATTAAGCAACATAGTAATGACAGAAAACAGTGATTAAATGCTAAATAAACCTTTTTATTATTAAATACTAAACCTCCACAAAAATTACAGGCTAAGATTTTATACTATTCTGTAATTAATACAATTTAAGTACCTAGGGAAAAATAACACATATTATTTTCTAACTGAAAATTTGATCCTGAGACCACCTACAACATATTAAACTAATTATTAATAAGTTTATTGAGCAATTCGGGTAGCAGATTTAGAAGTGTTTGTAGCTTTCCAGTTACCTTTGACACAATAATGTCATTGTGGTCTTAAGGAGACATATCATTAACTATACATATCTTACGTAAAACACTTTCTTGGAATTGTATGATTTACATATAATTATACAATTAACTTTATATAAGACAGATATGCTACAAGTCTTTAATATGGATACATTGATACCATAACCAATGCCTTCATTTTAAAGGACACCTGCTTATGAGAGAAAATAGAGAAGTCAATTTAAATAGCATAGCACAGACCATTTAATGGATCTCAATAATCAGGTTCATAAAGTTATCAATGCTAAAACAGTACAGTAAGAGTTCTGACAAGCATTGGCATTACCAACATTCCCACTATATTAGTCTTCACAGGAATATTATACACACAGACACACACACACAGACACACACACACACACACACACACATTTTGCACAGCAGCTGATCATAGAATAAGCTATTAAATTAGATAAAATGCCTTGATAACCTCAAAACTGACATTGTCCTTAACAGGTGATGAATATGTACAATCTCATTTTTCATTCTAAATTGTTGTATTCTCAGCAGTATAAAGATTTGCAAAAGAGTTTCAAAGATACTTTTCATTATCTCAAGAGTTCACATGATGTCTGTTCAATTCATTGTTAGTAGTAATAGCAATTTGTAATTAGTGATTGAAAACATATGTAATATCCATACCTCATTTTCTATTAAAAAACATAAAGCATATAATAACCCTTAAATGCTGCTTTCCTAGATGTTCAGATATAAACAAAAATAATCCGTTAAAATTCACAGCGAATTATTCTGAATTTGTTTGATGAGCCTGTGGATTCACACAGGAACAACGTATAATAAGAGTTCACTATATCCGTGTTTGAGAAATATCGAATTATAAATTGTGAGGATGTACAGAGATCAGATGGCAGTGAAAATACTTTATGGCATAAATTTAAAAAATATGATCAAATATTTTCCTTTATATTAGCCAGATCCTTTCTGTTTTTGTTTCCAGCAGTTTTGTATCAACTGGGTATGCTTTACTGCTGAGACATTTCTCATTGAATGCCAGAATAACACATTGCATTAACCTGCACATTACAAACTCTCCATATCTCAAATTTTATATCATATATGAAGCAAGTCAATTATATGTAAAATTGAACATCTGGAATGGTAAATTCTAAAGCCAAAGTTCTATTTCATATCAAATTTAGGTTGATATATGAGTATTTAAACCAGGTGCCATTTGGAATGCAAAGTTTAGTCACAATTAATAGTAATCTTTAGTTTCAAGATGTTATCAGCGTGTAAGAAAGAATGACTTCACATGGAACTAATGTTAAAATATTCTAATATGTATATAATTTAAGGAATAATTAAATTCTAATAGTTTGATTACATCTGGTGGATATAAACTCAGAAACTATTAACAATTAGACTTGCATGTTGTACCTTATTTCATTGAAGACTGAAATATAGCACAATAAAATGTGTTCATACACTATGTCAAATATGTTTTGATGTCATAAGAACAAAGCTTCCAGGGAATCTTAATTTTTTGGGTGCTCTCTTTTCATATGCTCAAGTTATTTCATTTTTCTTCTACATTTTCCTTTGAATGTATTGTTTGAATATTTTAATGCAAGGGTAAAAGTAAATAAATAAATCTGAAGACATAGAAATAAACTGATAGATGTAAAACAGTACGTCATTTTTAAAACAAGAGTTTGACTTCTGGGATTCAGTCAAACTGACTAGATTCTAATTTAATTTATAATGGCTGAAATAAAGCAAAGTTAAATGATCACTGATTACATGAATATATTATCATGTGAATAGCCTAAGCTATAGAAGTATTAATAGTTCTATTCCTTAATTTGTCTGAATGTACTGATCCTGTAAATATATAACAACTATTGTAAGTAAAGTTGACAATTTGATATAGTGAAACTGCAGTCTCCAATTTTTCCTTCTAATGAGAGGTGAGCCAAAAAAGAGACCTGTCCCAGGTTGATGTTAAAATTAATGAAGGGAAGACCTTCCAAATTATCCAAATAATATGAAGTTCAATATCTTCTCCTTTATCTGCCTTTATCTGCTATAATATTAGTGATAGATTTTTGTTTCTAGAATCAGCTGTGGTTAAATAATTCCACCTCAATAAATAGCATTATTGTTAATTTTGCAAGATATTGAACTGTGTAACTATATTCTCATTTTAAAAAAATAAAATAAAACACAGCATTTGAACCAAAATATATAAGTGTCACAGAATATTTCAGAAATCCTTTTGTGTATATTTTCTGGGCAAGTAATTAGTGCTGCCTATAGGGAATTGTGCATATCTTGTTGAGCCCCTAAGCTGAAATGGGAAAGCAGAAATGATTTTCAAAATTGTTAAACTTGTTCCAGACGTTTAACTCAGTTTAAAAACAATATAACATTGCTTTCGTTAAACAGGGCATTCTTGTTACAGTACCAATATATTATGCCATGTCTATGCAGTAGAAGCAGTAGATTGAGGAGTGTAATTGCTATACTTCCTTATCTCCCTCCTCCTGTGAGGAAGTACAAGGTCAGCTTGTTAGACTAGCAGTTACAGCCTTGTTACCTCTTGTATATCAAAGGACGTGTCTTTAATATTTTATACCTTGAATGTTACCTGTCTCTCCATTATAGTTATCATGTTCTATTATCAGTTTGAAAGCATTTGTCTCTATCGGAGCCCCCAGTGTTTGATTTTACCTGATCAACATTCTACATAACACCTATATAACTTTAGGGTTCTTGCTCTTGCATTGTCTGGGTACAAGAGACCAATGACCCATTATAGCTTCCTAGCTTTGGAAAATAAAATGGAAGTTGGATTCTCTCTGGTTGCTGGTCTTTCCACCAGGAGATAAAAGTGTAAGAGTTGATGTTATTTGAAGCAATTTCTTATAAGCAATACATTTAATCGAATGCATTTCTGTCTGTTAAGTGGTCACTGCATCTAATTGATTGTTCAGATATAAAATAATACTTGATTTATATGGTTCACACATACTATAGGGTTTCCTGCCTAAGCAGGGGATTGGACTAGAAGACCTCCAAGGTGCCTTCCAACTCTGTTATTCTGTATTCTTTCGAGTGCATTTCTCTACTTGGATACTATACAAATGATCCCTGAAATATAGTCTAAGTAGAGTATATTATATTAAATAGAGTATATTATATAAGTAGAGTATATATAAGTAGAGTATAGTATCCCTGAAAGTATATTCTAAATAGAGGAGGGTTCTCTAACACATTTGTACTATACCAGCTGTATTTAAACAAAAATTATTAATCTTAGATTAGCATAAGAGTTTTTTAAATGAAATGGAAAAAGGGGAAATGTTATTTTTGGTAATCAATATGATAAACATTGTTTCAGTGTATGGGTATAAATGTTTGTGCCTTGGTGTCTGTATTCTTCATTGATTCTGATTATGTAACCATTTCAAGCAAAACCATTGTTGATTTTAAAGACATAACATGATCTTAAAAATAATTTATGATTTAGTAATATGGATTGTTACCTGGAGAGGTTACATGTGTCACAGGAAATTGAGAATCAAGTAGTTGGATTTGGTTTGGTAGGTTAAATAATGTACATATCTGAATGAGGCTATTAGTTGGGTTATCAAGCAGAGAGATATGTCTTTATTATTATGTAATTTGAGTTTCAGCCAGATTCACAAATAAAAATTCTAAGTTTATCCTTCATCTAAATTTTCATGTTTGGTGAGAAGTAAATGGACTAAATGGAGCACACCATGGGAAATGGAAAAATTCCTACAAAATATATATTCCTTTCATTTTGATAAAGAGCTGTAATTTAGAGAAGTTTTTGTAAACAGCAGAGCTGGAAAAGATTTTATTGAATACTTTTTCTCCTCTGTGGAATACAGTACCTCAGAAAATGGGGATCTGTTACAAAAAATATGCAAACAGAACTGCTGTAACTATTCTTACAGATGTTATTGATGTAACCCAGTGGATGTGTTCATTAAAATGTTAGCATTGCAAATATGAGAGCGACAAAGTGTCAGAAATGACAGAACTATGAAATATGAACTGTTAGTAATCCTGTGGGTTTTGTGCTATCAATATTTATTGCATTTTACAATTTTCTGTATGAAACCTCACTGCATCTAAAGGGATATTTCTGTATCCTGCAACTGTTAGCAATAGAAAACATAATGTATTTTCTCAGAAATCTCCATTGGCATGGAGTGTTTACAAAGGACTACAAATGACAAAATGTGTGGTGTGATGTCATTATGCCACCTCCACACTTACATACATTTACACTTACATTTTCAATGTTGCAGTACAATTGCAACAGGATAGATTTTGTATTACAACGTCACAATACATATTTCATTATTTTGGCATCATCATGTTTAGGTGGCTAATGTCAGACTAACAAGACTAAATCAAGAAAAAGATGCCGCATAGGCTAAAAGCTACTTGTATTCGTTTTGCTATAGTAACCAAAACCCTCTGAATATGCTTTCCCTCCCCTCTCTTTTATCTTTTATCTTTATGAAAATACCCAGGGCATCTTCCTCATCAACTCCCAATTCACATTGATAAATTGGGAGTTCATACGAGGAGGATGCCCTAGGTCTGTGATGGCGAACCTATGGCACACGTGCCACAGGTGGCACGCGGAGCCATATCTGCCAGCACGCGAGCCGTTGCCCTAGCTCAGCTCCAGCACGCATGTGCGTGCTGGCCAGCTGATTTTCGGCTCACGTGGAAGCTCTGGGAGGGTGTTTTCAGCCTCCAGAGGGCCTCCAGGGCGGCGGGGAAGGGTGTTTTCACCCTCCCCAGGCTCCAAGAAAGCCTCTGGAGCCTGGGGAGGGTGAAAAATGGGCCTACTGGGCCCACCGGAAGTCGGAAAATGGGGGAGGGGGTTTGTGCATGCATGTGCAGGGGGCGAGGCAGTACGGGGGTCACATGCGCATGCGCAGGGGTGCGTGGTGTGTGGGGGGCATTGAAATGGGTGTGGGCATGCACGTGCACGCGATAGCGTACGCTTGCGCGCTTTCGGCACCTGAGGAAAAAAAGGTTCGCCATCACTGCCCTAGGTATTTTCACAAATCTCTATCTTGATATGGATTTAAAACAGGGGTGGGTTCCTACTTACCTCTCTGCCGGTTCACTCCCTCCCGCGCCTTGTGCGCACGCCTCGTGGGTGCACGCACGCCGTGTGCGCGTGCGCATGCGCAGTAGGAAAAAATCCCCCCAAAATAAAAAAAAGCCTAAAAAAATATGGCGACCACATACACAGTGCCAGAAGTTGGCTTCTGTGCATGCTCAGAAGTAAAAAAATAAAAAACAAAAAAAATTGAATTTTTTTTCCCGAAAACATTTTAAAAAAACATGGCGGCCCCCACGGACCTTCACCGACTGATCCAGTTCGGTGATATCATGACATCACCAGCGGGCCGCTACCAGTTCGGGAGAACCGGTCCGAACTGGGAGGAACCCACCCCTGATTTAAAACACATTTATGTATTCATTGCTTTGGTAGAAGATCTTCCTTATCTGTATCAGGGCCATCCTCTTTATTTTCTGTATCTATGGATATCTTCATCAAAATTTCAACTGTAGTTTAGAAGAATTTCACAGATTATTCTGTGAATAATATTTTGTGAGTAAAGCTATGTCTGAAAAACTATCCCTCATGATATGGCATATCTGAATGGCGAAACAGCCATTCTTGCCAGGAATCCATTAACTCTCACATCTTCAAAATATATTCAAGCCTTGGTTAATACATTTATATATATGGTTCCAAATTAGAAACAAAAAAATCTACATTTAATCCTTTTGCAGAAGGGAATGTTTCAAGATTTGTAGCTTTTTCTGTAAAATCCTTTATATTTATTATAGGGTTAGGAAGCTGATCCTATTGTGGAATAGGCTCTCAGTTTTATCCCAGCTTCCTTTTTCAGTATGCAAGGATATGTTAAACACCGAATTCCATGATCAGCTTTTTGCATACTTAAGTTTGTAAAAGAGAAAAAAATGACACTATTATATTATTTTAATTATGGGATTGACCTGAAATAAACTCTTGTGGCCTTGTTACTTTATTTTAATTGAATGAGTGGCGTTTAGGTCTAGTAGTGACATTTTTTATATAAATAAACTTAACATCTAAGCAATAATTATAGAGTCTATATTGATATTTTTCTAAGATCAACAGTGTTTTAAATTCAATACAATTAGTGTAATAAATTCAACATAACCTTATGCCTGGTTTAATTACGTAATAAAGTAAGCATATTTAATATTGAAATCTTAGAAGATATAACATATTGTTTATAAGCATATCCATATATTTTGGAAAAGTCCCAAGTTTGCCTTTCTAATTTGGAGCTAGTTTTTAAAACTCAATATTGTGTTTCTTTTTCCTTTTTTAACTGAGATGCTTTTTCCTTTTTTAACCTTTTCATCAAGAACCAAAAGCATTTATTTTTATTTATTTATTTATTTTATAAAATTTATATGCCGCCCAACTCCCGAAGGACTCTGGGCGGCTTACATCATAAAAAATAAAACATATAAAAACAATTTAAAAAAGAAAGGGAAAAAAAAACCCCAACTATATTTAAAATAAAACATTCACACAACCATGCATGGGCCAATCAGAACAACTATTGGCCCCAGGCCTGCCGGAAAAGCCAGGTCTTAAGGGCTTTACGGAAGGCCAGTAAGGTGGGGGTAGTACGGATCTCGGGGGGAAGCCGGTTCCACAGAGTCGGAGTGGCTACAGAGAAGGCCCTACCACGCGGTCCCGCCAGCCGGCA
>QLTV01000598.1:4254799-4286325 GCA_003457575.1 Thermophis baileyi | reverse complement strand
TCAACACACACACACAGCTGTCAGATCAGACCAGCAATTCACCCAAGGCCACATAGATAACAAGGAAAGGAACACACATCAGAATTAAAACCGTCTCTGGAACAAAAGCTTGCCTGGTTTGTTCCCCAGAAAGAAGGCAAAATTCAATCTGAGGTTTGGAGCACCAAAACAGGTCAGTTAGCCAGTCCAACCGTTGGTCTCTTCATAGATCTTCATAGGTCTGTATACGTTTCAGGTTTCAACACACACACAGCTGTCAGATCAGACCAGCAATTCACCCAAGGCCACATAGATAACAAGGAAAGGAACACACATCAGAATTAAAACCGTCTCTGGAACAAAAGCTTGCCTGGTTTGTTCCCCAGAAAGAAGGCAAAATTCAATCTGAGGTTTGGAGCACCAAAACAGGTCAGTTAGCCAGTCCAACCGTTGGTCTCTTCATAGATCTTCATAGGTCTGTATATGATGTCTTTTTTATGCTGTCCTCATCCCAGCTTGATTTTCTTTATGCCAAAGCCTCTTCAGGATAATAGATAACATCTATTATTTATTATTTTGAAGAGTCTTTATAGAGGGTTTATATATGCCCTTAACCAATTGAAAATGTTCTTTTTTTCTTAAACAAGATATACAATTCAATAATTATACTTGCCTAGTCTTTTCCAAGCCAGCGCTATAGTTATGTAGCTCTGACTGGAGTTAGTTAATTCAGTTTTAAAATAGCCTTTCTGCATTACCTCTACTTTTTTTTACCTCTATTCATGTTTTCCCCAGGTGTCATTGAGTTACTTCTAGTGATAAGATTTATATGTTGACAAGTGGTGAAGCGAAGTAGTGGTTAAAGCAGGGAAATGATATTCTGATCCCAGCAGGAGTTACTGGCAATCTTGGGTTTTTTCCCTGCTAAGTTTCCCCTTGTGGATAACTATAAATTACTTTATAGTTTATGGTCAACATTTAATGGAGAATAATACTTCTGCCATTTAGACCTGCAGATTTCTGAGGTGTACAATAAAAGCTAATCAGAGAATATAGATACTTGTAGAGTCTGTGGGACTTTAGCATTTGCTGAATTCCAAGTTTATAAAAGTCTGAACTTAACAGTGTGCTATTGTGCCAAAAAATGCATCATTATGGATCATCTCCTCAGTTATTTTTTAATAGATATGTTTATTGACCAAGGCATTATTGATCATCAACCAGTTGTTACCTAATTAAACAGCAGGGAATACTCATATAGTGGACTAATCAAGAGGAAATAAGAACAGTCACAACTCATGGTTTATTAACAACTTAGACTCTTGCATATCAAAAGAGAGGAGGAGGGTTTATGGAAATTACAGAATAAATATTTGCCTAAAGTGTAAGCCAGGGCTCAAAAGTGCTGTAGTTTTGAACTGGTTTCAGTGATTTGCTAATAATAAGAAAGAACTTTGAGGAGTGAAAAACAGATTATGGGAGAAGATAGCTAAACAATATATTTTTTGTTAATTTTACTACTTAATATTGATTTTGGGAAAATTCTGCAATTATTTTTCCATAATTTTACTAGCAGCTATTAAATTATATACTACAAAATATAGATGGTGTGAGATAAATATCCATACAATCAGCATCTAATTATGTGTTCCAAATACACTGACAGCTTTCAATATTTAGAATGATATTTAGAATAACAGAGTTGGAAGGGACTTTAGAGGTCTTCTAGTCCAATCCCCTGCTTAGGCAGGATATCCTACACTTCAGACAAATGGTTATCCAATCTCTTCTTAAAAACTTCCAGTGTTGGAGCATTTACAACTTCTGCAGGCAAGTTGTTCCACTGATTAATTGTTCTAACTGTCAGGAAATTTCTCTTTAGTTCTAGGTTGCTTCTCTCCTTGATTAGTTCCACCAGGGGTGAAATGCTACCGGTTTGGACCGGTTCAGGCGTACCGGTAGCGGCGGCCACCAGTGGTTCGCTGTACCGGTAGTGATGGCTGGCTGGCCACGTCCCTGAACCGGTCCCCTGGTTGCCGCTCACTAACCCTGCAAGCGGATGTCCCGGGGCTGCACATGCGCTCTGGCCCTATCCCGGCCAGCCTGATGTCATGCGCATGTGCAGCAGTCCCGGAACATCCGCTTGCCTCTGCTGCCACTGCCGCTGCCGCTGCCGCTCTCAGCCTGATAGCAGCAGCAGAAGGTAAGGCCGACACTGGCAATGCAGGGGAGGAAGACCCGTTGCGCTCTTCCGGCTGCCACCCGCTTGCCTTCCCCTCCGCCTCAGGTCCCGCTCCCCGCATCCAGCTCATAACAGGGGATGCACCGCTTCTGGGCCGGGCTGCCTGCCCTTGGGCCCCTGAAGGGCAGGGTGTGCTCTGCCGCCATTGCTGGTGCCAGCACCACGGCCGTGCAGGAAAGCTCCCCGGCGTGGCGCAGTTCTGGGATGGCGGAGACTCTCCGCCATCCCAGAACTGCACCATGCTGGGGAGTTTTCCTGCACAGCTGCGGTGCCGGCACCAGCGGCGGCGGCAGAGCTTGCTTGGCGCCCTTCTCCAAGCACGAGGGTGGGACGGCCTTCCTAGTACCGCAGAGCCGAGGCCGGTCGGCGGGGCACGGATCTTCCAAGCCTTCGGCTTCCCAGTCGGGCCCACGTGTTCCACGTTCTCCTGATTTCCCTCCTGGAAAGGGTCGCTCGGTCCTTCCCTGGGCCTGTTAGGTCCTTGGTCCCGAGAGAGAGAGAGAGTCGCGGAGGCAGTCCAAGAAGAGCAGGACACCGGGGAGGGGGGGAAGTGGACTGGGCTGTGGAGCATGGGAGTTGTAGTGAGTGCCCAGGCCCGCTGAGATCAGGTGGAGGCCAGGAGGGGCTCAAAGGGGGCCGGAGCTCAGTTCCGAGAAGGGGCATAATAACTGGAGACGTGGATCCCGCACATACGAATGTGCACTACTTGTGAACGGCACACACTAAACCCCATGCCTGCCACTGAGGAGAGGCGGCGGCAATGCCACAGCGCGCATGTGCAGATGAAAGCCCCCTCCCCCAGAGAACACATGTTGCGCGTACGCGTTTGCCGCCAAGAGGCGTATAGAGGACAGGATTTTCTCACGGCTCCCCCCGCCTGCTGGAGCAGTCTCTCTCCTGTTCCCCTGGAAGAAAAAGAAGTCTCCAGAGCGCTTGCGCACGCTCTTCCCCTTTGCCTCCCCCCCATCTTTCCGCGGTCCGACACGCGCTTCCCACCACCCAATAGGCAGCATGCCCTGGGGCGCTAGGCGGGTGCTCGGTGGCGGATTGGCTATGGTGGCGGCTGAGCGCACAGGTGCCATGCAGGCGGCCGAGTGGGTGAGAGAGTGACGCGTGCAACGCTGCTGCGGCTGCTGTGGAGAAATTGGGCTGAAGCAGTGACAGCGCCGCCGCTGAAGAGGACGCGCACATGACGATGGTCAAGGCGCCGGCGGTGGCCCCCTCAATATCACAGGCATCGCCGCCCGCAGCAGCAGTAGCATCCGGAGCAGCGAAATGCGGCGGCGGCGGGAGGCCAAGTGGCACATATTCAAATTTGCGATATCTGGTGTCAAAGGCAGTTAAGCATTCATGGCCCTCCTTGATCTTAAGGTTATAAGCATTGCCAAGGTCCAGTCTTGTAAAAATGCACGCTTTCTGCAGTCTATCTAAGAGGTCCGGCATTAACGTCAATGGATAATGATCTCTTACTGTCACTCCATTCAAAGCGTTGTAATTATAAACCACTATCAGTGGGTGGGTGGGGGGTACCCACTATTGTCAGGTATGCTTGAGTATGAAAATGTGCGAGTTGAGGCAGGAGACTGGGATGGTCGTATGAATCCCTTTTGCAAATTAGAGTCTAAATATTGTTTCAGAGTTTCTAATTCTTTAGTAGACATTTGGTATTGTCTCTTGGTGGGAATCTTGGCACCAGTGACCAGATTTATGGCACAATTGCAGTCTCTGTGTGTGGGAAGGACTGAGGCTTCTTCCTTCCCCAAAACATCAGCAAAGTCTGTGTATTTACTTGGGAGATTGGGAATCTCTCTGTTAGCCATCCTTCAGGGGTGGCTGGTGGGAGGGGGGGGTTCAGATGGACAATTGCTGTGAGAAAGGCAGTGAGCACTATTGAAGGCAATAGACTGGTTCTTCCACCTAATAGTGGGGTCATGGTGTTGTAACCAAGTGGTTCCCAGAACCAGTGGAAGATCAGTGTGGTCAATCATGAAAAGGGTTAACTTTTTGGGATGCTGATTTATTGTCAATTGCAAAGGCACTGTGGCATGAGTGATGGGGCTTGCTTTTAAAATTCGGCCATCAATAGTTTTTACTGGCAATGGAGATTTCAAATGGACAGTGGCAAGCTTTGCCACCAAGCCATGCCCACCTGACCTTCAAGCCATGACCACCAAACAAGCCACGCCCACAGAACCGGTAGGGAAATTTTTTAGATTTCACCACTGAGTTCCACCCATTGCTTCTTGTCCTGCCCTCAGGTGCTTTGGAGAATAATTTGACCCCCTCTTCCTTGTGGCAGCCTCTCAAATATTGGAATAGTGATATCATGTGTCCCCTAGTCCTTCTTTTCTCTAGACTAGCCAAACCCAAATCCTCCAACCGTTCTTTATATGTTTTAGCCTCCAGTCCTCATCTTCATTGCTCTTCTCTACACTCTTTCTAATGTCT
This sequence comes from Thermophis baileyi, assembly GCA_003457575.1. Taxonomy (NCBI): domain Eukaryota; kingdom Metazoa; phylum Chordata; class Lepidosauria; order Squamata; family Dipsadidae; genus Thermophis; species Thermophis baileyi. The sequence goes on along the minus strand of QLTV01000598.1, from coordinate 4,281,656 downwards.
CAACATACTGGATGCAGTACTCCAAGTGTGGCCTTACCAAGGCATTATAAAGTGGTATTAACACTTCATGTCATCATGATTCTATCCCTCTGTTTATGCAGCCTAGAACTGTGTTGGCTTTTTGGGCAGCTGCTGCACACTGCTGGCTCATATTTAAATGGTTGTCCACTGGGACTCCAAGATCCCTCTCAAAGTTACTACTATTAAGCAAGGTACCACATATACTGTACCTGAACATTTTGTTTTTCTTGCCTAATATAAATTTAAAATCTTGAATCACATCAAAATATTCATTAGTTATTAAACTAGGGTTGCTGTATCTGTTGTATTAAATATGCTATTTCAGTGTATGTGTGCATAATTTGCGAATTCCAAATTAACATATCTATAAGAGGAAGAAAAGTGGGGATATATTTCCTTATAATTTAAACCAACTGATTCTTGTCTTTTGGAAAAACTCTGATTCAGTCTAGCAAAACAGATTGATTGTAGGGTCAGAAATGAACTCTGGAACAATACCAACTTTAGCTCTGAATGGGTTGTGCCTCTCTGGAAAGTATTACTCTTCAATCTGGAGTCCTGGGGATAGGTGTGAAAATCGCTTCTGGACTCTCTCAACCAGAGGTGGGTTCCTCCTGGTTCGGACCAGTTTGCCCGAACTGGTAGCGACCCACTGGTGACATCATGATGACATCACAGAGCCGGTTCGTTTGGTGCCGGTCTGTGGACGCCGCCATCTTTTTTTTTTTAAAAAAAATTTTGGAAAAAAAAATTGGGGGGAATTTTTTTTTTAAAAAAAATTCTTCTGCGCATGCACAGAAGCCGAATTTCTGGCACTGCGAATGTGTCGCCATCTTGTTTTGGGCTTTTGGGGGGGAATTTTTTTGGATTTTTCGGCACTACGCATGCGCGCATGTGCTAAGCGTGTGCACGCCCACGAGGCACACCCACGCAGCATGGGAGGAAGCAAACTGGCAGCGAGGTAAGTTAGAACCCACCCCTGCTCTCAACTCATGCTGGAAAAGCAAGGACTACCTGTGGACACAAAAGCTTTTGCCGATTATCATCTTGTGATTGTCCTTTAAGTAGAAGTTACTGGTTAGAGTCTCTTATACTCTCCTCATGTCATGTCACAGATGGATTAGTGCATATGATACATGAACCCCCTTGAAGTCTACCCAGAAGCTGCAATTAGGTTAACAAGGCCAATCTCTTTATGTTGTGTCACCTGCAAAGTCATGGAATCAATCATTAACCAATCCATTACCCTCCACTTAGACACAAACAACCTATTCTCTAACAAACAATTTGGCTTCAGAAAATATTTATCCTGTAATCTGCAACACCTACACTGCAAAAACATATGGACTACACACCTTGATCAGGGCAAAACAATAGACGCAATTTACATAGACTTCTGTAAAGCCTTTGATTCAGTGGTACACGACAAACTACTTGTAAAACTAAAATCTTATGGCATTTCTGGACCCCTGCATAAATGGTTAACTGTGTTCCTGTGAAATAGGCAACAAGTGGTCAAAATAGGGAGCACTCTATCAAATCCTGTACCTGTTAACAGCGGTGTCCCCCAAGGCAGCGTTTTAGGACCAACACTCTTTATACTTTACATAAATGACCTTTGCGATCATATTAAAACAACTGTGTTCTCTTCACTGATGATGTAAAACTATTCAACACCACCAAAATGCTGCTACCCTTCAAAAAGACCTTGACTATGTGTCAGAATGGTCAAACAACTTCAAAAATCAACCAATAAATGATCTGTCTTACACATTGGCAAAAAAAAATCAAAACATAAAATACAAGTTGGATGGACACGACCTTGTAGATGACCCTCACTCTGTTAAGGACCTTGGAGTACTCATCTCTAATGATCTAAGTGCCAGAGCCCACTGTAACAACATTGCCAAAAAGGCATTAACAGTTGTTAACCTAATCTTGCGTAGCTTCTTCTCTGGTAATATTATACTTCTAACTAGAGCATACAAAACATTTGCTAGACCAATTCTTGAATACAGCTCATCTGTCTGGAACCCGCACTACATATCAGACATTAATACAATTGAGAATGTCCAAAGATATTTCACGAGAAAAGTCCTCCACTCCTCTGTTCTCAACAGAATACCTTATGCAACCAGACTTGAAATTTTGGGTTTAGACAATTTAGAACTACGTTGCGTTCGGTCCGATCTACATGTAGTTCATAAAATTATCTGCCACAATGTCCTACCTGTCAATGACTACTTCAGCTTCAACCACAACAATACACGAGCACGCAATAGATACAAACTTAATGTAAACTGCTCCGAACTCGACTGCAGAAAATACGGCTTCAGCAACAGAGGGATCAGTGCCTGGAATGCACTACCTGACTCTGTGGTTTCTTCCCCAAACCCCCAAAACTTTAACCGTAGAGGTCTATAAGGGGCATGCATAAGCACACCAATGTGCCTACCATCCCTGTCCTAATGTCCCCATGTATTCGTAACCATATCATGTATTCATAACCATGTTTATACATTCGTGTATTCACAATCATGTTTATGCTTTCTCTGTAATCTTATATATGCTTGACAAATAAAAACAAACAAACAAACAAACAAACAAACAAACTGGCATGGACATGTAACTGCAACTCTTCTTGCAGTTTTCTTTTTCAAGTGTTAATCCAATGAGTAAAACAAAGCAGAAAAAAAAGGAAAAAACCCCAAATGATAGTCTCTATATTTGCATGCATGACTGTATGAGTCTCTCTCTCCCCCGCCCTCTCTCTCGTTACAATTCAATTGGAATGGATTCCAGTTTTCCTTTGATTTCTCTATTTCACTTTACAGATGAAGTTTCTTTAAGTAAATGTTTTCCTTGCTACATAGATATGATCAGCCATGTTTTTTCTTACTTTCACAAATATCTATGTATTGGTTTAGGTAATTGTTCTGACATTGAAAGTATAATATTTTAAATTGAAAATTAAACAAAATGACAAATGTTTACCAAACATATATAATACACAGAAGTAAGATCTGCATCTACAGTATATTTCAGGAATCATGAGAAATGGAAAATTAGTGTTCAAATATGAAGTGAGAACTCCGTAACTACTTCAGAAAGCTCTATAACCTTACAATTATATACAGCTAGTGGTATATATTTGAGTGATAAATATGACAAATTTGCTGTTCAGGGAACAGAATGTTCTCGAGGAGAAGTGTTCTAGTGAGTACTGGAATTTAGTCCTTCCAATTGGAAGTGGTTCATAGTATTTTGGGCAAAGCACATTTTTGGGGATTGGACTGGTTCCAGAATAGCATACACCCAACTTGAAAACTTAATTTTAAGAAAGTCACTGGCTTAGGGCCAGAATGCTAAGTTTTTACCCTTACATATTGATTGAGCATAATGGAACATGCCAATGAGTTGCAACTTCTATGACCATGTGGTAAATTATGCCAGTTATGTAATAACTTCAATTATGTGTGAAGAAATTACTGCTTATAGTTATTGCAGTCATATAAATCTCAGTTTCATTTGCTAAAATACACGTAGGCTTCATACATGATACCATTTAATCCTACTGTACATCTTCCTTCACAGAACCATTACAACAAGCTAACATGCTTTTTCATTATACTTAAATGTGTATTTTAGTTAATAGCTCCCAAAGACACTAGAGTATAGATTTAGGTCATGAATAAATTTGCTGGCTAGATTCTCATGTTTTCCAGTTCAGAGGAATGGAATGCAGTGGTACATCATATCATCTTGGTTTATATTATCACCATTCACACAAAAGGGGATGAGTTGGCTGCTATTCATTATCAGAGTGCAATTGTTTGTATGTCAGATTATTAAACCAATATTTAATTGTAGGAACTGAATCACTGAGATGTGAAATTTGATTTTTTTTCTAATGCAAAGCAAGTGTTAGCTAATCTCCTTCACCTAAACCTAGAAGAAGATGAGAAATCATCACTGATATACATTATGAAAAGGGTGGAGGGGTACAATTAAGCAGAAAAAAATAGTTTTATTACAGTAATAGATGCCAAACATTAAAACAGTAAATGAGTTTGCAAATATGTCAAAATCTTAACAGTGTTTCTTTTAATAAATATTAGACTATTTAACTATGTGAAATGTACTATTTTGTACACCCTTTTATGCTGTTCTTAAGTAGCTAACTTTTATGTAACATACTATATATACTTTACAAGAATTTTCAAGCAAAATTAATTCCTGTTTGTGTTCGTTTAATTTTGTCTACTATTTGGATATACCATGTTTCCCCAAAAATAAGACAGGGGCTGATATTTTTTTGACCCCCAAAATATGGCCTTGGCCTTATTATCAGGGGGGGGGCTTATTTTCGGGGTGCAGGAGGTGGGGAGTCTGGCAGCTCCATGGTGTTTATTATTTTTGGGGTGCAGGAGGCAGGGCAGGCCGCGAGACACGCGTCTTACTGGAATCTGGCAGCTCCGTGGCATCTGTCGGCCGGTCTGTTTAGTTCCAGTTCCAGTTCCAGCTCCAGCCGTCACCATAGAGCGGGAAGCGCACTCACAGAGTGACCGCTGCCCTGGCTGGGGTTTGGAACATCACATAGGAAAGAATTAACTGATCTTTTCCCCATCAAAGTTCAGCAAAAAGAAAAATTGTAATTGGATTTTAAATCAAATCAAATAAAACATAGCTGCAAATGAGTAAGACCAAGCTGAATCAGGAAGGAATGTAACCTAATAACTTGAAAGTTGATGTAAATGCTATAACAAATATTACTAGTAACTTTATCTAGTTGCTAACTAGAGTCCCTTTAACTTCTAAATAGATTTTGGAAGGAAAACTGTCTTGACTGTAGGCTGAGCTATCTTCTACCATCTAAATTTTTAAATAAGCATTATTCTATTTATTTTCTAAAAGCATATACATTAATTACCTTAAGTTGTAAATTGCATTGCAGCTCTTTTATGTATGCCTAGCAAAATGCAGAATATTATATAATAAAGACGTTTTGCAGCAAGAATGGACTATTGGGTCACCCCAATTCTTTCCATTTGCTAGTTTGAGGATTTTATGAACTATATCACAGTACACTTTTTTAAAATATAAAAATGTGAAGATTTGGGATCTAACTTACCTCACTGCTGGTTCACTTCCTCCCGCGCCATGTGGCCATGCCTTGTGGGCGTGCGCATGCTTCGCGTGCACGCGCATGCGCAGTGCAAAAATTTTTTAAAAAATCCCCCCCCCAAAAAGCCAAAAACAAGATGGTGACACATGCGCAGTGCCGGAAACTCGGCTTCTGCGCATGTGCAGAAGGAAAAAAAACCCAGAAAAAATTCAATAAAATAAAATAAAATAAAATTCAAAAAAAATTCAAAAAAAAAGATGGCAGCGTCCACGGACCGGCACCGACCGAACCGGATCCGTGACGTCATCGTGATGTCACCAGCGGGTCGCTACCAGTTCGGGAGAACCGGTCCGAACTGGGAGGAACCCACCTCTGGAGTAGGTATATGGCATTCATGCATGAGGCACATTAACTCTTAAATTAAAGGTTGTAAAAATCTGTTAGATTTCATAGATGATCTGAATAATACTGAATACTGTATACAGTACATGGTCTAACAGTTAACCACAATTCACCTTCTGTCTGTTTTGTTTCTTTTACCTCTATCTGTCTTTTTTGTAGAAAATTATTACAGGGTGTATTCTACAGAGAGTGTAGACATCATCCCCAATTTTGGATCTTCAGAACTTCAGATGTGTCTATTCCTAATATGTTTAGGGTAACTAAGATATTTCCCAGATGTGAGGTGAATATCCAAAAAACAGAAAAGTGAAAAATGCATGGAATGAAAGAACATCTCTTCCTACAATATATATGTGGTCCTATACCAAGGAATTATTATATATATAATAATAAAACACTCTTTGAAAGAATGGCTTTGGAATGGAAACAGATGATCCATCACACCTTTCATATTGCAATAATAGTAACATAACAAAATAATAAATAAATAGTCTGGTATGGTAAATTTGACGTCTTTACTTTGGTTAGGGATAATTTAAACCTCCCAGATTGCCAATCTATTAAATTTCAGTCTTATTTTATAATTGTTTGCAATGGTTCTCTGTGTTTGCATTGAAAACCTTGTATGATTTTACTGCCAGAATAATATTTTACTTAGACTGAGACTTGTTAGTGTTAACATAGATTTTTTTGCTTCCTCATTTTAGAAATCTTTGAATATTTTATCCTTCCAAATTCTGGAACATGAAGATTTCCTTCTGGGAATTTTACCACTGTTCTGAAAATATTTGGTCAAATAAATTTTCAGACACTTTTAATCAAGTTTTTCTTTACTGAACCTCTGTATAATAACAATTGATTTTAAACCATAGTGCATATACCTTTGACAATTTTTGCTGCAAGTTAGTTATATATCATATGAGTTTTTTGAGTGAAAAATGAATATCTTAATATTTTATAAATATAGTCTGCATTTTATTATTTGTTATGATAAACATGCATATATGTTTTCTCGTGGCATGAGAATTCACAAGCATCTCTTGTAGCTTTATTAAAAATCCCCATTCATGTAAAGAAATGGTTAAAAGAGGTTACCAATGAACATTATATTATTCATTTCCTCAGTAGTTGTTAATGATTGAAGTTGTGATGTTTCATATGAAAATTAATGTCTGCTACTGTATTATAACTCTTCCCTGGACTATTATATCATAGGAACGATTGTTGTACGTTTGTTATCCAATATATCCTCAATTTACAAATTACATGTCTGGCGAGACCCCCTCCCTCAGAAACTCTTGGAACTATTTGTACTAAGAAAGTATGGTGTCACCCACTGACAAATTGAAGTTGGTGCATTCATTCATTTTCATACGTTTAATCTTAAAGTATTAGTGGGCATATAAATTCAAACATACAGGAGCCAAAGTAGAAAAAAAGAGTTATACAGCATCACTTCTAGCTCTTGGATGTTGTTTGAAAAAAGACATAATGAAAATGTTTGATTAAGTGAAGGAGTCTAAGTTTTACTAAGCTTTCTACATTGCACATCAAGATTTACGACACCATGTTGAATGGCTCTCTCAGGAAGCCAAGTTTCCCACCGAATCCAGGAAATGATGCATTTTTCTTTCACACTAAAAAGCACATTATGTATTTAAGGAGAGTATCAAAAGTCCTGGTTCTTTTGAGATAATGCAGCTGCAGTGTTAAATAAAATAGATGGCAATGACTCTGGAATGAGATGAGATCTTGTTCAAGAGAGGCTGAAAACAGGAGTTTAAAAATAAAATATATTCAATTTACGTAAACTGATTGGTTTGATGTCTGTCTTTCTTTCTTTCTTTCTTTCTTTCTTTCTTTCTTTCTTTCTTTCTTTCTTTCTTTCTTTCTTTCTTTCTTTCTTTCTTTCTTTCTTTCTTTCTTTCTTTCTTAGCTGGAAGCTTCAAAATGCATAGTAATATTTGTTAGTATCTTGCAACATGCTGTTACAATCCATGAACAATATCTGAAAAATGTTAAATTACATGCTTGTTTTCAGCATGCTTTGTGCTTTTTTTGGTACATTACTCTTTCCATTTTGAAAGTTTGATATGAACGCGTACTCTACAATTGAAGCTTACCTATGCCTTACTTCTTAAAAAACAATAACTTACACACTTGGAAGAATTTTTACTTCTTAAAAAATATTAGTTCTCCATAGTGGTGGAGATAGCATCCAGGAATGGGTTGACCTCGTCTGTTCAGTTGATTGGACTGAGTCTGTCAGAGTTGTAATGCCACACCTCTGTTGCTAGGGCTCCCCAGCTTTTGACTTAGTCCTTCAGCTAGGACAGACGTGTCGAGAGTTTTTCTTCCAAAATTGATTCATTCCTGGATGCTTCTTCATTGATTTTCTAACACCGTGAGTTTGAACCAGCAGACTCCCATTTATTGTGGTAGAGTCGCTGGAATATCCCCAGCGGCGAGGGCTTCGGCTCAAGCCGCTTGGAAGGGCTCCTCTGCTGTTAGGTTAGTAACAGTTCTTCTATCATCTTCGGCTAACCTTTCCAACACTCCGTTGACCAGCAAGCGCTCCGGAGAGATTGTGGAGCTCCGCGCTCCCATCGTAACAGCAGGGGAAGCCAGATTGAGGAGCTGTGCACTCCCAGTTGACAGCGGGGAAGCAAAATTAGAGGAGCTTTGCGCTCCCGGCTTGAGCGAGTCGGGTGGCCATTTCAGGAGAACAGTTGTCACACCACCTGATGCTTTGATTTAAGATGCCAACGCGCTAGTGGAGCTCCGCGCTCCCATTTACACCAGCCTGCATCTCTAAACATGGCCCATTTTGCCTCCAAGGCCATAGCCTCCTCTGTGGCTGCTCGTCGCTTACTCTGGCTGTGGCAATGGCAGGTGGACACCTGCCACAAGTGGCAACTTGCCTCTGCCCCCTTCACAGGAGACAAGTTGTTTGGGGAGGCTCTGGAACCCATGTTAGTGGAAACCAGAGACAAGCGCAAGGTTTTACCATCGTCACAGTGGAAGGGTGAATTTCGTCCCTACCCGCCAGTAATGGGTTCTACTTACCTTTGCTACGGGAACAGGAGTGCGCGGTCGTGCTTTGCGTGCGTGCAACGCTTCTGTGCATGCGAAGAGCGTTTTTTTAAAAACATTTTTTTATTTTTTTATTCCCCCCCAACATACATATTTTATGAACAAAGTGTTGTCCAGATCATTTTTACATATCTTTTCATATACATAATCCATTTTACATCATATCTCTATTTTCCATTTCAGCCACAATATTCTCTTTACATATTTCTTCTCATTTTATTTTATTTTTAATACATAAATAATATTACTAATCGCCCTAAATCCAATATCTTACAATAACTTCAACTAGTTATCTTATTTCTCTATTACTACATATATTTCTCAAATTTCTTATCTCACTACATTTCAACTTCATCTCTTAATTTAAATTCTCTTTAAAATTAAACCAAATTGCTCTTTCACATTCCATCTGCTGTTCTGTTTTACTCTTAACAATATTCATCATCATATTCAATTTTTACCTAAAAAAATCTTTGTAGCTTAATTAACAATCCACAATTAACAATATTTCAAATTTCCTATCCCACTTTTACTAATCTGTTTTGCTATAAACAATATTTATCATAATACATTCCAACATAAAAACCCTTTAACTTGATTAACTATCCTAAATGAATAATATTAACACAATTTCTCTAAATCTACTAATATAAACCTTATTTCCCTTCCTCCTTTCCACTAACCTTTCCCTCTTATCCATTTTCTTTAGGTCTCTCAATAATTCCACTTCTTGTTAATTTTCTCTTTTTATTTATATTCTCTTTTACCACCTTCTCTCCTATTTCCAGATCTGTATATTCCAACACAATTTCTGACTCATTATTATCTTTTAAAGTTTCATGTATATTTTTTAACATCTCATATAATTCTTCATATATCAACAACTCCATATTACCAAATTAACAAGTTATTACAAGTTTTATATTATATCACCTTTAATTAAAATTTAAAGTCCATATAATCTCTTTTAATTTTCCACTTCTAATGTCCAATTCAAATATTAGTCCAATTCACGCCAAGTCAAAGGTTTATTGTCTTCCACTGTCATAAACTATCAAAGCCAAGTAGTATAGCAAAATAAGCACTCCTTAAAAGTTCTCACAGTTCCCAATTTATCTTTTATAGCCAAGGTCAAATTACACAGCTGTCCTTTCTCTTCTATCTTCTGTCCAGTATTGCAATGCTCTCTTTCCACCAGCAAATGGCTCTCTCAAATCCACAATACTCTCGAATCAGCTGCTTGTCAAAAACTGTCAAAACTACTTTAAATCCACATAAAAAGAAAGTTTTTCTCCAAATTCTTTCCTTTTGTTTCTTTATTTTAGTTTTAGATTCTCCAAATTCAATTGTAATAATAATAATCTTCTTGGGCTTTAGTGTTTTAATCTCCATTTAGTCCTTCTCCCTCCATGGACTTTCCCATTTGCCAATTAGCTGCCAATTTAAGCTCTGGGACACCTTTTAATATCCAATTTCTAAATATTCTTTCACCTGTGAGTTGGCCAATCACTCACCCAGTTCCAACACTCCGTTCAGACACTGCTCCTGCACAAAAACTTAGTCCAGTTGCCCCAGCTTCTTAGTGGTCATTTTAAAATGGCCCCCGCCCCCGCCGCCGGTTCAAAGAGCTGTCTCTGACCTGCCGAGGAACTTGCCTGTTCCTCTTGGTCATCCGAGACGCCTCTCCTTCTTCACTGTCCCTTCAAGACGGTTCCGGTCCGAAGACCCCCCCAACAGCAGTTCATCAGTCTGAATTTTTGCGGAGCTCATTGGAGCTCCGCTATTTTCCAGCCAGTTCCCCCCCCACAGAGTGTTTTTTGATGACGTCCAGGCGGGTGGGCGGAGCCTCCCGCCGCCACCGCTACCAGTTCACTGTACCAGGTCAAACGGGTAGCAACCCACCACTGCTATCCGCCTTTCCACTGTCCTTCCTTTTGTGCCCCCAATTTGGGTGCGGGTTCTTCCCGCTTGCAGGGGTCTTTTGGCCCGAGACAAAGAGTACATCAAGACAGACCGGCTAGAGGTAGACACTTTCAGATGAAACGGCCCTTTTGGGGAGGAGGAAGTCGTTCCTTTTGCCACCCCAAGTAACTGCACGTCCATACCACCCATCGGGGGCCCTTTTTGTCGACTGATGGGAGGAGATTACATCGGAGACGGTGAGGCTCTCACCGTCTGCCTCACGCTAGAATTCCTCTCCACCCCCCCCCCCGAGGTTTTTCATCCACTGCCCAGTGTCGAAAGATGCTTCCAAAAGGGCCCTCATGGATTCAGCTATACAGCACCTACTGGACATTCGAGCTATCCAGCGGGTCTCAGAGGGCCAACTAGGGCAGGGATTCTACTCAATTCTTTTTGTGATTCCCAAGACCTCGGGTGGGTGGAGAGCTATTCTTGACCTAAAAATATTGAACTGCCATCTTGTATATCAGCGGTTCAAAATGCAGTCACTTCAATCGATTCTTGGGGGCGTGAGAGAGGGCGACTTCCTTGCCTCAATTGATTTGACGGAGGCCTACCTGCAATACCTATTCTGCCCTTACATCAGCAATACCTTAGGTTTCACTATGCAGGCACCCACTACCAGTATAGGGCCTTACCATTCGGCCTCTTATCAGCGCCTAGGGCATTCACAAAAGTACTAGCCGCCTTGGCAGCTCATCTCAGGGCTATACCCGTGTGTGTCCAATGTTACCTGGATGATATTTTAATCCAGTCTTCCTCTATCCATCAAGCAAGAGAGGGCCTCCAGGTAACTGTCCAGACACTTAGACACCATGGGTTCTCTATTAATATAGAGAAGAGCCACTTGACACCCTCAAACCACCTGCTCCATCTGGGAGTGGTTCTATTCTATTGAGTGCAGGATGTATCTGTCCCAGGAGCAACAGGACAGTTTCAGGGACCTGGCAGGTAGGGTCCAGAGAGAGCGCAAAGTGCCCTTAGTACTTCTCTCTAAGCTCCTGGGCAAGATGGTGTCCAGCATTTCCATCGCACCATGGGCACGCCTGCACACCAGAGATCTTCAATGGTTTCTTTTACCTTTCCAGAGGACAGGCAGGAGCAGTTCGCCAGCCAAGGTCCAGGTTTCCAGGGAGGTTCTCTGCTCCCTCAACTGGTGGATGTCACCGGCCATCTCCATGCCTATTCCGAGAGCCCCAGCACCTAGTTGTAACAACGGATGCCAGCCTCTTCGGTTGGGGGATGCACTTCCAATTGCGGATGGCTCAGGGTCAGTGGAACCAAGTGGACCATAGACAGAACATCAATTGGTTAGAACTAAGGGCAGTCCACCTGGCCCTCTGTCATTTCCAGCACTCAATCTCAGGCAAGCACATTTTAGTGCTAATGGACAACGTGGCCGCAAAGGCGCACATAAACCATCAGGGGGGTACCAGATCCAGGTCCCTCATGCAGGAAGCCAGGTGGCTGGGCCTCTGGGCAGAGAGACATCTGCTCCATCACTACGGAACACATCTCCGGGGTGTTAAACGTGCAGGCGGACTGGCTCAGCAGAACAGCCATCGACCACACGGAGTGGCGCCTACACCCTTCCCTCTTCCGGGAACTGACGGACCGTTTCGGCCTCCCAGAGGTGGATCTGTTTGCCACCCCAGAAAATTTGCAGCTACCGAGGTTCTACTCAAGGTTCCCAACTCCGGGGGCAGAGGGAGTCGATGCTCTCTGCAGCCCGTGGCCTCCAGGACTTCTGTATGCCCTCCGTCCTCTTCCCCTTCTTCCAAGGTGATCAGGAAGGTCCTGGAGGAGAAGGCGGAGGTCGTGCTCCTGGCTCCACATTGGCCCAGGAGACCTTGGTTCACCGACCTCATGAATCTCTCGGTGGCTCAACCCTGGAGGATCCCTCAGAGCAAGGTCTCCCTCAGCCAGGGGGCGTTGGTCCACCCGGACCCTCAGTGGTTCCAACTGACCGCCTGGCTCTTGAGTGGAGCACTCTGAGAGAGGACAATTTTTCCTCCAGGGTCATCAAGACTATTCAGGCCTCTAGGAGACCTTCCACCGAGTGCATATACTCCGCCACTTGGAAGACCTTTTTTAACTGGTGTATCAAGTCGGGTATTTCTCCAGTAGAGGTATCGATTCCTCCAGGATGGACTAGATAAAGGGCTATCGCCCAACACCATCCAGAGGCAGGTGGCGGCCCTATCCTCAGTATTGGCTTGTGGATCGCTGGAATCACTCGCCCAGCATCCCACAGTCCACAGATTTCTCAGGGGTGCGACTAATCTGTGTCCCCCAGTAGTGCACAGGTACCCCACCTGGGACCTGTCCAAGGTATTGAAATCCCTCACTGGGGCCCCATATGAGCCCTTACGATTGGCCAGCCTGCGCCTACTTATGTGTAAGGTGGCGTTTCTGGTGGCCATTACATCGGCCAGGCGGATCTCTGAGCTAGATGCTCTATCAGTGAGGAGGGACCTGTGTGTTTTTCACACAGATAGAGTGATTTATTTATTTATTCCCAAAGTGAAAACTTGGTTTCACAGGGGGCAGGAACTCATCTTACCCAACTTCTGCCCTAACCCAGTCCACCCCTTGAAAAAAGGTGGCATACCTTGGACGTGAGGAGGGTCCTTTGCATCTATGTTAAGAGGATGGCTAACCTGAGGAAAACAGAGGCCCTGTTTATTTCTTTTCAACCAACTACCTTAGGTAACAGGGTCGCACCTTCTACCGTGGGACGATGGCTGAGATTAACCATTGCCAAGGCCTACGAGCTACAGTCCCTTCCTAGACCCACGTGAGTGACAGCACACTCAACCCGGAGCACGGCTATGACAGCGGCGTGGGCAACGCAGGCCTCTCTAGAGGAGGTCTGAAGAGCAGCCACTTGGTCATCTCTGTCTCCATTTATTAAGCATTATAAATTGGACATATTTGCCTCGGCAGAGGCAGCATTCGGTCACCGGGTCCTTCAGCATGTCCATACAGAAGGGGAGACCTCGGACCAGACTGTAGCCCGCCCATAGGAGAGCCAGCTTTGGTATGTCCCATTCCTGGATGCTATCTCCACCACTATGGAGAAGGGGCATTGGTCTTACCTGATACGCTCCTTCTCGTTGGGTGGAGATAGCATCCAGTCCCACCCGGACGTTCATCTGGTCCTCGATCAGTAAGGAAAGATCTTCAACAATGACATGTCAAGTCTGTCACTTCGTCTTCGTCAAAAGCTGGAGAGCCCTAGCAACAGAGGCATGGCATTACAATTCTGACAGACTCAGTCCAATCAACTGAACAGATGAGGTCAACCCATTCCTGTATGCTATCTCCACCCAACGAGAAGCAGCGTATCAGGTAAGACCAACACCCCTTTTGTAATTAAAACTCAAAGTCAAAACCTGTCATTTTTGTTTTTGTATGTGATGTAATGGTAATACAGATTTTGTTACGATAAATTCAAAACATGTCATTAAAATTGGCAGGGATTAAACACATAGTGTTTGCCATATTAAAGTTTCAGATTATTCCCAACAGAATATAAGAGTTAATATTAAGCTTAAAAATAAAGGGGAAAGGGGAAGGGTTAAATAGAAAAAAGGCCTAAGTATATTCTTGTATTTCAATTAATTATTGTATTCACAGGTGAATTTTACAGTTTGGGTCTTACATAGCTGGATTCATACTGTAAGTGTTGTTTACCAAAATGATAAAACTGGCATTCACAACACAAGCTCCATCCTTTCATATTTGTGTCATATCAAGGAAAAAAAGGAAGAGAGTTCCAGCTGTGATGCTATGATCCATATCTCATAATTCCTTTTGAAGTGGTAGTTGGAACTTGCATGACATATGCTTATCAACTTTAATATAGATTCTCAGTGGGGACCAGATGGGGCATTGAACGTCCAGACACAGGTAAACATATAAATGATCCTACGCAAAAGGTGCCAGTTTTTAACTACCACATCAACCTTGAAAAAGAGTCGTGGTGGTGCAGTAGCTAGAATGCAGGATTGCAGGCTAACTGTTCCCCCAGCCTGGAGTTCGATCTTGACCAGCTCAAGGTTGACTCAACCTTCCATCCTTCTGAGGTCAGTAAAATGAGGACCAGATTGTTGGAGACAATATGCTCACAATGTAAACTGCTCAGAGGGTGCTGTAAAGTACTGATACAAAACAACATTTGTTCATACAAGACACATAATAACAACAATAAATCTAACAAGAATATTACCTCTTCAAGTCATTTCGGAAGGCAATCAGGGAGGGAAATCCCCTCATGGACCTCTGAAGGGAACCTCATTCTAGTGGCAGGCAACATGACAGAGAGGGAACACATCCTGAATTCTGAAAAATAACATTGTGAGGCCCAGAATTCACTAACTCTGCTGGATGGGCAGAAACTATGGGACACAGACCTGACCCAATGCTATTTAGGGCTTTATACGGTAGTGATAACGAATACCATGAACTACATCCAGAAGCACTTTGGTAACCAGTATAGTTCATGCGAGTCCCTTGGACTACAAGGCGATCAAACCGATCAGTTCTAGAGGAGATCAACCCTGACTGCTCTTTATAAGGCCAGATCCTGAAGATGAAACTCAAATACTTTGGCCACCAAATGACAAGGAAGGACTCACTGGAGAAGAGCCTAATGCTGGGAACGATTGAGGGCAAAAGAAGAAGGGGACGACAGAGAATGAGGTGGCTGGATGGAGTCACTGAAGCAGTTGGCGTGAGATTAAATGGACTCCGGGGGATGGTAGAGGACAGGAAGGCCTGGAGGAACGTTGTCCATGGGGTCACGATGGGTCGGACATGACTTTGCAACTAACAACAACAACAACAGCAATAGTTCATAAAGCAATATAAACTTATGGGTATTTCCTTCAATAGTCAAGCCACATTTGTTATGCTCTTGTTTTTGTAGATATTAAACACTCTTTTGTAGATATTAAACACTCTTTTGAAAATCATATTATTACAACAGAAAAAATAACTCACATGTAGTTTGACAGGTTCATAGATCCCATTAAAAATGGGGAGTGAAGGATGTTTCACCTGCTCTGTTTTTTATTTAACTTTTTATATTGAAGGGATTTAATCAAAACATTGATTTCTTTCAATGCCTGAAATTTCAAAAAACATTGTGCTTATGGTTCATTTTAATAAAATGTAATATTATATCCAAATGTCTGACTGCAGCTGTTTTATGAAGAAAGTTCATGAGCTTTCCCTTGATCATATTTCAGTTTTTCTCCGACAATGTTCTTTCTTTTTACAGGCTACATGATGACTTCATACAAATTTCTGTACTTTCTACAAATTGCTTATGGAAAAGCACAGTTAATAATATCCCCAGGAAGCCATTTAAAGATAGATTTGAAATGTTTCTTTCTGCTAAATTAATCTAATAGCATTAAAGTACAGCGGTGTGGTAGAACATTATAAATGTTTATGCTCACATTTTTGAATTATTTATAGTGGAATTCGGTATGCTTAGAAGTAACTGCATTTCATGTAGTGGTTGGTATTCAGGATGATAGTCTTCAATATACAAAACTAGTGATTAAATTAGTTAGCTTGTTTCCTCAATTGACTCTCATTGTAATATTATAATAGTAAGTTAGTTATGTGATGATAATGTTTCTCTCAAAAAAGGCAAGAGCCAATATGGGATTTAATTTAATCTAAATTTAATTTTCGCTATATATCATTACATTTAAAAGAATAAAAAACATTGTAATTGCATTTCTACTGCAAAATATGTTGAAAACATCTTAGATATTTCAATGCACATATGTAAATAATCCACCAAATATTTTTGGTATTCAGGTCCTAGCTGTTCTACTACTGATAATTGCTACATTTGTATGTAGCTGTACATTGATTGAGACATTCATTAGAAAGATCTCAGTGAAAAATATTTTAGTTTAACTTAAAAAAACTAAGATAAAATATGAGATTGCTGCTGATTAAAGACTAATTAAACCCTAACCCTAACCTCATAGTTTTCTTTTTTAATCTTGCATTATTCCTTCTCCTTGTTCTTGCTTTTGAGTTTGCTTTGGTCTATTTTTTAATCTTGGTGCATGAGGTACCCTTAGTGCTCTCTGAGCTTGGTTGTTTTCTTGCAGACATTTCATTACCCAAATTAGGTAACATCATCAGTGCTAGTAAGAAGTGGGGTTTGCTCTCGGTTTATATTCTAGTGGTTTGCCCTGTCAGTGTTGGTGGGGGTGGTCTTAGATGTTCTTTGGTTGGGCTATTTACTGTTGCCTTGTTTGGCTTGATTGGGGTATTGTTTACTTGATTGTTGGTCTGATTTTAATAATTGCTCATGTGGGTGCTGATTGCTGGTGGGGAAGTGCTTTTTGTTCCCTTTTTGGCTTGTTGATTGTCTCTTTGCATAGTATATATTGTTTGTGTGTATGTGACCAATTTGACAGAGTGCTACCATACGCTTCTAGAAATTCCCTAGAGTTTTTAGATTTGGCCTAGGTCTAGGATGATCACAGTTTTCCAATTGAAACTATGGTTAAGACTGTCCATATGTCTGAAATTAAAGAGTTTTCATCATGTCTTCTGACTGCTAGTTGGTGTTCATGGATGTCTTCTGCCTGTTTGTCCTGCGTAGTGGTTGTTGCAGTCATTACACTGTATGTTGTAGATGACTCCTGTTTTTTGTTTTCTTATTTGTGGTCCTCTACTTTTTAGTCACAATATTATTGCCATATTACTATTTGTTGTGTTGCCTAGTGAGTTGGATGTCTTTAGGTTGTTGATGAGCTTGGCTTGCCTGGAAAAGAATTTATAAAATTTCCCCAAAAGATGTTAGGGTGGACTTACAAGATTGAAACCTACTTTGGAACTAGGAAGCATACATATCATTGGTGCATGTTATGGTGATGCTGGGACTATTACCATATTTTAGGACTAAAATGGTCAGCAGTCAGACAACCAGACAACTGGATTTGTATGCAGATTCCTGTGAGGTTGATATATTGTAACCATTACAAGATATGATCTTTCACACTCTGTTCTTCACTTTGAATTGGATGCAAATCTAGCAATTTTGAGTAGAACCACAAAAAATCAATGGGAGTTATATTAACATTTAGATCCAACCTTAGTTGTGACTTTTGTCTTTTTCTGATCCATCCTTCCAGCAGTGCAAACTGCACAAACTATATGTTGCTTTTTAATTGTTTAAAATAACTTTATGTCTAATGTTTTTTTTTAATATACACAAGTAACTTGTTTCTTAAACTAGTCCACTGAAATTAGCAAGAATTTCTTCTGAAGAAATTATCTCTGTCTGTCTGTCTCCTCATATGTTGGATATATGGGAAGATATTTCAAAAATTGTTAAAAACTGATGGTTTTTAAGGACAATTTTATGAAATATAAAATTATATTGTGCAAGTTACACACATTTCTTAGCTAGGTTTTTTTTAAAGGCATGACTGTCTAGAAATTTACAGCCTAACAGAAAGAGATGAAACCAATAAATGTGGGAAGATAATATTATAATTAAATAATGGACAAATGATAGATTTAAACAATTTAGACTTTTTAGTGCCAATAGGTAGTTTCCCCATTCAGATTTTAGCATGCTTTGACTCTGCAGAATTCCAAATGCCTGATACAGCCATTCATAATAAAATCCAAAAAGAATAAGTTAACTGAACTATGTCTATGCAGTTTTTCTACAGAACTGAAACCATTATTTTCCAGTATCCTTATCTTGAGAGAGAGAGAAAAAAGCCCTGCCGATTTTTTTCATATCTGTGAATTACATTGGCAGGTACATGTAATCCAACTTCACCAACCCTTCTAGAAATTCATTTTAAATTCTAAAAGCATATAAAGAGGGTGACAGAACAAGATTTTATATGTCTCCTTGACGGGCAATTACAGCCTTAAAAAGAGTGATCCATCATTTTGCATTCATGTTAGGAAATGTATTTAAATGCACCGCTCTTGAAAATACTCTTCAAATAAGGACTATATTTGGGGGGAAAGATTAGTAGCTATAATTTTATATTTACTGTTGAAATTCTGCATAAGGATTCATTTATAAGAGTCTTTTTAAACTATCTACAATTGATTAATGCCATTCTTGCTTTTTATTTATCACTGTCTAGTGATAATTGCTTAAGGATTTTAAAGATTTGTTTAATACATGCCTAAGGTAAATGGGGCTGAAAATTTAGAGAAATGGCTCAATTTGCTTAGTATTCAATGATGTAAGCTGGTCTATCACCCATTCATACATGGAAGCTTCTCAGTTAATTGATTACAAGTGACATCCTACTGTTTCTTAAATGGGGCAATTCATCTGCCAGAAGCATCTCTTAATATGTGCTAGGCACAGCAGCAGCATAAGGCTGTGAGTAATTGTGCATTGTCTCTTCTGTTTTTAATATTCAATCAGTAGCAACTGTTCCATAATATGCAATGAGAGCAAAAATAATACATTTAAGAAATCTTGGGGTAATTACAATACCAAATTGGAAAGCAAATGCATCCGAATCCATTTGTAGTGTGTTCTACAGGAAGATTACATTTGCTAGCATACTCTGCAAATTGCTTCATCATAGATAATCAATAATATTATTGTTCTTTCATCATTAGCTGTGTTACAAGATGTAAGTTGCAAGTAACCTATTCCATTTTCAGTTGTTGTATTGAGAATGTGAAATTAATGAAAATGTGTTCCTCAATCCCCTAAAGGCTATGAGAAATAGATGTGATGATTCAAAATCCAGGAAAAAAGCAGAGATATTAAAATGTTTACAGTACCATTAAAGACATTGCTAAGTGAATTTCCATGCCAAGGAATTAAAAAGTGATTGTTTTCCCATAAGACCGTATGAATACTTTTCTGCCAAAATGCTAAAAATCTTAGATCAAGGGAGAAACAAGAGTATATTTTTACAGATGGAGAAAAGTGTTGAGATAAAAGTTTGTCTTTCTTCAGTGGCAAAGTGAGAAGACTTCCCATATTTAATGTTAAATGTAGATTGTACATTTAACATTAAATATGTATGTAAAGAACAGCAGAGAGAACCAACAGCATATTGTCATTTTGACTTAGCCATTCTTGTACTGATCTTACAAATCAAAGTCTTTATCAGTGATAAGTAATTTTTTTGGGATACCTTTTCTAGAAATTATTGCAGATTGTCATCTTCTATTTTTTCTTTGCACAAAACTTTTACAAAAAGCAAGCTGAAAAAGACTGAAAATGTAGATAATTTGAATTTGAACTAAGTTACAAAGCAAAGGATTGGATCCTAAGGTTTTCACACTTGCATTAATATATGGAAATATTTTGTAAGAAGTGTAGAAACTTAGAAATACAAAAAATTGAAATCATCAAAGTATCTATGAAATGTATGTAAATTATTAAATTTCTGCATCATAAATTTTCCCATCAACTTCCTTTCTTTACAGACACCCCCTTCAGGCATTTTGAATGCCATACAGTAGTTATAACCAGAAGAATAGATAGCAGAAGAAAATACTTTTCATATACAGATTTTTTTTTGTCACAATTACAAATTTTCTTCTCAATTTCATGGGGTGGTAGGGGAATTGGGTTATATTATGTTTGTATTTCTAAGATTATTTCAGATATTGAACTTCTGAAAAACGACAGATCTTTGTTTAAAAATTCACATAACCATACTAAAATTGATTTAAATAGAAATTATAGCATAATTGATGGGGAAAATGTTGATTAAATTAAGAGATAAAACTAAGTGTCTACTGCAATTTATGAACAGATGTTTATGAACCAAAAATTCAATTTTCTGATAAAAGAACACTTCACAACTTAACATTAAACCTATACAATATATTCCACCAAGTAGTCAGTACTATCATAGATTCATGAAGGCAATAATTGCTTCAGTGAAAAGACATATACCTCAAGGATTTAAAAGAGAGTACAACCCAGGATGGATTGAAGAGACTGAAGGACTCTTCCAGACCTTCCTACAGAGCAGTGATCCGGAGATCGCTGACAATCTCTTACACAGCTTGGATGCAGATTGACATAAGAAGTGGGAACAATACACAGAATGATTAAATTTCAGCAAATCCAGCAGGAAAGCTTGGAGCCTATTAAGGAAACTGGGTGGAGCTAGACAATCCACATGACAAACACCAAGTGTAACACTTGACCAAATAGCCTCTCGAGTTGTGTCTCTCTCCAAAGGTGAAAGGATACTCTTGTCTCGTCAAGAAAGTGCTTTCAGTTTTTAAGCAGTCAGGCCAAATGCTTTCTGAGTATTATTGTTCCTTCTATATAAAGGAAATTGACACTGCCTTTGGTAGCCTGAAACATGGTAAAGCACCAGGCTTCAATGCCATTCATCCAGAATTCCTGATAAAGCACCCACATAATTGGATTGATAAATTCCTCTCAGACAGAGTTTTCAAGTCAAGACACAGTGTCAATCCAAGGCAGGAATCACAACAACCGGAAAATACACAGCTGGGAAATGAACACATTGTTCTCAATATTGCCTCCATCTGTCTGCTGTGCTAAATAGCCAGCTTCTGGTGCATCCCATTAAGAAGGGTGAGACTTTCTCCTCACAAGTAATCTGGATGACCTTTGCTGGTCCTGCCTTTTCTCTGCTCTATGTGTTCTTGGATCAGGTGCAGAAGGCAGTTCCTCTTCCTCATCCCTGACCGGCTGCAGCTGCATGCTTTCCTCATCTGATGCCTCAGGGCTGTCCTGCTGCAGCTACTGTATGCTTCAGCCAAATCACTCTCAGAAGGCTGCTTGGAGTCATTGACCATTGACCACTCCCTTCCTGATGTGCCAGGAACTGGTACTTCCTCCCCTGAGCTGACATCTGAAGACGTATCTGGGGAAACGTCTGGTGGGGGGAGAGTCATCACACTTTATCATACTATAATGTACAGTACCTGTGGGCTTGCTTTTAATTCCATTTTATTTTGCCACTTAACTCTTGAAAAGGAACAATAGAAATTCCAAGCTGCATATTTGTCCTGCAGAGAATGTAAGGTTTTAATAAGATTTCTCTATAGTAAGAATGCATAGCAACCCCTCTTTCTGGAACCAGTGTGAGACACATGCAAAATATGCCAGTATTTTATCTTATTTCAAGTTTTATTCATTTATTTATTTAGGCTGAGGTCCTATTTTTATTATTGTGAAATAGGTGCTATTGAAGTTATTCGTGGTTACTTCCCAAGAGTCTTCTTTTCCATTGTATTTTTAATGTGAGGATGAGGATGATCATAATAACAGTAAAATAATCATTATTTGTTTTATTCTAAAACGACAATAATTTGGGATTTTATTTGTCCCATGCCTATATTTTGTCCTTTGTTGTATGTTCTTATTTTGTGAGCTGCCAAAAATCCTTGTGGAAAGATGTAAGTTTGATTAATAAATAAAAAATAATCATATGAATTATTGTGCTACATGTTGATTATAATTGGAAACATGTCAGAATTGATCACATATGCATAGCAGAGGTTGTTTTTGGGTGGTAGTGAAAAATAAACTGTCTAATATACTAGGGATTTTCATAAAAACAACTGTTTTTGATTGGCACTTTTTTGTCAGTCTTCTGGAATTGAAATACATTAGAGGCTGCTGAAGACTGAGGCATGTAATGACATCTGTCACAGTACATTTATTTTTGAGCAAACAATCTGTTCACAAAAATAAGAAGAATCTCGTCAAAATATATTTTCCATAAACTGGTTTGCATCCAGTATATTCTCTTGATATACTTAAGGAAAAGAAGTAAATTGTATTGTACTCATGAGAATGCTGTAACTGTCCCAATGTTAGTATTACAATTCTTGTCAGAAACAAAAAGTTGAGATATAATAAAATAGTCTTGCTTGCCTGTTGGTTTATTATTTATTTATAGATGGACGGAAACATCCAGAATAATTGAATTGTAAGGGTCATTTAGGCTGAAATTCTATTCACTCTAGAAACTCAAAGCATCTTTGACATATTGTATGCATGTAACTTTACAATATTCTTCTTTCATTTATGTCTTTTAAAATGAGAATTATCTAGGATTTTTTGATATAACAATGTAGGATATCATTCTGGGAGTTTTTTTTTTTTAACATGTAGTATTTCTGTCAGTTTCCTTTTACATGTAAAGGCGATATAAGACATCAGGCTAAGTAAACTTTTCAATTTCTGTAGAAACTACACATAGTGCTGCCAATTTATTGAATTTCTATAATTATCTAAAGCTGACTTACTTCATTTTGCTACTGCTTCTCAAGTGGTAAGTTGAGAAGGACTTTTTGCTTTTTAAAGGAGTATGGATTATTCAGTGACTCAGGAAGGAAGGAAGTAGCTTGTGAGATACCTCTGAGTTTAAATAATGGTGTATATGTAGCTTAAATATATTTCAGTTCAAACTTGTACAACAGCTGTATATATTTCACAATAAAATAATTTGGGGACTTAAAAATAGCATTTGGGTAATATACATTTCAAATGCATACTTGGTGAAAAATGCATTTGAACATAATGTATATTTTCATAATTCAGTCAGAATTGATTAGCGGCCAAACATGGGAAATTAGTGGCCTGCCTGGGAAATTCTAATGGAACTTTGAAAAGGAAGATCACATGATATCAACAGCAGCCCAGCACCTTTGCAGTAACCTGTACCTGTGAAACAGTTACAACTTTCCCGAACTTCATTCCACAAGGAATCCTGGACCCTGGATTTTGGATGCATTCTATATGCTAGCCCATTTGAGATACCTTGGTTCAAAATTCTTTGTCTTGTGATGCATCATTTTGCCTAGATAAAAATCCTGACAACCAGAGTTTTAGTAGTATATAAATAAAAGCTGAATCCACATATTACTATAACCATGTAAATTTCACATATTTGAGAAATCATTGTCCGAAGTAATTGGTCAATTACTTCTATAAGAATATACTATAAACATTGTTAATAATAGATACAATAACAATTATACAAAGCATTTTGTTAAGCATTTTGTGTTCTAGCATCTAAACTATATATGTACATACACACAAAGACACTGTTTATCCTATATTTTAGGAAATGTATGTATATGTATTTCAGCTGATTAATTCCTCTATCATATTAAGGTCAAATAAAAAACTCTAATTGATTTTAATATTAAATTGTATTTTCATGCCTCTAGACAAAATGTTGGTCTACAAACTGTTAAGTTATTATTAGATTGAACACCCAAAGGTATTATTTAAATAGCATTGTACTACAGTATATTTTTATCAATTCTTTTTAAGAGCTTGTTTAATTGACAGTTCAATCTGTAGTTAGATCATTATTCATAATATGTAAGATCAAATAAATATAAATTCTTGTCAACATATAGCCTCTGAGTTGCCAGAATATTACCACTAAACTTACATTTCAACAAAATAATGAATAAGGATTATAAAAATAATACAGCATAACATTATTATAAATCCTTTACTGTAAGTTTGTATAATTTACTGTGAAATCATTATTCTAGGAAATAAAAAAATAGGACATAGTCTACTAGTATTCTTCCATATTGAAATATGTATGGGTAATTAACTTCCTTCCTTCCTTCCTTCCTTCCTTCCTTCCTTCCTTCCTTCATTCCTTCCCTCCTTCCTCCCCTCCTTCCCTCCCTCCTTCCTTCCCCCCCTCCTCTCCCCCCTCCCCCCCCTTCCCCCCCCTCCCAATGCGTGTTTACAAAAAGATCTGATAATGCATATGAGATTGTTCTTGTTTATGTTGATGATATTCTTTATATTGGTCCAAATAAGCAAATGAGTGAGAAGTTTGTTAAAGGTTCATCGTCATTCTCAGATAACCAGCCAGGTTTGTTAGCTAGATTTATTAGCGACCTCAATTCTTGAGCATTGAGAGCATGGAGACAAGATTCATTTCACCTCTAATTCCTTCCTTCCTCCCTTCCTTCCTTCCTTCCTTCCTCCTTCCCTCCCTCCCTCCCCCCCTCCCTCCCTCCCTCCCTCCCTTCCCTCCCAATCATTTATTCCTCCAGCCAACTAATTGAGCAATATATTAAAGCAAATGGCAGCTATCATCCCACCACCATTCTTGTCATTTTACAATTTCTTGGCAAGGGGAGGCGGGGAAGAGAAGCATTGGCATTGCTGAGGAACTGGCATAACTGCTTCTTTATATGTTAGGTTCTAGAAGAAAGACAAATCCCCGAACTGAAAAGATGGAGCTACTTCTCCACCCCAAGAAGAGGAAGTGTAGTAACTGTAGTATAGAAGTGGGTGACTGTAGTATAGAATTTCTCTGAAGGATATGCTTGTGTTTGAAAAGACCAGGATTTTTTATTTGTGTTCCAAAATGTATCTTTCTGAGATTTCAGAATGTGGTATCAGAGATCTTAATCAGATATCTTAATAGAGTTATCAGAATAGAACAAGAAATATTTTATAAGCAAAACATTTCCCATCTGTTGGAAAAATATGTTTTTAACTAATGAGCTGTGGCATCAGAAGTTCAGGCCCTGGTCCAGTGTAGGAGCTTCCAGTTATTATCCTGTTGCAATTCTTTTTGTTTTAAATTCTAAGATATACTGAAGTTCTCTTAGTGCCACTTTAACTTCCTTAATGATATTTCAAAGCATTGGAAGTAAATATTCAGCTAAATGCATAATCAAATGAGACACTTAGTTCCCATTATACAGTGGAGGACACAATCATTATATCCTTAATGTTCATTTATTTTTTCATTTAACTTAAAATGTTTTAAGAGCATATCATTTAGCTTCCAGTATCCCTTGATCAGCAAAGTTATGAGACCCCTTCTGTGTAACATTTGCAGAATACACTGAAGATATACATTTAATGCTACACTTAAATTGCAGTATTCCAGAATTGAAGGATTTGATTACATAAATAGTTCAAAATAGTTAGATATATATATACGGTTACTCTGAGTTCTTCAAAAGTAAAATGAATGCAATTCTACTTAATTTATTCTTGACAAAGATAGTTGCTAGGGATATAACTAGAAGAGTTAGAGGCTTACTTTGCAAAGAAAAATAATAACAACATATAAATAGATGATTACAAATCCCAAATGCATTATAGGCAAGTTAGATACCTAAGTTTGAGAAATTATTAAGAACTCATGTAAGACCTTGAAATGCATTGTTGCATGAGATTATGTGCACAGATCATTTACTCCATTTTAAAACACTAATTTACTGAGAGGAAGACGAACCAACTTTCAACCTTAAATAGGAAAATGGTTGGCCTGATTTATGCAATGCATGTGTCTGTCTGGTATGATATATGAAAATATCTCTTTTCTTAATGAACTGATTCATGTTCCAGATGAGGCTTGATGTATTTTGGGCAGGTTTACACTTTGTGCCTTATGACAGTTTTAGTATACAGTCAGTAGAGTAAGTGGGAGGTGGCTAGAAGTCAACCTCTAACAAATTGCCGACATCCGAGCTGAGCCACAAGCATTCCATGTGATTGATTTGGTTGTCTCTTGTGAGTGGAAAAACGTGCTGTCACTTGCTAGAAGTTGACTGTCATGTCAACTTCCAGCAATGAATTCTGTTATTTTAATTTACCCTCACAATAAAGGGCAGCTTATTCAAAAGTAGTTTCTTTTCATAGTACACATCTTTTATGAATGTTATTCACTCTTCCTTAAAACATAATTTATAATAGCTCAATTAATATATCACTACTTAGAGAATAAGTGTCAAACTGTTTGTTCCTGAGAGGACATTTTATACAACACAACTAGGTTGCTGTAACAATAGAAATGTGCAAAAGTCTTCCTTTCATTTTTGATGAATGACCTATTTCTACATTTTACAGATACAGAATAGGATATACGGTATGTCACAGAAGTGAGTACACCCTCTCACATTTTGTAAATATTTAAGTATATCTTTTCATGTGACAACACTGAAGAAATGACACTTGGCTACAATGTAAAGTAGTGAGTATACAGCTTGTATAACAGTGTAAATGTGCTGTCCCCTCAAAATAACACAACACACAGCCATTAATGTCTAAACTGCTGGCAACAAAAGTAAGTACACCCCTAAGTGATAATGTCCAAATGGAGCCCAAAGTGTCACCACCATTGTGTGGCCACCATTATTTTCCAGCACTGCCTTAACCCTCTTGGGCATAGAGTTCACCAGAGCTTCACAGGTTGCCACTGGAGTGCTCTTCCTCTCCTCCATGATGATGTCACG
>QLTV01000598.1:4232201-4247543 GCA_003457575.1 Thermophis baileyi | reverse complement strand
GGCAGGATACTGCAAAATCCCCATTTCCACCCCACTCTTGGGTCAGCCAGAGGTGGTATTTGACAGTTCTCCGAACTACTCCAAATTTCCACTACTGGTTCTCCGAACTACTCAAAATTTCCGCTACTGGTTCTCCGAACTACTCAAAATTTCCGCTACCAGTTCTCCAGAGCTGGTCAGAACTTGTTGAAACCTACCTCTGGTGACGTATCTTTTATGTACACATAATTAATATTTCTGTAGGTAAAAGTTATTCAAGAATTAAGTCTGCTTCTGTTGAATAACTTAACCTGGACTACAGCCAACGTTTTATTAAAATGTTAATGTCATAGATTAGTACCGTATAAAATACAATGCAAAGTAAATGGCAGAAATTCTCTCATGGTTGAGATATAAAACAGATTTTCCTCTCCAACAAAGGTATCGTATATAAAAAGATAATTTTATTTTGATTAATGACCAGCTTAAAGCAAGATATGTCAAAATGTAACTGTGCAGATATAAAATGCTTAAGTACAAATAAAACAGGGTAGCATTGTAGCCTATTAACAGTAAGTCTGTGAACTAAAATGTATATTTAAAATTAGATAAGAGAAAGATTAACCATAAACCATTATATGTGAATTATAAAACTATATTCTCCATTTATAGTGCAGTGGATTCATAGGAAAAGATAAATCATACTGTATAATCAAAGTATCTATAATAATGAAATTAATCTGCAATTAATAATTGATTTATGCATGACTATCTTTATACACATAGACCAGAGGTCAGTTTTTTGCAGCTATGGGAATTTTATTAAATCTCTTATACATTCCATGCACTCTTATGCTGCTTGGTAAGTAAAGTCTGTCAACATTTCTGCATAGATGAAGGGCCTGAGTCATTGTCACTGTTTTCTAGTCTTCCTATCAGAGACTTTTGTTCTGCTTGAGTCCAGTGCACTACGCCATCTGTGGATCTAATGACTGGAATTTACCCAAGTGTTAATTGCCTTGATGATGTTTCTTCCACTTAGTTTGGATTTTAACATTTTCTTCATTGATGAATTCACTTCTAACCTTTTTCTTGACTATTGTATGCTTGATGCTGTCAGGTTCAAGATGTCCAAGTATTGGTACTGATCGTCTTCATTAAGATTCTTGATGTTATCTCCATAGCTTTAGTGTTCAGGGTTTTTGTTGTTGTTTTTTTGCCCTCTTGATGGTGAGGATGGTTGATTTGTCCAGTCCAAAATCTATTGCAATATCTTGACTGCACATACCGAGAGTGTTGAGTAGGTCTGGGACATTGTGTGAGGTGGAGGTGGAGGTTGAGAAGGCTGCATGCAGTACATGTGTGCAAGAGATCCCATGAAGATATGGGAAGGTACGTGGGTGAGACAGGAAGAGTGCATGAAGGGGTGCATGAAGGGGTGGGTGAGTCAGGAAGAGTGCATGAAGGTGTCCAAGAGGGTCAGGTAAAAGGTCACATGGAGCTGCGTGAGTTGGGAAAAATGCATTGAGGTGAACAAAACATGTGTGGGTCAGGGGAGGTCGGTGGGTGGGTGGCATAGTCAGGGTATATGGTAGTGTGCAAGAAGCGCCACATGGGTTAGGGAAGGCATGCAGGGGACAGCATAAATTGGAGGGGGGAATGTGTAGGGTATGACACTGGCCAGGAAAAGTATGTTGAATTCCTTTCTCCCTGTTCTTCCCTCCTTCATTCTTCCCTTCCCTTCCCTTCCCTTCCCTTCCCTTCCCTTCCCTTCCCTTCCCAGCAGCCCAGTAGTAGCAGCTGCTGGGTGGGGCAGAAACAAAGGATTGCAAGAATCCTTTGGCTGAGAAACTATCAGGAAACGTTGAAAATGAACATCACATGCAGTAGCCCAGTAGCCGCCAATAACACTGAAGGAGCCACAACTTTTCCAAATTTCATTTCCTTGGGAGTCATCAGTCCTGTATTTTGGACTCATTCTGAAAGTTAGCCCAGTTAGGGTTCCTTGTTTAAAAAAAAAACTGTTGTCCTACTGCACTGTTTCACCCAAAGGTCATTATGAGAGTTTTAGTAGTATATAGGGCTGTTTAATTATTATTATTATTTTAAAAAATCCAGTTTTTATTTCATTTAACACACATGGCTTGTGGAAAGCCCAGTGCAATCTTAGATTGTTCTACTTTAAGGGGACAGGGCATCTGAAGAGTAGTGAGAAGTGATTGGTGTATGGGCAGTGTAGTTGTGTAGTTGTTGCATACTGCATGAGATACTCCTATCAACCAATTCATATCCTGCTTTAGAACTTAGGAAGCATATGTATTTGAAACAAATATATAACTTGGCTCTGTGAAAGTGGACACGAGACAAATTTCTATAAAAAACTTGTAACAGTGAATGTATTTTATATATGGATATAAAGTGGTAGATAGGCTAAGCTGCTGCTTTGATCAAATCACATTCTTGGTAATAGAAAGTCCTTTTTAAACACTATCTTTCTACACTCAGCTGAACATTCCAGCAGTCGAAAGCACCATCCATTTGTAAAGCTGTGTTGTGATGTATGTAAATAGCAGCTGTCACTGTGTAAAGTGCAGATGTCTGCAACAGGAAGCCCTTGTGTGCTTCACTAATGAAAGTTCAAGGTGTTTTGGAAGCCTGCATGTACAGTATATATGAAAGCTCCATGTTGCAAACTGTGCCTATAAGCAGCAATATATGTCCACTAACAATGCAGTTTGACTTTACAGAGGATAGAGGCTGCTGAGTAGCCTTCATAAAGTTATTTTCAGTAACATTTGGTTCCTCCCAGGAATATTGCTGATTCAGAGTCTGTGGAAAAGGTTTACTGTTTCTCATTTTCATGTTTTGACTATCTCTTTATCTCCATCTATCCTGTTCAATTTTCATATTTCCTCCTCCATTCCTTCCATCCATCCTTCCATCCTTCCTTTCCTTGCTGGAAAATTGAGCTCAATTTTTATTTTACCAAGTCCTATAGATGGAGAGTATATAGTAAGAATATCATGCGAATGTAATTCATGTTCAGATGATACCAGGGGTGAAATGCTCCCGGTTTGCTCGTGCCTGTCGGTCGCTGTAGAGCCGGTCACCCAGGTAGCGCGAGGCTCCGCCCACCCGCCCGGACGCCGGCGTTTGGGTTCTTTTACCCTCTGCGCATGCACAGAACACTTTGCGCATGCGCAGAGGGTAAAAGAACCCAAATGGCGGCGTCCAGGCGGGTGGGCGAAGTCTCCAGCTTCTGTGTTCTGGCTCTTCTCCAATCAGATTTGAACCTTCCTCTCATTTCTGTTCCAAGTGAGTAAGCGTGTGCACACCTCAGCTACTTGCACCAGGTTAAAGGTAAAGGAAAAGGTTCCCCTCGCACATATGTGCTATTTGTTCCCGACTCTAGGGGGCGGTGCTCATCTCCGTTACAAAGCCGAAGAGCCAGCGCTGTCTGAAGACGTCTCTGTGGTCATGTGGCCGGCATGACTAAATGCCAAAGGGGCACGGAACGCTGTTTCTTTGCCACCAAAGGTGGTCCCTATTTTTATACTTGCATTTTTTACGTGCTTTCGAACTGCTAGGTTGGCAGAAGCTGGGACAAGTAATGAGAGCTCACTCCGTTACGCAGCGCTAGAGATTCAAACCGCCAAACTGCCAACCTTTCTGATCGACAAGCTCAGCGTCTTAGCCACTGAGCCACCGCGTCACAACTTATGCATGGAATTAATATGCATGGAAAATCTCTGTTTTACATATTATTTGTATTTCAAAATTATAAAATGTGGCATATTTCTGAAGAGTTTTATACACATAAATCCATTTTATAATTTTCTTTTAATGTATCCTAATATGCATTATACTTCTGAAATGCACCCTTCATAAATAGTAGCCTTTTAGTTTTTTAGTGCTTTATACACTAACAGATATGGAATACTGCAAGATAAACAAAATAACTTCCTGAATTAACTATTCTGCATTAACTTATTTGTGCAAGGTCAACATAGCTGTTTATTTGTCAAATGAGGCATGTGGTATGATCTAACAGGAACTCCATTCTTAATGTTCTGAGTAGAAATACAATACTTAAGGCAAAGTTTACAGCAGTTCAATGTGCAGGGATTGAATGTTTTCAGATCTTATGCTTAGTAAACAATAGGCATCATGGTCAAAATGATCCTATATTTCCTTCCATTGTTTCCTTATTATATATACTTAAGGAGGGATCAGGAGGAAAAAGCAGTGGCTACAGTAATTGGAAATTGTAACTGTAGTAACTGGAAAACAAGAGGAATTATTGCCAGGAAGACAAAGTATGTCAGTGCCCTTAGGACAGTGTTCTTATCTCAATTAAATGTCAATACATTTAACATTTTTCACACAGCTGTAATTTCTTTATATATTCCTTGATTCTGACAAAATGGCATCAGATGGATAATTGGATACTTTCTAAGACTCTATAAAGGATAGAGAAACAACGCAGGATAAAAGATATGTGACAAAATGAATACATTTCTCCTGTAACTGAAATGCTTTATTGTATTACAAAAGAACTAACAGGATACAAAGGGAAACCAAATTTCTAGATACTTCAAATAACTATGCCCTGGATCAACAACCAAGAAATGAGATGCAACATACTGAACTTCTAGCGTAAACTATATACTATTAAAACTTTTGTTGTCATTATTATTAACTGGTGAAACTGCATCATAGGGCAACCATTTTTGAACCAAAGTATCTCAAATGAGGTAACTTACAGAATATGTCCAAAATCCAGGGCTGACGATTCCTGAAAAAATTAAATTTGGGGAAATTGTGGTTGTTTAAGGCTACTGCTTCAGTTACATGGTGGTCATTTTGAACATTCTGTGACAGTTTCCCATTCAGTCCCACATTCCCTTACACCTCCCCTTTCCAGCTGCAAGGAATTGACATCTCAAGAAGCAATAACTTTAAGATGTATGCAGAAAGGCCTGGATATTTTTATTGCTATATGTGGCTCTTCTCTGGCATACAAATACAAACATGTATCTTATATCCAATCTTTGTCAGGAACTCAAGGCACGTACATAGTGCTCCATCCTTCTATATTTTTTCACAACCACTGTAGGAGATAGGTTGGACTAAAAGTCACCAAGTAAGCTCCTTTGGTTACAGATGTAATAGAAACTGGATCTCTCTGCTGTCAGTCAAATACATTAGCCACTGTACCTTCGTCCTTGGCCATCCTGTTTTATTTTTCAACTCCTTCATACTCTGAAACTTAATATAGACTGGCCCAGTGGTCAAATCCAAATTTTTTTACTACCGGTTCTGTGGGCGTAGCTTGGTGGGCGTGGTGTGGCTTGGTGGGCATGGTTTGGTGGGCGTGGCAGGGGAAGGATACTGCAAAATCTCCATTCCCTCCCCACTCCAGGGGAAGGATACTGCAAAATCCCCATTCCCTCCCCACTCCTGGGGGAAGGATATTGCAAAATCTCCATTCCCACCCCATTCTGGGGCCAGCCAGAGGTGGCATTTGCCGGGTCTCCGAACTACTCAAAATTTCCGCTACCAGTTCTCTGAACTACTCAAAATTTCCACTACCGGTTCTCCGGAACCTGTCAGAAACTGCTGGATTTCACCCCTGGACTGGCCCCTCATTCAGCCGGTGGAAATTAGGTAGACTGGTCCTTTTCTAGCCCTCAGGAAGTCATGTGATCCTATTTTTAAACTGTCTCTGACAGCTTCCTACAACTCAATGGAGAAACCAGCAGAGATTCTAAACTGTTCTGAGGCAAGAACAACAATATACAAAATTATGATAAATTACATTACATTAAAATATCTTCAGAATAATCATGCCACATGCAAAGATACGGGGGACATCATGGTCAAGAGATGATGTTGGGATGCAGCAAAGAGAAGTGAGATAAAGAACCAAAAGGTGAAAGGGCTACACATCTTCATAAATCACAAGGAAAGGTACAGAATAAGGAGACAAGAAAAGGTGGAGGAGGAAAGATCACTTTGATAATATATAGCAAACACTAATTACTACAAAAGTTCCTCAACATGACAATATCCACCTTCAATAATAAGTCTTCAACAAAGAAAAAGCAAGGCAAAATGCATGACTTGTGCGACGTAATATTTCTGCTGATGTTGGTTCCATGGCCAAAGTCTGCCCTCACTGTCATACGTTCCTATTTCCTGGAAAATCCAACAGTTTCTGCTGTATGAAGGGAAAGGTGAGGATAGGCAAATTTCAACCTCTACCTAATGAATTCCTCAATTTATATAGCAATGATGAACCCTATTACAAATGAGAGCAAGAAGAACATCAGATACATTGATTACAGACCAGTGGCACTCACTCCTATCATCATGAAGTGCTTTGAGAAATTGGTCTGCCGGCACATCATTTCTGGTCTTCCGCGTACATTTGATAAACACCAGTTTGCATACAGAAGAAACAGATCTACAGAGGATGCTATAGCCATCACTCTTCATACTGCTCTGACTCATTTGGAACAGCAGGAGGGGCTATGTGAGGATGCTTTTTGTAGATTTTAGGTCTGCATTTAACACAATAATTCCACATAGAATAGTGTCTAAACTTATGGATCTTGGGCTTTCTTATTCAATCTGCCTTTGGATTATGGATTTCCTGTCTGGCCACTCTCAGAGGTTCAGATTAGGTAATCATATATCTTCAGCCCTTATTCTTAACACTGGTACACCACAGGGTTGCATGTTGAGTCCTTTACTCTATACTCTTTATGTGCAAGACTGCATTTCCACTCATGCTAGTAATACTATTACTAAATTTGCAGATGATACAACAGTGATGGGACTGATGTCCAGGGGGTGGGGATGAGTCTGCCTATCGAGATGAGGTGGAATGGTTGCTTTCGTGGTGTGGAAACAATAACTTGGTCCCTAACACAAATAAGACCAAGGAGCTTATAGTGGACTATAGAAGGAATAGATCAGACATCCGGCCCTTGCTTATCAAGGGAGACCGAGTGGGTTATCATAAAACAGGATCTGACCTGGGGCACTCACATTGCAGCACTGGTAAAAAGGGCCCAGCAGAGATTATACTACCTGAGACTCCTCAGGAAACAACAACTGAACGAAAAACTGCTGGTGACCTTCTATCGCTGCACCATAGAGAGTATTTTAACTTACTGCATCTGTGTATGGTTTGCCAATTGCACAGTGGCCGATAGGACAGCACTCCAGAGGGTTAACGTCATTGCCCAGAGGATCGTTGGTTGCCCTCTCCCCTTTTTGGAAGAGCTTGATAATTCCTGCTGCCTTAAGACAGTTCAAAACATTCTTAAAGATCCATCTCATCCTGGGCACTCTTTTTTTAAATATTTCCATCTGGCAGACGGTACAGGATAATAAAAATAAGGACAAATAGGCTGAAAAACAGCTTTTATCCCAGGGCAATAACCATATTGAATTGTGTGGTATAGTGCAATATCGGGTTTTCAATTTCAGTTATACAGAATGTAAAGGATGTATGTTTGTGTTTTTATTTTTTTTAGTTATAATGTACACTGAAGACAGCATTTAATTTCGTTGTACCATGTGCAATGACAATAAAGTAAAGTAAAAGTAAATAATACAACCAACTCTTCCAAATTGATGCCAAAAAGGTCCTTCCAATGAAGAACGGATGAAATCCTTCTGTGATTATTCAAGGGCAAATCCATAATTATATCAGACATTTAATGCCAAATCCAACCAGCAAGCCAAATTTATTCAAATTTATTTTAATGGATCCACAAAATATCATAGAATTGAAAATAGTATACTCCATAATGATGGAATTCAATGTGAGATTGAGGGAGGAGGGAGGGATGGAGGGAAGGAGGGAGGGAGGGAGGGAGGAAGGAAGGAAGGAAGGAAGGAAGGAAGGAAGGAAGGAAGGAAGGAAGGAAGGAAGGAAGGAAGGAAGGAAGGAAGGAAGGAAGGAAGGTTTCTGATGCTTCCTGCCAGTTTCCCACAAGGAAACTCAATGGGGAATCCAGCAGAAAGTCAGAAGTTGCTTCACTCCCCCTGCATTTTTGCCCACCTGTGTCAATGTGTTCCTCTTTTTTAGATAGGGAAATATCTCTGACATCATGGCCAAGCAGCGTATAGGTTGTATAGTCATCTTTTAAAGTCCAAAGCCTAAAAGTTATTCTGCCAATTAGAAGTAGGAATCGTCTATAACCTTTAACATGTATGTAAATAGACATGCATGATTGGCTTCAGAAAAGCAAACTTTTTCTAAAATAAGGGACTTGTGAAAAGAAAGTTTAAAAACAGAAGAAATTAGGTAAATTGTTTCCAGAATGCTGGGAAATTATTCAAACCCATATTAGTTGAGATTCAGTAGCATTACAGTTTGAAGTATGTCTCATAACACAGAATCAAGGAGCAAACCAGAATGGATAATTAGCAGTTCAGAGATGTTAATAAATACAATAGTTTGAATTAGTGGGAATTGTGACATTATGAAATCAATTTCAGTATGTCATTATATTTAATTTAAATGTATTGATTATTGGACATTAGGGAACCAACAGTCTGATTCAAACATTTTAATCCATTTTTACCAGATAGAAAGTGTTAAACAAGATATCTAA
The DNA here is from genome assembly GCA_003457575.1 of Thermophis baileyi. Taxonomy (NCBI): domain Eukaryota; kingdom Metazoa; phylum Chordata; class Lepidosauria; order Squamata; family Dipsadidae; genus Thermophis; species Thermophis baileyi. The sequence goes on along the minus strand of QLTV01000598.1, from coordinate 4,238,934 downwards.
GTTCCTTAAAAGTTCTAATGATAGTAGAATAAGATACCTTATCTATATTTTATGATGACATTATTAGGATGTTATTCAAATATTATTAGGGTGCTTAAGGACACCAGCTTTAAGACCACATTTCAATATAAGATTTTTGTCACATCTCCATGTTACTAAAATTTCAAAACAGTGGTAAATTTATCCTTCTATCTCTTTTCAAATAAGATGTTGGCAAACTTTAATCTGATTAAAAATCCTTTCACCTTATTATGTTTTAGAAAATATTGTAAACAATTAATTCCTTTCTGATAGAAATTATTTGGGAAATTGGTACTTCAAGCAATCTCATTAATATGACAGATGAATTTTTAAACTCAGTGGAGTTTTCTGAATAAACATTAATATATCTGTATTTGGTATTTCTTAAATCAAAATGTTCATTGTGACTTTTTTCGACCCTCCTGTATTTAAAATAAATCATGACTTAATATGTGGTTTTCATTAAGGTGAAAGAAATGATCCAATCTTACATAGCTTGTTTAACAAATCATGGTTTAGAAATCTTGACTTTGGTGAAATGAGAACTGAAGAAATCTTAGGAATTTAGCAACAGGTATAACACGTGTTATAATTCTGCTGCTTAGTTGCCTAATATAAATTAGGATTAAAAATATATATACAGTATCTACAGGTAATCGTCTAATGAAATTGCAATTGGGACACGACTTTGCTGTTTCTAATGTGATGTCACATGATTGCATAAATTAGCAATGGCAGTCCCAATTGTTCTGGTAACCCAAGACGTGTGGGTCATTAAGTGGGAAGTGAGTCCTAAGTAAGGGGCATGTGGGTTCCATTGGGAGAGACTTTAGGACGCCTGGCGTAGGCTTCACAGGAAAGACAGAACTTTGCATGGCATGAGCTCAAAAAGATCATGGAATAGATACACAGGTGCACATGATTTCAGGGAGGTGAGGAAAGTAGGGTGTGGGGTACATGTGATTAAGGGAAGCCATAGTAAAAGGGAGGACATGCATTGTGTGTGATTGAAGGGAGGCTGAGACTGAGGAAAGAGGGAGTAGGAAGCATGCATTTGTGTGCGCAAGCACAGGGAGGCTAGGAAAATAAGACGTGGACAGTTGTGCATAAAGGGGCAAAGGAGGGCACAATGCATGTGAATGAAGAAAAGCCTACCAACTTATGACCTTCCTTGCTGGTTTTCATTGACTTTGCTTGGGGGAAGTTGGCAGGGAAGAGTACAAATGGCAATCACATGACCACAGGTTGCTGCAACTAGTTGTAAATATGAGTTTGTTACTAGGCACCTGAATTTTGTTCATGTGACCATGAGGCACTTCAACAGCTGTAGCTTTGAGGATCATAAGTTCCTTGGTTCAACACCATCTTATTTTCAAACAGTTGAGTCATAATTCAAGGACTACCTATAGAAACAAACAAAAACTATATTTCATAGTTCCTTTTAAAAAATAATAAAAATTAATATACATCTTAGCCCTTTTCTTTGAAAACTGAATCTAAGATATTTACTTTATATGCAGAAAGATAATATGGTTATGTAATCAGAGATAATAAAAAAAGCCATTATCTCTCTTCTTGAGAAGAAATATGTTTCACAATAAAGGTAACCATCCTTCCCTCATCCTTCATGATGTTCAGAAAAGAGAATCATGTGGCCACCTTTTCACGCCATTCACTTTCCAGGATTTAATTTACAATGTAATTAATGGCTTTATTCCCCCCCCTCCTGAGAATTGTAGCACTGAATGATCTTATTTTCACTTGACATATAAAGACAGAAGACTTGTAAGACAGACAGGATGGGGAGAAGAGATACAAATCAGACTCTTTCACTAAGGCTTGCTGGGACAGCAGGCTTCTACCTAGCTCATTTGCTTCATAATTGCTATCTTTATAGCATTGTAACTTAGCCATGCAGAAAACACAAAGAGATTGCAAAGTTTTTGCCTCTAGAGACAATAAGCAGACTAATCTGGCTTTGTAGTGATGTTTCTTATTATGTATTTCCCTTGTCTTCATTAACTGCAATCGCTTGGCTTCCTGGTTCTTGTGTTCTGCTTCTGTCTTTAGGTGGGCATTCATAAATGTACAGTTATTATTGTAAGATTATACAAATTCCCCTCATGTTTGAGGGGAAAGCAACCTCCACCCTGTGGAAATTTTAACACAGACTAACCAGTAGTGGGTTCTAAATTAGTTTGCTACCGGTTCACGTGTGCGCAGAAGCGTCCCGGGCAGATGGGCGGAGGCTCCTGCCACCGATGCTACCGGTTCTAAGAACTGGGCCGAACCGGGAGCAACCCACCACTGAGACTAATATAAAGGCCATCTTACTTAAAATGCTAACATTTAAGGCTGAGAGGAATAAAAGGATTTTGTTGCCCACTAAAATCATAAATCGGGCTAAACTTGAAGATGCTTAGACGGGAGTTACACTCTGACTAGGCCACAGTTGAAAAGGCCATGACTTGCTTCTGCTAATAGTGGAGAAAACTTTGGTATAATGAAGGTTTAAGCCTGTGGTACTTACAATTAGCATTAAAGTGGGAGCTCTTTCTTTCTGGAAATATCTCCATTTTAATATACAGTATATATTAGTCTCTAGACTAAGAGACACTAAAGGGAGGGTGTGTGTGTGTGTATTTATGTATGTGATTAAATATATTTTGTAGATCAGAAAAATGGTTTAGATGGTCTTTTTTTTTATGTTGTAGAATTAGTGTGAGAGGCGCACTCGAACTGAAGCCAGTAAAATTAGCTGTTATCTCAGGATACGTAATTCAGTTAATAAATAAAAGAGAGTTTATGGTCATTTGTGAAGAGGTAATGGCAGACGTCCAGCCACTGTGGCTGTATGCCCATCCCCAGGATTTACCCATTATAAATACTGTATTCTAATGAAGTGTAGAGGCATGCAGTTACTTGCAGATTATGTCATTCTCACTTTTCACTTTGTATTAACATGATGTGAGGTGGTTTTGACTCAGTCTGGGCAATGAAAAAGACTAAAGGAACATGCCAATGTTAATGAAACACCACCTCCTGGAGTTTGTCACTAACAGATTATACAAGCTAAGACACTATCCGCAGCAGCGTCTGTAAGTGCAAGAATCATATACTGAGAGATAATTTAATTTTGACCAGAAAAAGCTCATTGTGCTTTTGCTTATATTCAGAATTACATGAACATTTCATTATTCCCATTTTGTTATGGTTACTATGGCTTGCTTGCATATACTAAGATCAAACCAAAGTATGCTGGATCATCTGCAATCATTAGACTTTGCTAGAGAATTGAATTCATGCTCGAGGACCACTACAAAACATAAAAACCAAAGCAATTTGAAAATATAGAATTTATTTTTTCTCTTCAATTGGACACATTCTTTAGTAATAGTGCAATTATTAGCAGTTATAAGTATCATATTCCCTGGTTAAAAATTATATCTTTTTCTGCCCACCTCATTTCACTTTTGTTTCACATTGTTTTAACTTTCCCAACACAGAAATGGAGGATGAGTGAGTGTTCTCGAATGTCAATATTCAACAAATGAAAATGTTATTTTTCAGTTTAAACCCCTATGTATGTAGATACTGTATGTGTTTGTTTGCTTTATTTATTTAATTTGGAAGCTGACCTACAACAAGCTACTCTGCTTTATTCAAATGGTTGACTAGCTATACTTAGTAAACTTGAAAGATTGCAAGCTAGGAAATATTTGTGTTTTTAGGTTTCTGGGATAGCATTACAAACAGGGATGAAATCCAGCAGGTTCTGACAGGTTCCGGAGAACCGGTAGTGAAAATTTTGAGTAGTTCAGAGAACCGGTAACAGAAATTTTGAGTAGTTCGGAGAACCGGCAAATACCACCTCTGGCTGGCCCCAGAGTGGGGTGGGAATGGAGATTTTGCAATATCCTTCCCCTAGGAGTGGGGAGGGAATGGGGATTTTGCAGTATCCTTCCCCTGGAGTGGGGTGGGAATGGAGATTTTCCAGTATCCTTCCCCTGCCATGCCCACCAAGCCATGCCCACCAAGCCACACCACGCCCACCAAGCCACGCCCACAGAACCGGTAGTAAAAAAATTAGGATTTCACCACTGATTACAAATATAATCCATATTTTATTTGGGAAGTAATTTTTCCTGTAAAATAAAATAGGCTTGGATAATTTTTAGTGACAAAATAACTTTAATTATTTATAGATAGAGCAAGGATCAAAATAATAATAGTGATAGATATGCAGACATGCTAAGTGAGCCTGAGAATATATGAGATTTTTCCGTTTCTTTTAAAACTATGATAATTTCGACTTGTGTATGTCTCTGTCTTAAATGCAAGAAAACCAAGTGTCAGCAGTGCAACTGGAAAAGAAACTTCTTCAAAAGAGTGGAGTTCTGTAGTTTCATCTTATTATATACTAGAAAAATAAGGTGATATTGCTGAATAAGTAATGATGGATTCTTGAAAGTAATTCTTGCAGTACCTGTTTCTTTATCAAGCCCACTTTAATGGGGTGGCACTTCATGAATGCAGAGACCTTATAGAGGTCTCCTAGATAATCTGACATTTCTTAGTCTGGACAACCTACTGAACAAGAGATAGTTATAATTTGCATATTCTAGACCTGTTATATTCCTAACATAAATACCTGTTTTATGCAAAGTTCTTCTAAGACAGTATTGTAGCAAGAGTGCCTATATTGGTTTAGACAATAATTCACAGCCCTCCTGGAAAATGGCAGAGTTTAATGAGATTGAAAATGTCCAAGATAAAAACCATGATTTTTTAATGCATGCAAAGCGTGTGCAATGTAAATGAAATCTGAAATTCTAGCATTGACTAAGAAAACAGAGAAAGGAATAAAGGAAGGCTTAAATTAAGGCCCTGATTTTTGCCAATTCTACTGAATATAATTTAGAATTAATATACTTTGCTTAGAATTAGGCAAAGTCATAAAGGGAATATACTTTGATGCACTAAGACCAAGGCAAACTATCTTTATTTTTTTCATATATGCTGTTTCAATATTGATTTTTAGTTTTCAGGTGGAATATCTTTTCCCTGCCCAGCAAAGAATAATGAAACTTTAATATGAAAAATAGTAAGCAATTACTGTTCTTTTACAGCTTGCCGACCAGGTTTTTATAAAGCCTTTGCTGGTAATATTAAATGCGCCAAATGTCCACCTCATAGTTCAACAAATGTGGAAGGTTCTACAAACTGCAAGTGTGAGAAGAACTACTTTCGATCTGAAGGAGATGTTCCATCAATGGCTTGCACAAGTGAGTAACCTCATTATGATGACACTAAAACCTGTCCTTACATGTTGTTGGTCATCTAGGCATGCATTTTAGAGCATGGGTCTCCAACCTTGGCAACTTTACGAATTGTGGACTTCCACTCCCAGCATGCGCTGGCTGAGGAAATCGGGGAGTGGAAGTCCACAAGTCGTAAAGTTGCCAAGGTTGGAGACCCCTGTTTTAGAGTATTTCCATGTCATTAGTGTTTCCAGACTAATCATGATTAGATATTGTTATGATTGCTGGTTTGGGAAAAGGGGTGAAGAATAATTTTTAAACACAAAAATGCAAACTCCTGGAAGACAAAGTTTGCATTCTATTGTGAAGAGAGAGAGGGGGGGGGGAAAGGAGAAACTAAAGACTTGAACTCTGGAATCTGGAGGTGGGATGAAACAAAAGTTCATACCAATTGGAAAACCAAGCAGTTATTCAGCTAAACAAGTTAAAAGAAAGATACCAGACTTGTGCGAATTTGCAATAACCAGAAGCATGGGTAGAAGCAAGTAAATCCAGAGCCTCAAAACAGTAGTGTAGGATCAGTTAGGCCTAGAGATAATTTATCTGTGATATAAACAATAATATGGACATGCCTTTAGTCTGTATTTCTACTTCAGTTTTTTATAGTTAAAAAAATGGAAAAAGGCACAATTTTGTTATAACACTATACATTGTGTTTGTATGGTACACCACCACTCTTATCATTACTACTTTTATTGCATTATCATTATTATGCACAGTAGCATAATGTTAATTTTAGTACAATGTTATATTAGAATTACTTCCAATCATAGAAATGGTTAATTATCCCTGACAATTCTCATTCACTCGTGGAAATTCAGATATATAGTTGTCCGTTGTGGAAGACTAACATTAAGCCTAGGGCTATGTATTAAGAACCTGAATACCTAGACTTAAGGTCTGCTTTTTATTAAGACTGTACAAAGCTTTGATGGATGATTGGACTCACATGGTTTCAAATCAATGAAAAAAAACCTTTTTTTAATACTGAATTGAAGCAGCGGTGCCATATGCATTTTATTGGTCCACTCCTTCCCATGGTCTACAAGCACACAAACAGCTTGTTGGTAGTCACTTAACCCATAATGGCAGCTAGTAAAACAGGATTGACCCTCACCCCAACTTTCATACTTCACAGGCCTGAATGCGTGGCCTCTAATTCCTCAATTGCTATGGCACATTGCATCAGCTGGATAATGAAAGGCAATGCATACTTTTACTGGTTTGGTTAATTTCTTAATAAAGTGCTTTATATGGCTGTAGCTAATGTTTTTATTGCCTTTCAGTAATAGCCTGAATATTAGTTAATTTGGAAAGAGGGATTAAAGCTAGACATTAGAATACACATGTGTTACAAAATTGGTTGATATCTCTTAAAGTATGTAAGAGAA
>QLTV01000598.1:4187377-4231436 GCA_003457575.1 Thermophis baileyi | reverse complement strand
AATATATATTATATAATATATAATATAATATAATCTTTCTTTAGGACAGGGATGGGGAACTATGGCCCTTTTCTAACTTGTGGACTTTAACTCCCAGAATTCCTGAGCTGACCATACCAGCTTAGGAATTCTGGGAGTTGAAGTCCAAAAGTCATAAAGGGGCCACAGTTCCGCACCCCTGCTTAAGAGATATAAGATAGATCATAAAACCATATGTCAGTGACAAATGTTAAATGACTTTATTTCTTGAACAGAATTCAAACAGGATAAATAATACTTATTTTCATTCTCTTCCCATATAGGACCGCCTTCTGCTCCCAGAAATGTTATTTCTAATATCAATGAAACCTCAGTTATCCTAGATTGGAGCTGGCCTTTGGACACAGGGGGCAGAAAGGATGTCACTTTCAACATTGTATGCAAGAAATGTGGAGGAACCAGCAAGCTCTGTGAACCATGTAGCAATATAGTAAGATTTCTTCCTCGTCAGATGGGACTCTCCAATACGACTGTGACTGTAGTGGATCTCTTGGCTCATACAAATTACACTTTTGAGATAGATGCTGTTAATGGAGTATCTGATTTAAGTACCATCCCAAGACAATTTGCTGCAGTCAGCATTACAACCAATCAAGCAGGTGAGTACAGAAATGGTTATTTTGCTATCACAAAAGAATGATAGAACTTGCAGTGTCCCTCATCCCTGTGCCTAACATCTTCTTTTACTCAACCTTCAAAAGCACCTTTTAAAAAAAATGAAAATTCAAGCAAATAGAATGGTAGTTATATGGAAGGCAGGGAGCTTAGCCAGGGGTGAAATCCAGCAGGTTCTGACAGGTTCCGGAGAACCGGTAGCGAAAATTTTGAGTAGTTCGGAGAACCGGCAAATACCACCTCTGGCTGGCCCCAGAGTGGGGTGGGAATGGAGATTTTGCAATATCCTTCCCCCAGGAGTGGGGTGGGAATGGAGATTTTGCAGTATCCTTCCCCCAGGAGTGGGGTGGGAATGGAGATTTTGCAATATCCTTCCCCCAGGAGTGGGGTGGGAATGGAGATTTTGCAGTAGCCTTCCCCCAGGAGTGGGGTGGGAATGGAGATTTTGCAGTATCCTTCCCCTGCCACGCCCACCAAGCCACGCCCACAGAACCGGTAGGGAAAAATTTTGAATTTCACCACTGATCTTAGCATTATAGCTGATTATCAGTAGAATGTGAGTCAGCAATGATGTTGCTACAAAAAAAGCAAACCTATTTTCCATCTCCATCAATATAAGCATGGTTTCTAAATCACGGGAAGTAGTTTTCTACTTCATTACCGTCTTGGCATCTCAAATATGTGCCAAGTTCTGACTTGATCTGAAGGGTCATGATAAACTTGAACAGATTGGAAGAATAGTAACAAGAATGGTTAATATACTGTAAACTAAGTTTTAGGAAGGCTGATCAAGGGATACATTTAGCATTTGTAAGAGAAAAAATTGACCATGGAATGAAACTTGTGTTTGCTACTCAAATCATTTGATCGCTATTTCTTCAGGAATGTCTGTTAATAATTACATCTTTGAATTGTTATTTTATATTTCATCAATATTATTTCATATTTATCACTAAGAGTATTACTTTAACTGACTAATTTTTTTAGATTTCCCCCCCCCCCCCCCCAGCATTTAGATCTTCAGTCTTTGCTTTAGCTTCATAATCAGTGTAAAGCCTCAGGCTTGGGAGAAAGACTTGATCTATGATATATTTTCTCCTAAGTAACAAATGTTTCTTTATTCATAGCCAAGTCATAAAGAATTTTTGAATTTAGGAACATAAAATATATTTTTTCTTTTGTCCACCTATTTGCATTGCCTATTGCACAATAGTAGTTACATGAATTGAATATATACATTTGGACAGTTTCATTTCCCAATTCCAAACCATTTCATTGCTTCTTATTGTGTTTCAATTGATCACAATAACACGTGATTTAGGGTAAGTAGACTTTGCTTTAATCTACACAGTTGAAGGACAGCTTTAATAATAAAGCAAAAATAGACATCCTTCTGAAATTCCATTGCCTTTCCCATTATCCATTGGTATTACCAATGCGGCATTTACTTCTGCCTTTTCTGAGTTCAGCTTGTGTGTCTGCCAATTCTAATTCTAAGTACTGTTTTATATGAGATAAGTGCAATTATTTGGTAGTTTGAACATACTTTAGCACTGCAATTTATGTTACAGGATTATAAACTAATCTTTTCCAGTTCTTTGGCACTGCTTATAGCATTTTAACTGCATTATCTTGCAAGCTTTTAAAGAATACATCTGGTATTTAATCAACTCATGCAGCTTTGTTGTTAGCAATATGTTCTAAAGCTTATAAAATTTCATTTTCTATTATGCCTGTCGATAGTTTAATGATCAAATCTTTATATTTGGCAATTTCTTCCAAAGGGTGATGTTGATGATACAATTTTAAATATTTCTATGATCTCCATTTTTGTGCAAAATGTTCTTGATATTTATATTTTACTTCAAAACCCTCATTTTCTGTACACTGCTTATGTACATATAATTTTTCCTCCCATTTTTCTTGACCCCGTGTCAGGTTTTCAATTTTCTGTTGCCTCCAGCATTCTGTATTTCTTCGGCTATTTTCAATTTATGAACAGAGACTCATTTATATTTATTAATTTTCTTTTTTCCATTTCCAGATATTTTTGTTTGATTCTTCATTAATGATATCATAAATTTATTTTTAGAATTCTTCAGGTACTCTATCAGATATAATCCATTAAATAATTTCAAAATAATATGAAATATTGTTGATGCTGTAAGTTGTTGGTTTGATTATTTGGCTTTACCATTTTGTTTAAATGATAATTTTGCAAAGAACTTTTGATCTCTGCCACATTCAGCACATGATCTTGTTTTTGTTGGCTGAATGGCATTTGTTTTTCTTTGTTTACACAATGTGTAGTCAATTTTGATTTTTTCCATCCAGCAGTATCCATAAGGAAAGTCATCTTTAAGTTTGTTTGAAGAAGATACTCAACAAGGTATTTAAATTTTCTTGACAGAATACCATTAGTCTCTCTTCTACTTCATTTTATTCAAAAAGATCAAATTTCCCCATTATTCCAGATTTTGTTGTGCTTCCAAATTTAATATTGTTTTCCTATAATTAATATGACAATTTTAAAAGTGTGGACAAGCTGTTACAAATCACCATAAAATTGTTCAGCCATAGCTTCCTCTGCCTCTACTGTTACAGCATAGACTTGAATTACCACAATATTGATTGGCTTGAATCAAACAAAGAACAGTCTTTCATTTGGGGGATATATTGAAACACTGGCTTTGATACTAGGTTTGTTAATAATTATGGCAATTCCATTTCTTCTGTGGTTTTCTAGCGTACAATATAATGTTTCTTTGATGTGAAATGAAGTTTCAGTTCATTTCAGTTCACTGACTCCCAGAATGTCAACATTCAATCTTGACATGTCTGCTCTAACATTGTTAAGTTTGTCTTGGTTTCTGGTTCTGACATTCCCTGTAACTGTAGGATTAACAGATATTCAGCATTGTACTTTCTTTTTGGTCCATCCACAATAGTTGGGCTTTCTTTTGGCTTTCAAATGGCCACATAATAAGGACTAGTGTCATTTCTTCTTGTCCTTGTTCTTTTCCAATAGGCCATTGGACTTTTCCAGTGTGAAAGGTTAACCTTCTAGTATTATGCTGATTTCTCCTTCTTGCAATTGTCTAATTGTCTACTACAGTTGGTTGCTATTTCCATTTCCAATGGATTTAATTCATTTAATCTGATTTTTTTTTCCTATGACATACCCATCATGAGTTATTCTTCTGGAAGTGTAAAGTCCCAATGTACCTCATCATGGGAGATACAAGCTTTTTTTATTGTACAATTTTACGCTTCATGATGTGGAGGACACTTTCTAATACTTTCCAAGAATCTGAAGAGATTTCATACAGAAGAACAAATAGAAGGCCATGCTATTTTCTGTCATCTCTCAGGGCTGATCTTACTAGCCAATATATTGCTTCCTATGGCAAAATATGTAAGCCAGATGTTGACTAAATCTGCCTTATGTATTTTTAGGGAAAAGAAATAGTAAGGGCCATGACTTAGGTTAAGAAATTAAGAATGAATAACATTAATTGAATACAGGGAATATGAACAATCTCATATATTTAGCAATGTGTATATTCATGATAAAATTATTCTTCTGGCGGAGCTTGTGCATCATTGTCGCATGGTACTTTTTCCTTTCCAGTTTTAAATTGTGAGAAACAGTGTCTAGATTGATTTAGTTTCTTCACTCTTAAAGGAAGGACTACTAAAATCAATAGGAGAGAGTTTTCAGTTGTTAGGTGATGTTATTACCAGCAAGGTTAATAAATTCCATACCAAGTGAACAATGTAAAATATCATATAAAATCAGATATTAATCAAAACGTCATGCCAATAATAGCAATAGCAATAGCACTTAGACTTATATACCACTTTATAGTGCTTTACAGCCCTCTCTAAGCGGTTCACAGAGTCAGCAGACCCAACAATCTGGGTCCTCAGTGTAAATACCTAGTGTAAATTATAGAGGTAATATAAGTAATTAGTTCTGATAACAGAAATGAAGAAAATTAAGTCCTTTTATATTATAAAAGACTAGCTTTCCTGCTCATCTTTGTTTTCTGTTCTCTTTGTAGATTCTGATCATCACTAGTTTTATGTGAATATTCATTTAAAATACCAATTATATTCATATTTCATTCATGCAGCTGGTGGATTTACCAGTTTTACAGGTGGTCCTCAACTTACAATCAAAATTCAGCTCAAAATTTATGTTGCTAAGCGGGGCATTTGTTAAATGAGTTTTGCTCCATTTTACGACCTTTCTTGCCATAGTTGTTAAGTGAATCACTGCAGTTGTTAAGTTAGTAACATGATTGTTAAATGAATCTGGCTTTGCATCTCAGAAGGTCACAAAAGGTGATCACATGACCCAGGGACACTGCAACCATAATAAATATGAACCACTTGCCAAGTATCCACATTTTTATAATGTGACCATGGGGATCCTGCAAAGGGTGTAAGTATGAAAAATGGTCCTAAATCACCTTTTTTTCAGTGCGATTGTAACTTTGAATGATCACTAAACTGTAAGTTGAAGACTACCTGTATTGCAGAATAAAATTTAAAAAATTAAAATAGTTCTTTTCTGGAAATTTTAAGGAATATGTGGGTTATTATACTATCTGTTTATGTTATAAAATTGGCATCAATTTAGGTTTTTGTTGTGGATTTTTGCAGAAAACACATGACAGCTTAGCAGACATTTACCATTTTGTATCACCCACAGGTTTCTATTTTGTTAAAATCTAATACAAATACTCTATTGCTGAGTATTAAATGCTATTTTATTTATTTGGCTAAATTATCAACAAGTTTTCCAAACTGGCATTATGTACTTTATAGTCTCATGATGGATAGGAGTTATAGTTCAGATAAGTCTGTAGACCAATAAATGCTAGTATTCCCAGTTCAATGGTGGCATGCATTTCATCCAAGTATCTTGAATAATTTCTGATTAGTAGCTTGCATAAATCTTTGGTCAATAATTGATTTTTCCAAGTTTTGATAGAATAGAAAGATACAATGGTATTAATGCTGCATTACTGAAGATGTATTTGTTCCCTGATTTAAACCATGTTTCCATTCTCTTTTGAAATTTGTGTGGATCTATGCACAATTATGGGATTAAAGAGTTTGACAAATGGACTGCATTTTCATTATTTTCATAAGTAAGACTATATTTCTTTGCATTTCCTTAAAAATCTGGCAAAAGGTTTAGAATAAAATTAGTAAATACCTACAACAATTTAGTAAAATATAGTAAAAAAAATCAATCAGTAATCATCATGTTCTGAAAGAATGCCCCTCAATCTATTTGTTCCTTTGAGAACAAACTCGGAACAACTGTCCATCATATATCGACTGTCCATCACATTGAATGTGTTCAGTTGCAGTATGTTTACTTGTAGGCAAGAAAACATACTGCAGAAAGGAAGATTTGGTTGTGATGAAGATAGTTTGGGGATACTGCTGTGAGGAATTATCATATGAGTGTCCCATGTAGTTTTAGTCTTCTAAATCTTTTCCACCATATAGGGCACATCAATAAGCAGAAACAGAGATAGAATATGAATATATTCTTACAGTATATTCATCACTTTATTTCTGATTCTCACCTATTGTTTGAACCCAGACACTGGGAAAATTGCCTTTAAACAGATAGCTGGCTTTGTTGTCATTTGTGACGTTATGACAGTATCACACTATGTCTTTAAAAGCCTCATAGGATAAGTTTGAATCAGTTGGCTCTTCATTTTATTGTTAAGGGAAAGGCTTATTGAACTGCAGTTATCAACCATGCTGAAAGGAACAAGCTCATCTCAGTTCACAGTAATATGTTTTCACACAGATGTTATCTAATAACACCAATCAACCCTGCTCAGGAAGGGTCATTGGCTGCCGCAGGAGATTTATATAACATTCACAATCCCTAGAGGCAAGGTGCTAATTATGAATCTGACACAGAAAGAGATGGACAGCTGTGTCTCTCTGACAAGCTGATATGCAGATTTGCCTGATTCCCTTGCCAATATTAACTTAGTAGCTGCATTACATTTAGGTTGCTGTTTTAAAGATCCATACATTCTTTAATTGAATTTTGTTGGGCTTATAGGTATACCTTGATTTGGGGGAAATGGTAGCACTGTACTAAATATAATACTATATCTTTTATAGTACTTATAATATCCTGGTACTAATCAGGAGTATTCTGGGGAAGCAAATTTTTTACTAAAAATAAAGAGTAGGGGGGAAATAAGATATATTCTTTACTGCAGCAATATATTTAATACATTATTTTGTATAGAAAATCAAGACTGAGAAATAATAAATAATTAATTTTTTAAATCAGGTTCAATAGTTTCTTGAAAATAATTCAGGAAAAAATAAAAAACCATAACATATAAAAATTGTTCCAGTTCCAAGGAGATTAAGTCAAATAGCATGATTCTAGACATGCAGATATTTATTTGGAATGGAAAACCTTTTTTCAGGTTAACTCATATTGCCTTTAGGATGTAAAACAAATTAAACCACATATTGTAAGAGAAAATGTTATTTTTTATAAGAAATGTTAAAGTGCAAACAATGTACAGTAGGAATGTGTGAACTGTATAAATTTAAATGCAAAAGAATAAGAATTGTGAAAAAATAGGAGGAGGAAGAATTAAAAATAGCAGAAAAAGTACCCATTGGTTACTGTATATATCTAAAGAAATACAAAGTAAGAATTTTCATATTTATTTCAGAAATCAGTCTTCACTCTTAAACAGTAAAACTAATCAGTATTTATCAAATTGCAGAAGCAAAGGATCTAAAAGTATCAAACTAGATAAATATATGAACAACTCAGAGGTGGGTTCCTCCCGGTTCGGACCGGTTGTCCTGAACCGGTAGAGACCCGTGGTGATGTCACGATGATGTCACCGATCTGGTTCGGTTGGTGCCGGTCCATGGGCGCCGCCATCTTTTTTTTGATTTCTTTTTTGAAAAAAATGTATTTTGAAAAAAAAAATATTTATATTTTCTTTTGTGCATGCGCAGAAGCTGAGTGTCCGGCACTGCGCATGCGTTGCCATCTTGTTTTCTGCATTTTTTTATTTTTTTTATTTTTTATTTTACTGCACAAGCGCGGCGTGGGAGGAAGCGAACCAGCAGCGAGGTAAGTTAGAACCCATCCCTGGAACAACTTCATATAATTTCTTCCTTTGACAAACTGTAATTTTGTAAACTGTAGGTGGATCTTAAGGAGTTATTCCTTGGAATCATAAATGTCCATATTCATTGTCCAAAAAGAAGAACAAAAATATTTATATGAACATACCCTAACATCTGAGGGTGATTGTTTCCAACTTCACTGGACATTCATGTGTTAATTGCAGCATATAATATTATCACTACCACTATGTACATGCCCTGCTCTTCAAATTAGAGAGCACCTACCATGTAGTAGAGAGACTATTTGTGGTAAAAAAAAAATACCATGTGTGGATCAGCTAAAATTGCAGATCTTTGGTGTAGGGATAGGACAGAAATTAGTTCTCATTCAAATGTTAATATTGCAATCTGATATCTATTTAAAAATTCACTATTTTTCTTCCTGCATTTTGCATTGAAATTTTCTTTTATAAAGATAAGCTTTGAAAGAATAGATTATTATATACACGAAAATAATGTATAAAATCCATTTGTAAAATTATTTGTACATTTGTGTACAGAAAACAAAATTGCAATATAAAAACATCGTTTTAGCACTGAAGAAGGAATAAATAAGATTTGTATCTATGGCATTCTTTTGTGGCTTGTTACAATCTTTTATTCTGATTTCAGTAATATTGATTTTTTCGGTTGAAATGTAAAAACAATATAAAATCAAATTTGTGCCTAAAACAAAGATTATTATTTTTTTTAAAAAATCAACCTCTTCTCTTCCTCCTCCTTAACATTACAACTTTTAGAAAAGCACATAACTTTTTTGCTGTTTTTGGGGCAACCACAAGATATAATTAGTAATGGAAAATACTATAAAGCTACTTGCTAAATATTGTTGCAGATGACAAACAAATACAAAACTAGTAACAGACTACCATGGAGGAATGGTTGCAGAAGTTGATGGAGTTGGCTGAAATGGCAAAACTGACCACTTTGGTTAAAGACAAGAATATAAGTACTTTTGTTTCCACATGGAGACCACTTCTGAACTTCGTGCTTGATGTGGAGAAGAATGAAACTCTGACTTTGGAATTTACCGATTAGACTGATAGATCTTTATAGAAATGGCTTGTTCATATTATTATGAAAAAGCAAAAGGCTGTGATTTGATGTTAATGCCTTATTTTACTGTAACAGAGAGAGTCAGAAGTCAATGCTTCTTTTTCTTTTTCTTTCTTATCTTTCCTCACTTCTCTTTCCCATCCCCCCACTTTTCTATTTACTTCGTATTTTGTATTTTATAATACTTTATAACTCAATAAAATGTTAATGGAGATATAAAATAATAATAAATAATAATAAATAAAAGAACTAGCAACAGACTGAAGAGTATCTGCATGTAATGCAACTTATAAAATTCACAGAAATGACAAAATTGTTGATGAGGAAATAGAACAAACAATGCTAACATAGAAACTGAATTTAGATAGACTTTCTCAGTCTATCTTTCCATAAAACTCATGTAATGAATGAGAATCCACAGCATCAAGTTCTTTTTCGCCCCCAAGATCCATTTCAGGGGTGGGTTCTAACTTACCTTGCTGCCGGTTCGCTTCCTCCGATGCCACGTGGCCACGCCTCGTGGGCACACATGTGCTTCACGCGCGTGCATGCGCAGTGGGAAAAAATTTAAAAAAATTAAAAAGCTGAAAACAAGATGGCGACGCATGTGCAGTGCCAGAAACTCGGCTTCTGTGCATGCGCAGAAGAAATGTTTTTTTAAAAAAAAAATTCAAAAAAAAGATGGCGGCGCCCACGGACCGGCACCGACCGAACTGGATCCGTGACATCATCTTGACGTCACCAGCGGGTCGCTACCAGTTCGGGCGAACCGGTCCGAACTGGGAGGAACCCACCTCTGATCCATTTATGATACTATCAAACACTCTGTGGAATACTCATAATCTCGTATCATTCTAACCTTCAGTAATTTCTCACCCTTATGCTTAAAACATGTATATAAAGTGTATCTTTTTTCTAAGCTTGTATTTACAAAGCATGCAGTAAACAGAACAGAAAGACAAATAGCTCGCAAGGTACGCACACATAGAAAAGTAAGCCTGGATCTGTTGTGAAATGAGGTCAGTCTTTGCTATGGCTATTTTTGAAACTGCATGCCAGTTCCTGGATTCAGATAGTCCCAGGCTTGATTGACAGTTTAACAACTCCCTTTCAACCTAAGCAAATCTTAATTGTCACCTCCTTACCCCTTCACTTCCCTATTAATATACTACTCATAACACTAAAGGAGACATGTGCTAGTTTGGCTTATTCTGAGATAATTTTACCTATCTCTTTAAGTTGTTGAATTTAAAAACAATATTGGTATTGGCAGTATATAGGATTCTGTACATATAGGATTCTGTACATGGGTTACAGAAGCTTAAATCTTCTTCCACTTCACACTTAATTTCCCAGAGAGAGCAATAGTTGGAGAAAGGAGACAAGTTACCATTCAGGCAAATAGTTCAAAATGAGAGAGAAGCAGAAGACCTGGTTTAACAACCTATGTAACATAAGGATGATGCCATATATGACAATTGATTCCATAGTTTGCTTGTTTTTTATTTGTTTGTTTTTGCTTTGGAAATGCCTCATTTTTATTTGATCTAAATTCACTGAGCTTATTTCTTACCATAGAAAATATGGGAACAGAATTTCCATATTCGTGTGATTTCCTGAATCCCAGAATCCAGATGCATTCATTTGCTTCTAGAACTATTCAGCTATATTTTAATCAGAATAGAGCTAGAAGGGACCTTGGAGGTCTTATAGTCCAATCCCCTGCTCAAGCATGAGACCCATGCTGAGAATATTTCAGATAGGTGGCTGTCCAGTCTTTTCTTGAAAACCTCCAGTGATGAAGCTCCTACAACTTCTGAAGGCAAGCTGTTCCACTGGTTAATTGTCCTCACTGTTAGGAAATTTATCCTTAATTTCAGGTTGCTTCTCTCCTTGATTAGTTTCCATCCATTGTTTCTTGTCTTGCCTTCTGGTGCTTTGCGAAATAAGTTGACCCCCCTTCTTCTTTGTGGCAGCCCTTCAAATACTAGAATACTGCTATCATTTCCCCCCTAGTCCTTCTTTTCTCTAGACTGGCCATACCCAATTCCTGCAACCATTCTTCATATGTTTTTGTCGCCAGGACTTTAATCATCTTAGTTGCTCTTCTTTGCACTTTTTCCAAAGTCTCAACATTTTTTTTTTTTTGTAATGTGGTGACCAAAAATGGATGCAGTATTCCAGGTGTGCCCTTACTAAGGCTTTATGTGGCTTACTAAGGCTTTCATGTGATTTTGATTCTATGCCTCTTCATGTGATTTTGATTCTATGCCTCTGTTTATACAACCTATAATTATAACAGTTATATTTCCTAGATTAGAAAGTGACCATTAGATAAAGGTAGCAAAACAAAGAAACAGCCATCTACTACATAAAATAGGTACCTGGCAGGGGTGGGTTCTAACTTACCTCGCTGCCGGTTCGCTTCCTCCCAATGATAAATTCATTGTTGGTCCATTCACATTTTTTGTAGGTTGCAAAGAAACTTAAGTAATTTAAGAAAATATGAAAAATCTCTTTTTCCCAGAATTATTATGATTAATAATATTTAAGGCTAATCTGATGTTATCGGTATGCTATTAATTCATTTAAAATAATTAGAAAAGGTGGTAGGAAATAATTACTTTTAATTAGTCATAAATATTTATGAAGGTTATCTTAACAGACATACTTGAGGGGGTTTGCATTTTTTTAATGAAATAGAGACAATAAGAATGAATTAAAGAGCCATAAAATGATTTACTAGGAAATAAAAGACATGACATTGAATTATTAGTTGTATTTTAATTTAAAAAAAAAACTTATTATCTGCTTTAGTAAATATGTGAATTTCAGAAAAATGCAGTTATTAGATTCTTAGGAACACTAACAATAGCCACAATAATAAATGTATAAAAAAAACCCACACCAGACTCATGCGTATGAAATTATTCCTCAGGTGATAAAATATGATTTAAATCTTTTTGCTAACAGATTTATAGAACCATTTTCAAAGAATCTTACCTTAAGCTCTTTATATTAAGATACCTTTATTTGTTGAATTATGGGAACTTTGTTCAAAGATAAGTCCTCAAAGCTACAATTAGGTGAATACTATTTTTCTTATGTACATATGCTCTACTTAGGAATAGACCCTTAGGTCTTATTCTCCAGCTACCAGAGGTTCCCAAAAGATTGAGCAAATGTACATAGAAAACTAATTATATTTATGAATAAAAAGTAGTGTTTAAGCACTGTTCCCTTTTTTTCTAATGTGGTGGATGCCACTGAACTTTTCTGCATCACCCTATTAATGGCAGAAGTCCTAAGCAATTAGTATCTTGTGGTTCTTCTCAAGAATCACGTATTGGGAGGTTGTTTATGGAAGGGTGAGTTTCTCCTACCAGTTCTTCCAACCTTCCCTAGAATTAGTGCAGTACTTTTCTTAACCACTTCAGCTTATTAACTAATTTACTAATACAGTTCGAAGCTCTTAGTTAAACCTGTAAATAAAAATAGAAGTCATGATATTATGATCTTACTAGTCCATGTACTATGTGCTGCATCTTTTACATCTTTTCCCTCATAGCAGCAATCCATAACTCAGCCTCCAGCTACGCTATAACTCTCACTTTGAGCCATTAAGCTAGGTTATACATTCTGTGCTCAAACCTACCTATCTCTTCATTTTCTGAAAACTGTCTTCTCCCATGAAGCAATGTTTCTATTTTAATATATAGCTACACTCTTGGCAACTGCTTGGATGAGTTTCTGCAGTTTTCTTGGCAAGATTTTTGAAGTGGTTTGCAATTGCCTTTTTCTACAGCCGAGAGAGAGTGACTGATCCAAAGTCCCTGTTATTTAGTGCCTAAGGCAGGACTAGAGTCACACAGTCCTGGTTTCAAGCCCCAATGCCTTTAACTACACTACATTAACTCTTAATATGAGTTGGTATTACCTTTTTTTTTAATATTAACTCTATTTGATGAAAATTCCTTTTCATGTATACAGTATTATCTCTCTTTGATTTTTTTTTCCTGCTTTCTACTTTTTTGTTCTTTGCGTAATATACCCCAAAGTGAATAGTATAATGGGTGGTGATGGTTGAAAGTACATTTTTGGCAATTTTTAGAATTAGCAGTTTGGAAGATCCCTTTTTAAAATGTATTCTAAGATTTGCTGGAACATACTTTGGAATTTTTCATCAACTCTACAACCCCCATGGCTGGTCATGGCAGGGGGGAAAGCACAGTAGGAGTGCACTATGATGTCGTTCCTTGGGATTTAATTCAAAGAGGAAAGCTAAGCAGGTTAAAAGAGATGTGGTTGAATGATGTATGTGTTTCCGTGTGTCTTAAACATGTCTTGGCATCCTGTGATTGAAGTAACTACAAAATCTCATACCCCATTCACTCAACATTAGTTTATCTTTTATTTTTTTGTGATGGCAAAGCTGTTAAAAGCTGTTTTTCAGAAAACAATGCAATAAAAATTAAAATTAAAAAACTGTTTAATTAATATATAGAACCTTTTTGTCAGATAGATTTGGATAAAGTAGACTGATTCAATATTTGGTTTATAACAATTAAAGTTGTTATAAATCAATATGTTTAAATCTTCTTTATTGCTCGGTCTTCACTCTTTTTCCAGGATTCATAGTATAAGAGGTGTGTGTGTGTGTGTGTGTGTGTGTGTGTGTGTGTGTGTGTATGTGTGTATGTGTGTGTGTGTGTGTGTGTGGGTGTGTGTGTGTGTGTATGTGTGTATGTGTGTATGTGTATTTGTGAATGTTTATAAACATCAGGTTGCAATTTATACATTGAATTGGATTTTTTCTATTTTATAACAGTCAATGAAATAAAAGTGATTTAATTGAGTCATAATGCATTCTGGTCAATAGGCAGTAAAGACTTTAAATAATAATTTGAATGTATTTTTTTAAAAAAATATGATTATTTATATCTAACAAATTTCTGTTTCCCATCATCATACACAAATAACCTTATTTTTAGGCTCTCTCTCCCTTCCTCCCTCTCTCTCACTCACTCTTTCTCTTTCTCTGTTGTGTGTGTGTTTGTGCATGTGTGGCTGTTAACATTCTGAAATAGGTGTCTTTAACTGAGCTTCATAGAAAATTATTAAAAATGTGGGAGAAATTTATTAATCAGAGTGAGATATGGGAAAAGCATGGAAAATGTCACCAAAAATAAGACATTTAACAGCACACTGATGATTATTACTAACAATGGACCTCTTGGGATTTTGTCCATAATGTATTCAGTTACATTGTATATCTGACAGGAGGAACATTATCAATGAGCTGCAGATTTCAGTAATAATAGCACAGATTCTAATGAATAGACAAAACACTCCCTTTTGGCTTCACATTTTAATATAGCAACTGAATTTCATTGCTTACATTATGGTAGCAGATTAGAAACATCTGCTCATTCACCACTATGGTACTAGCAAGAATAAGTCTAACTTATTTTCCTTCAGGCTATCCTGCATCAAGGATTGAATAAGAAGTCTACAATCCAGCTATTAAGGGTTGATCCAAGTCCAGGTTTATACTCAGGATCTATTTAAATCAAATCTCTTATTCTTTGCAAGGCTTAGTGCACTTGTTTTCTTTCCTTAACCACCTTTTTCTTTCTTCTTCTTCTAGCTCCATCGCCTATTACAACAATCAGAAAGGACCGGACCTCTAGAAACAGTGTCTCTCTGTCTTGGCAAGAACCTGAACACCCGAATGGGATCATCTTGGATTATGAAGTCAAGTACTATGAAAAGGTGAGAAGACAACACCAAAGGGTCAGGGAAAAGTCAAATCTAGTTTGGATAAAGATAAGTAAACATGAAAGTGAAATATAATTTAAATGTGCTCATGGTTCATATACTAGCTTTCCCACAGTGTGAGCAAAACATAGAATGACATTTGCATTCTAGTAGTGCTCATATTAAGGTATATCTGAAGTAAGCAACTTTAATATTTTACCATCATATTTTAAAGGTTGTATTTTAATATAAATGAAGAGGTTATCTTGATATAAGAATACAAGTATCTAATTTTTATGTAATAAGGTTTTCTTTATGAAGAACATCAAAATAAATGAGATTAGATAATGTCTTTTATATTAATCAGGATTTTGTAAACTTTTGTAAGTATGCAAGGCAAAAATACATCCAAAATATTCCGATGTCTTAGCTCTAGTTTTGCAGGAAAGCCAGTGACAAACAATGCTGACTTTTACATATATCAGAAATTCCATTCCCTATTCTCACTTCCTGCTAGGAAGTAATTAACATTTGTAAAGGTCATCCTACTTGGTTTGAAATGTAAAAGTTTGAAATGAGTTCTAGGTAGAGTCACAAAATGAAAAATTTGGCAAGGACAAATTAAAATTTAAAATGTTATTGTCAGTTTTCTTATATAATGTAGGGATGTTTTCATCTTCCTGCTATCCTCAACCATATATAATGAACTATGTCTGGATTATATATGTGTGTTTTTTACATATAGACATAATGTATGTTATACTAGATGTATGCAGTATGAATAGTTTAATAGTGTTACATTAGCTATTTGCAACGTCATGCAAAATGTAGCAGTTATATTGCATTATATTTTATTTAACGGCCATGGTACTTTGCTTGACTGCCACAAAAAAGGTCATAAAATTGGATTGGTCACATGATGGCCTGTTTTATGATCATCACAATTTATGATCGTAATGGGTAAGCTCTGTGACAGTCATAATTCAAGAACTACAGTACCTGTAAGTCTATAAAATGCAGATACACCTTATGACAAAAGAAAGTAACTTGTATAGCTGAGGTACGTACATAGAGTTGCATCGTAGTCTTATAACTTTCATTAATGTCAGCTACAGCACTGAAATGTTAAAATGAATGACAGAAGCTGAATTATTCCTAGGTCCATATGTGCAGCAATACTATTCAGAATTTTTCCTCCTTTCAGTGGTAGGAGAAAAACTTATCATTTTAAGATGTTGAAACTCAGTCACACACAATGAAATATACAGTATCCGCATACATATTACCCAGCACCTGAGTCCAGACAGATCACAAGTGAGATAATCTCTGATCTATATAATTTCTAACATAAATGAAATTTTAGCAGTAATATCTAAGTATAATGAAAGAGGTAGCCAAGTTACACTATTAGCTTATCTTCAAATGCACTAACCAGAGTAATTTAGTGCTAAAGCTGAGAGCCAAGCTCAAATGATCGGGAACTCTTGCATGTTTTATTCATATCTCAGATTGGAAACAAGAAGCAAATGTGATCTGAGACTGTCTGCATTTCCTCTGTGACACTCTTCTAAATGCACACCTATCCCACTAATGCTGTTGGTCCATAGGTTTCTTAATGTTTACCTTTTCATGAAAAGCCACAACACCAGTGATGTACTTATTGCAAAAAGGGGTCCCATTTTTACAAAACATCAGACATGATTTCTTACAAATGGCATGTAAAAATGATGAAGAAAAAAAGGAGATCTTTTTCTCCAGTAGAGAAAAAGTAGTGATCAGATTTGAAATGGAAATATCTGGGAGGATAATTATACATATTGTTAACTTTATTGTAGTTCTTCTTTTGAAGGCAAAAGAAGATTTCTAGGATTGAAATCTAACTTCCTTCTCTAGGGTCTAATCATACAATGTATTTGAGGAGGTAAGATAAGAAAGATTGATTGCACTCTATTGAAAAATCTTACTACACCAAAACAATTCTCAGAAAGGGCATCTATGATTATATCAGTGGTTCTCAACCTTTCTAATGCCGCGACCCCCCCGCGACCCCCGCCCCGCTGCACCGCGACCCCCTCCCTACCCTCTCCCCACGCAGGATGAGGTGATAAAGGGGCCAAGGTAGCCCGAGGCGCCGCCCACCCACCCGGACGCCGCCATTTGAGCTCTTTTACCCTCTGCGCATGCGCAAAGCGTTCTGCGCATGCGCAGAGGGTAAAAGAACCCAAATGGCGGCGTCCGGGCGGGTGGGCGAAGTCTCCCGCTTCCGTGGCTACCGGCTGTCCGGCAACCCGCAGGCACGGCCGAACTGGGAGCATTTCCAAGATGGCAGGCTAGCGTGCGCGGCGACCCCTGTGAAAAGGTCGTTCGACCCCCAAAGGGGTCGCGACCCACAGGTTGAGAACCGCTGGATTATATCAAACACAAAATCTCTTTAGCCATTCTGGTTACAGAAGATAAAATGTACAATGAATACAATTAACTTGCACTCAAAAATGCTGTTTGCACAGCTGGAATAATATGGAACGGGAACTGCTATGAAAATGAAATAAACTTATTCATTATGGCAACCAGGTTTGACTACCTGGGTTTTAATGAGGCCCATTTCTTTTTCTAAAGCAGGAACAAGAGACAAGCTACACCATTCTGAGAGCAAAAACTACGAATGTTACTATTAATGGCCTTAAGCCAGACACCACTTATGTTTTCCAAATCAGAGCCCGAACTGCTGCAGGATATGGCACCAACAGCCGCAAATTTGAGTTTGAAACCAGTCCAGACTGTAAGTATTTGCAAAAAAAAAATTGATTTTAAATGTTTTCCTGCCCAACTTCAAAATTATATGGCTGACTAGTTTCATATCGTCCATAGTTCAGCAAATATGATTTTATATTTATGTTCTGGCTTTCTGGATAACATGTATATAAATTTCTATATTTTGTCATTATTCTTAAAACATGTTTTGAGAAATATATCATGAAATGCTGTACTTTCTCCTGTCACATCTTATTTATTTTTCCAGAATTCAATGAATCTTGCACTAGGTGGAACTGATGCTGGAGAGAAATATCAAATATCTGCAGTGTCATAATCTGGTCTTGTTGAGTGAACTTGTGAAGTCTAAACTTCTGAACTCTTTCTCTTTCTTTATAAGTATTTAAAAGCCACATGGTGGTACATTTGTTTCAGTAATTTTGCTGGTTTATTTCAGTGCTAGTGGGATATATTTAAAAATATTTTTTTTCCAGTCAGCTGGAAGTAGATTCCTGTATCCTTTTCTTCCCCCAAAACTGTTCAATATTGTTCTTTCAAAATAAAATCTCATTTGGGAGAGAACCTTTGCATTTAATTGAAATTAATTAGTGAATTCATCAGTTTTTTCTAATTCCAGATTTTCAAGTGGCACTTATATGTCTAACACATTCTTACTTACATTTTTCTTCTTTAATAATTTTACAGGCTCTATTAAATAATAGTTTCCAGTCATAAATGAAAACATTATGGTAAAATTTAATGGTTAACTCCCTTTCACGTTTATTTCCACAACAGTTAAACACAACCTAGATATTTATACTTTACATTAAAAATTACTTTGAGTATTTATATTAATGTTTTCACCTATTATAACTTTCTTCCTAAAAAAAAAATATCCCAAATGTCTACATTTGGCCTACTCTGTAGTACAGTATATATGGGAGATGTTCTTGATTATATTTGGTTGGACTTATATTATGTAATTAATTTTATTAATTTATTAATAAATTAATTATTAATCTTTCCATTCCTGCATATTCTCCAATTTTTGTATTCCATTCTGATAGTGTCAGTGAGATTCTTCTTTTCCAATGTGACAATTTTTTCTTGTATCTGAGAGCATCTAAATAAATTGTCATGTTTTAGATTTATGTCCTTGAGAACATGCTTTCTGCAAAAGTACAAAGAACCCACCTTGAGTTTCATGCCATTTTTTGAAGAGTGTTCATCCCTTTTGTGTTGGAAATTCGAATCTGTTTTGGTTTCTTTTGTTTACAGTGTGGTGCCCAGAACTGGACACAGTATTCAAGAAGCTGTCTGACCCAAAAAAAAGCATCTAATCAGAATAAAAAAAACTCTATTATATCCAATCATTGAGAAAATATTCTTCTGCTAATGTAGTCTTTATGTTTTTATGTAACCATATCACACTACTGACTCACGTTTGAGTTTCAACTAATTGCTATTTCAAGCCATTCACATTTGAAATATTTATACTTTGAAGATTTGTATCTTTAAAAAAATTCTGCACTTTCTATAAAGTAGCTAGAGTTGCTTTTTTAGTCAACAAATTATTTTTTTCAGTAACCTTAGATTATGGAATAAATGGCAAAATATCCATAGATATATTAAAATCTTTTTAAACTTAGTCTATGGGAGAATAAGGAGAAGAAATATGTTCATATATTTTGTCATATGAAATAAAAATGTGTGAATATGAAAGTAATAGAATAAAGATGATAACAGCTTTGTGTTACATATAGAAGATTTTTCTTTATTCGAATATTAGTTGAGAACAGATTGCAATAAGTTACTTTTCCATAGTAAATTGAATTTGGATAACTTCATTTTTTTAAAAAAAATATAATACCTTGTGCTTCAAAATGTGAATATGATCCAATCAAGATTAAAATTATTAAATACCTTTTATATTAGATATTATTTCAGCATGATAATTCAAGAGATGACCAGCGTACATCCAGGTTTATTTATTTATTGTAGGAACTGAGTTAACACAAAATTTCTTTGAGTCTTATAGATGAACTAAATATTTTATTAAGGAGAAATGTCCTAGAAATTCTTATTCTGTTTATATCATACCCAATATGACCTTTAAAAAAAAAAACATCTTCATGCCTTATAGCCAAAAGTGTCATTTTCATGAAGAGATGTCTTATGAAACACCACTTCTAAGAAAATAACTTCTCGCTATTACTATAAAGCCATTCTGCTCTTTAAACCTGCTTCTTTTGTTAAAGGAAGAAAGTTGTTGTTGTTTTTTAATCTGACCATTTTTTAAGCTTACTAAAGCAATAGCACCTTCTTGCCTACATCGTGCCTACATGAAAAAGTCATATTTGCTTTTGTAACGCTGGTGTCTTGGAAGGAAATAATTCTTTTCGGTGGTGGAAATGGATAATATTCTGAAAGTAAAACTATACTTTTAGGTTACTAAATTTGCATTCCCTAGTCACTCTGTCCTTACTTTCAAGGAGAAAGGGGAAGTGGGCTGGATGGGAAAAGAGGGATTTGAATTCTTGTTGAATTAAATGGTGTTTTAAAATGCCTTTTTCTGGTTCCTGTGTCCTAAAAGTTAGTCCAACTTAAATTTCAGCATATCAAGGTTCCTGAGCCACGAAACATTGTTGTACAAATGACCCTTGCATTTCTCAGCAGCATAGCAAATACTGCTTTTTTCTCTTTCTCTTTTCTTGGCAATCATATAATTTATTTTTATCTCTATAAAAGATTTTCTAAAAGGTAAATAGGGAGAAAAGGGGTAACAACTTTTTTAAAAGCTAAAAACAAAACAATGCCACAATAACATTTTTATCTTCCTCCAGTTACCAGCAGTGTTGCATTTACTGCTTTTTGTTTCAATCCTTCTCATATATTTTTTTCTTTTTCACTTTTAGCTTTCTCCATCTCCAGTGAGAATAGCCAGGTTGTAATGATTGCTGTTTCAGCTGCCGTAGCAATTATTCTGCTCACAATTGTGGTTTACATTTTGATTGGGAGGTTAGTTCCTCATTCCTTTTACACATTGGATTTTATTTCTTAAAGCCTGCAGTAGAATGATAAGCACTGTCACCAAGATACTGTCAAGGATACTCAAGGATTTAATTTGGTATGCGTTTCAAGGCAAATTGATCTGATTCGTACTTCCTGGACCAATGTGCAAGTTTGGCTGTGGTTATCCTTTGGGTTTCATATTTCTTTGAATTTTGCTCTGCAGTTCTCAGTTCAAAATTGATACCCAAAGCATGTAAAAATGTATTTTAAGATATTACAAATGTATACACATATATTGAAAAAAATATTTGACATTTATAATTTAGTACATTCAAAATAGACATTTACAGTATATATTTTTAAAATTAATTACAGAAATATATAAAAGAGCTTTATGAATGTACGTAATGAAAAGTTGACACAATTGGAAATACAATGATCTAGTCTTTACTGCCATGTTCTGAGCCAAAAGTTATAGAGGAATACATAACATGGCCTGTTAACTATAGCAGCCCTAATCCTATTAAACTAGTTAAAAGCAACTATTTATAGACAATTGTGCAGAAAACTAGATGAATGAAAAATCAATATGTTACTCCTTATATTCCTTCTTTATATTCCCATAAATTTACCTCAGCTTTGTAGGGTTCATAGACTATAAATGTTAAGATATTTAGAGAAAATATTTCCTCCTGAAGTTGTTCATGTGTATATTTGTGTTGCACATAAATTTACATACATAGCTGTCTATAACATGTTACCTTTCTAATATTCTTATCTCTTACTGCTTTTAGATTCTGTGGACATAATAAATCAAAACATGGCTCTGATGAGAAGAGGCTGTATTTTGGTAATGGCCATTGTAAGTTACAAAAGTTGTGCCAATTACTGACTTAATCAAATTCATATGTACTCTAAATTTACATCTTAGTAATAGTGTAATGCAAAGTTTGGTAGCTATAGATATCTGGATATACAGTATTCTTCAGAGATATACAAATTAAGGGACCAATTTTCTTTATATTCAAAGTTGTCCCATTCTGCAATAGCATCATATTTCAGAGTTGGAATCATCAATCATCATGTTCTTTGCCAATATCTAAGCCCATTGTAGCACACTTTAGATAAAATCATAGGAGATGGTACCTCTGCCATAATGAACATAAGAACAACTCTTAGTTTTAATGCTATTTGCCATTCTCTTTGCTATAGGTTAAATATAGGGATCAGTTCACCCCAGCACAGCAGTAGTTCACTATATACTTTGGGGACATGAATGATAAGTGGTACCACTTATCAAAGTAGGCAAATCAATTTTTTTCTTCTTCCTTGTGATACAACATATCCTATTCTTGTCTCAAAGGTTTTTTTCCCTGAGGAAGAAAAAGACCAGATGACTGCAAAGAAATATGGTGCTTCCAAATGTTCCCCATCCTGTCAGAACTAATCCTTCCATTTACCCCCACCAGAAGCTTATTGGATGAGAAACAAAACTTCTTCTTCTTCCTCAGGGAAAAAAAACAATCCAGTTGTCTTTTGAAAAAGCACCTTTGAGACAACTATGACCTGGACTAAGAAGCTCCACAGAGATATATCCAATTCTTTTTTTAATCAACTCTCAGAATTATTTTTTCAGTGGAAGCAAAAGAGTTTTGTTGAGGCAGAACCAACCTTTGTTTAGTAATATTTGTAATATCATGAGTTTTAGAATCAAGAAAAATATATTGCTTACAGAACAATAAAATAATACCGGTACGTTCATTCACCATTACTTTCTTCTAACTTCTTAAACTATTTCTGACATTATTGAAAATTGAGCAGATTTGTTCAGTTGGCACTATGCAATGTTTATTGATACTTCCAATAATGAATTATAATAAAGTATTGATTCTTATATATATATGAAATGTAATCTTATAAAACAACAAACATTTTAATAATTCCATCTTGTGAACAGTGTGAAAATATGATTACATTTCAAAACTCTGTTAATGTAAGAACTTAGATGAACCTATACTTATTACTGTATGAAAAATCTCCTTTTGAACTACTGATAGTAACTGATCCAAACAGAAGTGCTACAATAGAAGAGATAGGGGTGTGGGTGAAAAACGGGGTATTTCTAGGTATGATTTGAAATTTCTTTTGCACACTTGTGTTGAATTAGGATGAAAGTCATTTAAATCAGAATTAATGCTTGCAAGGAAATATGGTTGGTATTTCCTTCTAAGAGCAAATGGTTGAGGAAAAGGGACTATATAATTATATCTATATAATTCTAATTTTTTTAACTTAAGGAACTTCTCATTTATCAATGCAACATATCTCAAAAAGTCACAAAAGTCACAAAAAGAAAGTAGAAGTGCTTAAAATATGATTGTCTACAAGCAAAATTCAGTTTATGTATTGTAGTTTATTTGTCATTCTAATAATTAAAGGCTGCACCTAAATACAACTGTTAAAGTGACTGAAACTTCAAATTGTTTATATCTGGAGTCTTTGCAGTAACAGTATGCTTTCTTTAATGCAGACATGTAAGCTATGCAGATACTTAAGAGAACACAATAATAAATAGCAAACTGGGCTTAAGCTACTCACTTAATAAAATGTACCTCACTTCACAACATCTTAATTATTTGTATTCAATTAGATTTCAAAACTGATACTACCTTTTAAAAGTCTTCATAACAAAATTCATACTGTAATGAGATTTTTAAAAATCCCTCTTTTTGCTGAAAAACAAATCATTTTGATAATAGTATTTTTGCTTTGTTTTGCTATATTTCTCAAGTGTTGATTCTCTCTTTCTCTCTCTCTCTCTTTCTCTCTCTCTCTCTCTCTCTCTCTCACACACACACACACACACACACACACACACACGGAACAATTTATGGTTTACTAACAAAGTTTGTTTCTTGCCAGGATGGAAAACTTGTTTCTAAAAAGATAAATTCTAGTGGTTTAATATTGTCTGGAAGCCAAACTGGAAAATATGTCCCATTAATGTTACATGAATCATCATGGCTAGCTTTGGACTATTAAGTGGTGATAGAAATGCACTCAGAAAAATACTCATAGGTGGTCGTCTTTCATTCTATTAAAATAAATTCCAGGACAAACATCTGACATTTGAAACAAGCTTCTGAATCAAGCATTGAGGAGTTCTGGTTTTATTTAAAACCTTTTCAAATCTTCTGCTTCCTTTTCATGACTTCATAACATTAAACATTTTGCTGTTAAAAACTTAACACTCCAAACAGTTTAACTGTGACATGTTTTATTAGCGTGCATATCATCAAAGTTTTATACAATTTTTTTTTCCCCCTGCTGGGACCTCCAAACATAATTTGTTCTTCCCAAGTTTGCATGAGGAGACTGTAAACTCAACAGTACGGGACATATTTTGAAGTTCCTTGGCACATGAAGGGCATGTAAATACAGCAAACAACATTCTTCTGGATTAATTGCAACAATATAAAACAAAATCTGTGTCTGGAATAATTTTTTTCCACGTTGGCCCATAAATTCCTGACTTACTCCAGTCTGATTCTGAATTGCTAGCGGGGAAAAAGCCTCAGCCATTAACAGTTCCCGGTAGTCTTATTTCCTCTTTCACAATATCAAAATATGATTTTCTTCCTTAAATTCATCTATTTGCCCTTCATAGGCCAAGTCTTTTTAACTTTTTCATTTCTCATGGGGCAATTCATCTGGTAAAATAGAACTGGTGCTTCTCTCATAGAAGTAGTGATAAAGTTCTGCAACTCAATATATGTGCATGTGTTTATTTTCCGCTGCAAGACAGTCATATAGGAACATAACACTTCTGAGTGCTGACAATTTTTTTCCCAAGTTTTGTAATTGTGGAAGGTTACTTTCTTTTAAGGGGCAGGAAGGATATGTAACAGAACCAGCATGGATGGCAGGGAACTCTTTTGAGACTTAAACCCTCTGGCAAGTTGTCCACGTGGGTTTTAATTGTTGCTGTTTTTCAGAAAGTTGTGTTGTAATGTTTCCTTTAACAGACTTCAGTCTTATAGAAAACAATGCATGTCATTTTAGGCAAAGCAATGTCTCTCTGTTCTGAATGGTTTCCTTAAATTGTATTGGAGGCAATTAGCATTAGAACAAAGGAAGTAAGCATTTGTAATGTGCTTAAAGTCTTACAGCAGCTGGTTTGGTACATTAGGCAAGCGCAGATAAAGAGTTCTGATGTGAATCAGATTGAAGAAATATTCAGTTCGGCAATCTGCTTGCCACACTCAGATGCTTCCCTAAAGAGCTTTCATAATGTTCTCTTCTCTATCAACCATCCATCATTAAGTTTCTAAGAGTCCTCTACAAATTCATCTAACATCTCTATAAAGTAATTTGGGTTATTAGCCATATATTGTGATGGTCATCATTGTAGCTTTATGCAGGACATATCACATATCTACTCATTTACCTCAACATGGCTAGCTAAAACTGTGTAAAACAGTTTGCAGTTGCCCATGTATGTAGATTTCTATATAGAATGATCATCAAAATTGTCAAGTCTTGGAAGCCTTGCTATGTCTTGGGAGCCTAATAATATTTGAACAGAAATTTTGCCTGGCTTGAATGTGTTGCCAATCCAGTTCATTGGCTGACACTGAATTCTAATATTACCAGAAAAGGAATTTCCATTTCCCTGTTTAGTTCCTCTACTTCTATTATGTCTCTTTTTAAAGCAGACAGTAGATGGGATGCAGAAGCCTTTTGTAATTCTTTATATTTAAACATTAAATAAAAAACAATGGTAAAGAATGATTTAGAAGAGGGTGAGAAGATTTTAAAATGATTGTTATTCCACTTCATGTTTGAGCACATATAAAAAGCAGATGTCTAATTTTCAATGAATGGGTTTTCCAAAGTTCCAAAGCATCGCCACAGAGATAGCAAACAACCTTTGAAGTCAATTACTATCAGGCCTAGCACAAGAATAACATCAAGCAACCCAGACAAAGTTCAGTTCTTTATTTGCTTACATTGAGTAGGCAATATCTTCTCAGACTAAACCTTTACTAATCCCATCTCAAGGGATATATCCTGGAAGACTCTAGGGCACGGGTGGCAAACTCGCCATGTCACATTGCCATCACGTGACATTTTGTGATGTTTTTCCCATTTGTGGAGCTGGGGTGGGCGTGGCCTGTGTGTGATGCATCCAGTTTGACATCCCTGCTCTAGGGAATGGCTGTCCTAATTCTGTTCATCTGTATCCTATCCAGATTTGGGCTCTGTTGTCTCTTGCCTGGCCCCTCCCTGAAATGCACACTGTCTTTCCTATCACTTCACTGTAGCCCAGTGGTTCTCAACCTGTGGGTCGCGACCCCTTTGGGGGTCGAATGACCATTTCACAGGGGTCGCCGCGCGCGCTAGCCCGCCATCTTGGAAATGCTCCTGGTTCGGCCGTGCCTGCGGGTCACCAGACAGCTGGTAGCCACGGAAGCGGGAGACTTCACCCACCCGTCTGGATGCCGCCATTTGGCTTCTTTTACCCTCTGCGCATGCGCAGAACGCTTTGCGCATGCGCAGAGGGTAAAAGAACTCAAATGGCGGCATCCGGCCGGGTGGGTGAAGTCTCCCGCTTCCGTGGCTACCGGCTGTCCGGCGACCCGCAGGCACACCCGAACCGGGAGCATTTCACTCCTGGTGCCACGCCCCCTTTGTCACCTCATCGTGCGCGGGGAGGGGGTCGCGGTGGCAAGGAGGATGTGGCAGGGGGTCACGGCATTAGAAAGGTTGAGAACCACTGCTGTAGCCCATCACACTACATCCCTTTCATAGGCACAATCCGTCACAATTACTACATTCTTTATGAAACTATAAATAGAACATCTCAAAAACTGTAATAGGAGAAAGCCGTTAGGAAAGAATGCCTAAATAAGGCTGATCTAATTACAGGGCTCAAGAACAGACTCAAGAACCCCAACCTTTCCAGCTTTGTGGACTGATGGAAAGAGATGGGATGGTTCCTCATGACCGGCTGACAAGCATGCATGCATGCGTGCAGCTGCATTTGCACCCACCGCTCACACACATGTTCACCTGCCGTTTCCATGACTCAGTTGCTCATGGCCCACTCGTAGACCAGGGGCCCAAGGTTGGGGACCCATGGTCTAGAACAGTGATGGCGAACCTTTTAGGCACAGAGTGCCCAAACCAGAAGGTGCATATGTGTGCGCACGTCAGAGCGCCGGAAACCCAATGACTAGCTGGCCGGTGCGCATGCACACCTCAGAAACCCGACGACCAGCTGGCTGAGCTGGGGCAATGGCACACATGCCCACAGAGAGGGCTCTGCGTGCCACCTCTGGCACGCGTGCCATAGGTTCGCCATCACGGGTCTAGAATATACCTGGGAGCCAAGGATTGTATATTGTGGGTTTTTATGTTTTTAATTCTTGAATGCCACCCAGAATTACCTGTGTGAAATGAGATGAAATCATATAAATTAATTGATTAAACAGATCATCTTTATTTTTTAACTCAGGGAATGTCTTTCTTCCTTAATGGGGCAGCTAACATTACTAAACAAGGGGAAATATTTTGATAAATTTAGTAAGAAATGCTGTTGATATTACGGTATCATCTAGCCCAAAGTGCATGACTAAAGCTCTAAAAGGAGAAAATATTATTTGACTATTTTTCCAGTCTTCTGGAAGATAAAGAAAATGATCAAATTATAGTCCTTTATAATTGTTACTGTTGAAATAAATTATTCTTCGTCCTAAAAAGTGGTGTTCTATAAAATGTACATTTTTTTCCAGAAGAATTTCTTTCAAGCATTTTGTGCATTTTCTCTTCATTAAGTTTTTGTGTTTGTGATTATTTATCCATATATCTTGGATTTTTTTTTACACAGTGAAGCTTCCAGGACTCAGGACATATGTGGATCCACATACATATGAAGATCCCAATCTGGCTGTTCATGAATTTGCCAGAGAACTGGAGGCTTCCAGCATAGCTATTGATAAAGTCGTTGGGGCAGGTAAAAATATTAATAATGAGAATCACTATTTTATTTTATTTTATTTATTTTGCAAAATTTGTATGCCGCCCAACTCCTGAAGGACTCTGGGCGGCTCACAGTATATATAAAAAAGACAACAATAGAAACATATATATAAAAAAAACAATTTAAAAATACATCAATATTAAATAAAACATTCACACAAACAAACATGGGCCAATTTTGTTCAATAAATTTTCTTGTGTAACTAATCATTAAAGAATTTTGATCTTTCATTCTGTGTTTAGAACATCATCCAGACTGACAGAGTTAATGTCTTTTTCAGCCTAGCTAAAATACCATTCAGCTTTGCATTATAGCTCTGGCTAAGTTGAAACATAATATTTGTGAATGCATTTCAAGTATTGTGTTAGTACACAAAAAGCAAAAACAGTAATGTTGGCTGGCCCTTTAGGGAAAAACATCTCCAAATTCCACAACTGATCAAGCTTTGTTAGGACTACAAACTAATGTGCTAAGTTTGAATGTTAGTCTTTATGAGGCTAGGTCCGTGATGGCAAAGCTATGGCACGCGTGCCCGAAGTGGCACACAGAGCCATGT
This sequence comes from Thermophis baileyi, assembly GCA_003457575.1. Classification (NCBI taxonomy): domain Eukaryota; kingdom Metazoa; phylum Chordata; class Lepidosauria; order Squamata; family Dipsadidae; genus Thermophis; species Thermophis baileyi. The sequence goes on along the minus strand of QLTV01000598.1, from coordinate 4,203,402 downwards.
CGCCTGGCACGCGCGGTGTCACCAGTTCCTCTTCTGGGTTTCTGGCGCACATGCGCGCGCGACGATCAGCTGGCCTTCATGCGTGTGGCAGTGCTGGAAACTGGAAGAGCTGGTCTTCCGTTTACCTGTGTGAGCATGCGCGCCAGCCAGCTGATCGTTGTGTGCGCATGCATGCCAATAACCGGAAGACTCGCTGGCCGGCGTGCATGCACACGCTGGAAACCAGAAGTTCATTTTCGGGCACGCGCATGCACCCTGGGCAGCTCCTCTTCTGGGTTGTGGCCTAGATGCACACGCGCTCCCTTTTCGGCACTTGGTGCCGAAAAAGTTCGCCATCACTGGGCTAAGTGATACCAAACTAGGGGATGAGAAGTACTGTAATGATATAAAATTTCTACACTTAAGGATCTATAATTTAGTCACACACAGTTGTGTAATTAAGACATTAATTCACCCTATGTACTATAAATATGGAGTTCATTTAGAATTCTAGGACAGAAAAAAACCCTCTAACCTATATTGGAAAATGCAGAATCCATCTGTTTCCAATCTATCTCCTTCCAAGGACAAATCATATAATTTGCATTTGCTTCTGAATTTAAATGCAATGTCCTTTGCAGATTACAAGATTTCAAATCATATATATTGAAGGTAGTGTTTAGCACTGTATGCTGCAATCGCTACTCCAAAGTAAAAGTGGATCAGTAAACTGATTGGCACACATTTAGAATAGAAGGGGAAATAGAAATTTGATAAATCTGGAATTAAATTTCTGGTTTTCATTTAGTTACCATTTTACATACAGTATATTGGGGATTGTGAAAACAAGTTTTTGCTATGAAAAAGTGATCTATTAAAAAGTTTTTAGAAATGTTTAATTATCTAAGTATTAACTATTAGGGGAAAAAGGTTACATTCATTTTAGATTTTAATGCATTGCTCCAGAAGATGCTGTTTTCTTTAGCATCAGTTCAACCGCAAGCTTCCTCTTGCCATAGTAAATTTGAACAGACAAAAAAGAAATTGAGAGTATATTTAGGAGGAAGTATAAGGTGACATTCCCCTGCATGTCTTGTGGGCTTTTATTGTTTTGTTTTTTTAATTTCTCATGTACAGTCTAAGATATTGAATTTGTATAACTCTCTGCTAAAGATTGTGAGTGATACTGACTGAATCTGTTCAATGTATTCAGCCCAATAACTGGGATGAGTTTTCTGATTGGGTTTGGAAAACTCCAAAAGTTTTCAAATCAAAAGACACTTTTGCTTTCTAACAGTTACAGTATTTATTTAACGATAAATGCTATGCCATTTCATCTTAACATCTTTCATTTTGTTCCCAAGACTTTAAGATAAATTAAATTGGTTTTTTTTAACAACTACTTAACAATGGGCTCTTCAGGTCACTTTTGGAAATGATAGTCAAATAAGTGGTTTGCTGTATTTCTAATTAAAATGAAGACAGCTCTACCTTGTACTCTTTGCTTATAGTGTGCAATTTGCAACAGGAATCCCATTCTTCCCCTCTAGTGCATTCTGCTTTTTAATATTAAAACACATATACTTTTAAATTGTTTTATGGCTCAGATATTTTTTAATATAACCCAATTAATAGGGACACCATGAATATGCGAGGTCCCGGGTGTCCAACTTGTATTGTCACGGTGGCATCACGTGAAGTATCACGACTTTTCCCCCTTCGCTAAATCGGGCGTGATGCATCCAGCCCATGGGTTGAGAGTTTGACAGCCCTGTGCTAGGTAATTCATGGTATATTTAAATGAACCTTTTAGGTCATGCTCCTGCCACACCCTAGTTTGTCCAGCTGGAGCATTCTTAGCACTTTTGTCAAGGATTTCTTCCTTCAGCCCAGCTTTAAAAAAAAAAAATTCTGCCTGGCCAGAGGCAGAATTACAGAATTCAGCAAACCATATCCCAATTCTGAAGGGAGTAGCTGTGCAACTCTGCAATTTTGCACAAAAATGGGGAACAATTTTAATGAGAAGTCACTTTTCAACCAACAGATCTCTAGATAATCTGAAAGGGGGAAGGGAGCTGACCAGAAAAAATGGGGAAATATAAAGAACAAAGCAATGCAGAAAGAACTCATACATAATTCTGCGGAAAATCAGTCTAACTAAACTGTGTAAGTTCATGGCAGAGAGAATGGTTTAAGGGAAAGCAATTTGATGTGGATGTCGTGAGGCAGACCTGTCTCTGCTTTTCTCTAAGTTCTCTAACATTCTCACAGTTGAGAGTGAGAGATTCATGAAGCCTTCCTTGAATGAATTTTACTTCCTTACTTACTGAGTTATCTAGCCTAGCATTGATAGATTATCCTGTTCTCACTAATGAAGGTTTCAGCACAAAAGATTTCAACTCAGGTAAGGCATTTGTCTTACTGGAGCAGGAAAAAGAATTTCAACGAGGACTCTGCTGAACAAGGATTTGATTTAGAGCATACTTAACTGGGAAGAAAAAACAATTACATCTACTATTACCCCATGTTCAAATTGTCACCAAAATGGAAGTGGTTGAGGCAGGAAGTGCCTAAATTGATAGAAACAGCCCAGATCTTCTCACTAGATTGAAATAATGTAATATAGCACATGATTTATCTGTATGCATTTATAACCTTCTATTCTCATACAGTTCAGATTGAAACCAGACAAATCGCTCTTATATGGGCTTGTAATATGAACCAAATTTTTAAAATTTTTAAAGAAAGCCATCTAGGGTTCCTCCTTGGACAGCAGGGTCATAATCCTTATCTTTCCCTAAAACACAGGATGGGAAAGTCAGCCCTTTTTAATTTTTTATAGATCATAATAGCTCATTGGATCTATGACAGATACCTGAGACTAAGAGACTATGTTGAATAATATATTCATCTGATTGCAGATCATCAGTCCCTTCCCATTTGCTTGCTTCCTTTCCTATCTTCAGAACGCCTATGGCTTAATAGAGTGTAATTGCATAAAGTCTCAGCAGGTGGCAGCATCTGGCTGACCTTTTTGATGCTCAGCAGATAAGCAAGGTTAGACCTGGTTCATATGAGTTAAATGATCTCTGGAGAATATCAGGCTGCAAATAATTTAACAAGAAGTCAGTGGCAAACGTTTCTGCATTGTTGCCAAGACAGCTGTCTGGTTATGTCATGTAATCACTAGAATTCAGGCATAACTTGGCAGCATGTCTGCCTTTTTATATCCATACTGCAAGATGTGAGTTCACATGCTGAATTCCCATATTTTGTTAATCACATTGATCACATAATTTAAAATAAAACCTTAAATATGTATGCCATATTCTAATGAAGTACTTTAAACCAGAGAGCATTGTTGATAGAACAGTACTGAACTGAAGCTGCCTCACGTGGAGACTGTTAATAACATTAAAGTCCTAATAATGCTTGTGATAATGAAGTATTCATTTATTTATGTTTAGTGTAGTATAGATGAAATTGCATCACAAGAAATGACATGATTGCAAGATTTAAAGTCAAGACTTTTTTTAAATAACAGAAGTAAACAGTGAATTACAAGTGAACCTAACATAGTTACTATTACAGCCTGTAACTCAGGGGTGGGTTCCTCCCGGTTCGGACCGGTTCTCCCGAACGGTAGCGGCCCGCTAGTGATGTCATGATGATGTCATCGAACCGAACCGGATCGGTCGGTGCCGGTCCGTGGGGGCCGCCATCTTTTTTTTTTTAATTTTTATTTATTTATTTTTTTTAATTTTTTTTAATTTTTTTCTTCTTCTGAGCATGCGTAGAAGCTGACTTCCGGCACTGTGCATGCGGTCACCATCTTTTTTTCAGCTTTGTTTTTTTTCCCGGATTTTTTGTTACTGCGCATGTACGTGCCCACGAGGCACACCCACGCGGCGCGGGAGGGAGCGAACCGGCAGCAAGGTAAGTTGGAACCCACCCCTGCTGTAACTGAATATACTAATGGAATTATTTACCAAGTATTTATGAAAGCCAAACACTGAGTCTTGTCTTAAACATAAACAAACAAAAATATGGAAGATACAGATGTTTGGTTAGAATATGATGTATTTAGTGGTAGGCTACTAGAATTAAAAAAAAGAGAGGTGTGAAATACTCTTGTATGGGGACAATATCATTCTCCATATTCAGACAACTTCCCAACCAAAAATAATAATAGAACTTAAATGCCTCTAAGATTTCAGAAAGCTTTAAGCACGTACAAGGCTTCTCGGAAAAAAAAAGACTGGGCTTTATGAGAGATCAAGAAAAATAGCCTTGAACTGCACTTTTACTCATTAATATAATTTACTACATATCAGTATGAGGAGAACATCTTAAGGGAAAAGAAAGCCCACTTGTTAAACATCAAGCTTCAAAATGACTGTAATTTTTACTGTGCTATTTTGTATCATTAATAGCTAAATTTGTGCAGACTATAAATAAAAGTGCTCTGTACCTATAACACAGTGATAGGTACATAGTGATAACAGTTTAGGTGTTAAAACCTTAACATAAATAGCTAGGAGAGTCTTAAAAATATAGCACCAAGCTTGCACATAATTTGTTCCAAGTACTTGATTTATTTATTTATTTTGCTTAAACCTGTATAATATTGAGTTTCAATTTTCAATTCTCAGTAAGTTCTTCTAAATTAATGGCATTTACTTAATGTTCATATTTCAATATTGACCTTAGTAGAGTATACAGGCAGACGGGATTTCATGTAAGGTCAGATACTGGTAAATTTTGTTCTTGTTGTTATTGCTTTTATGGTCTCTTGAATGCATTATATTATCTCTTATATCTTCAGTTAAAAAACAAGTCTTCCCATGACTCTTTAAACAAAATGATTTTTTTTATTTACCATCATGCACAAACATTTTTACATGCACACATCACAAAGTTTGTTTTATCAGATTACTTAACAATTGCATTATGTTGTGGAACATAACTGTTCACTAACAAGAGTTTTATAAAACTTTGCATGTTTAAGTCTTGCTTAAAATAGATGTTTGAAACATCTGTTCTTACTCTGCTCGAATGTTGCAACTAACCTCTAAGGTAGAGATTTGACATTACATTAGGTCCATAAAATACATATCTCAAGAAATAGAAATGTTTCAGGCGGATTCCAGAATTGGACATCTGGACTATGTGCAATATTCCAGAAGAGTAAAAAGCCACAGAGTATACAATGTAGACTGAAGTGTAGGTTTCTGAGTGTAGTTAATCTGTCATGATCTCTAGCTAGAATTCAATTTTTTTCTGTTTGCATTTACTGACAGGTGAGTTTGGAGAAGTATGTAGTGGCCGCCTAAAACTTCCTTCCAAAAAGGAAATATCAGTTGCAATAAAAACCCTGAAGGTTGGTTACACAGAAAAACAGAGAAGAGATTTCCTTGGAGAAGCAAGCATCATGGGACAATTTGATCATCCCAATATAATCCGGTTAGAAGGCGTGGTCACCAAAAGTAAGTTAACTGCTGAAATAAACAATATTTAGCAGAAAACATTTTGAAAGATGTGCTTGAAAGAAAAGTTGCTGAGGCCTATTTTCATTGGGTATCTGAATTTAAAGGAAAACATCCCCCCTTCTTTTCTTTTGATGGCTGCTACTATGCATGGAAAGGGCAATTTGACTGCAGTTATTACCCAGCTCACAATTTTAAACTTGTTTATTATTTCATTAAAAAATATCTGAACTGCTCAGCTAATTTGCATGTCACCAATATTCCCACACTACTTATGTGTGTTTTGTTTTGTTTTTTAGATTTTTATCCCACCTTTATTGCTTTGTAAACATACATATCACTCCTCTTGTCTTTGCCTCACAACAACTATGTGAGATAGGTTGGGCTAAGAGAAAGTGACTGGCCCAAAGTCACTAAGCCGGATTTGAAGCCTAAGGCTGGACTAGAACTCAATATCTTGGTTTCTAGCCCAGTGCTGTTCCTTCCTGTACCTTACACCCTGCTACTATCTGTTGCACTATCTCTAAGGCCTCTTTGCACAGTTTGCACCTTGGATCCTGTCAGGTATACCCCTGATTCTATGGATCTGATGCCTAATGCCTGTTCTTGTGCTGCTACAATCAATACCTCAGTGCTATCTTTTAATTCAGACATTCCAGCCACATTCCCAATGGCTGCCATTTTCAGCTATCTCTAGATCATATATTCCATGCAGGGTCTTGTCTTGTTATGGTACTATACTATACTATGGTACTTATCTTGTTATGGTACTACCTCTGCTTGATCTTTCTCCCATATCTCGGGCATTGTCTCAGCAGTTCATGTTTGGGTGCCAACTTACTTATATATTCTTGGATTCTGTAAGTTTTGTATAGACAGGATTTTTACCACTCACCTGACCCTGCCTGCCCAATTTCTAGCCAGTTACAGTCTCTGGGTGATGGACAGAACCATTAGCTTCTGTTAGCCATAGAATGCTTGCTACATTTTCCTCTTCTTGTTTTTTAAAATATTTGCATTAGAGTGTCTTGTATCCATTTCCAAATTAGCTGCCCTTCTTTTATTTTTGATTTTTGTAACACTTGAGCTACAATGAAATCTGCAAATAAATCAGCCTTTTTAAAAATGCCATTATTGTCAGTGGAAACTTTTTAAAACAATGGCATATATGTTAGGTTTTAATTTTAATCTGGGCAGAGTTTCAACACTCAGAATTTTACATACATTTTAAAACAGAAGGATAATACATGCTATGCCTTTACCGTGTCATGTAATTTAACTAAAATGCTTGCAATTAGTTGTGGGTAAAATAGACTATAATGCAATGCAGGTATAGTTTGAGCTATAAATATGTTGGCACTGTTCATAGAATGCTTATACTTAACAGCAGCTCCTGAATACTACAATATTTGCTAGTATTACCATGTTTCCCCGAAAATAAGACCCTGTCTTATATTTTTTTGAACCCTGAAATAAGCGCTTGGCCTTATTGCCATGCACTCAAAAGCCCGATTGGGCTTATTATTAGGGGGATGTCTTATTTTGGGGGAAACAGGGTACAAAATGGAAATATTGTAATATCCAAAGAAGTATGGTGACGTATACAAAGAAGTACAACATTTTCAATGTTGTAGCTTAAATTTATACTGATATACAATTTTAGAAAATGAAGAATCCTGCTATGAATCCATTGTAGATTTTTAAAATTATAATGTGCTCTGTACACCCTCCTGTGGTAATAAAAATGATAATGTTTTACAGTTGTCATTCAGTATTAGAAAGTACTGGATTCTGCTTTGACAGTGATTGCTCTTAAACAGCTGCAGGCATTCTGGCTAGACTTGAAAAATCATACTGCATATTACCTCACGGTGTCAGCATCTGGCAAATATTTGAAGAGCTATATTCAGGAAGCAAACAAGAAAACTAATAATTGAACTTTGTAATACTTTAATTTTGTACTCAGCATTTATTTGAACAGCAGTAATAGCTGAAAGCATAAATGTAGCAAATATGAACTTCCAACTGATAACTTGCCAAGAATGTTGTTGATTATTGTATATTGTATATTGATAAAATTACATTCCTTATTGGTAATATTGCCACAAAAATAATAATATTTTGGGGGGGGGAACTGAATATTTAAAATATTTAAAAGTTTAATTAAATTACTAGAATTATATTAATTATCTACTCATATGGTGCTCACTAGAAACCCTTAGATATCTACCTTAGCCTCAGGCCTCTCTTCTTTTCACCCACAATATAATATAACATTGTTATAAACTTTATTTCAGTGTCTTTAGCACCATCACTATTTATCTCTTTTTTGTAGTAATATAGAGCTTCTCCAATTTATTGGTTCAGTACCTCTTCTCTAAATGACTTCTTTATTCAAATGCATTATAGCAGGGGCCCCAATCCCAGACCACGGCCACTACTGGGCAGTGGCTTACTTAGAAATGGGCTGTGTGAATGACTGGTTGGAGTGCGCATGCACACAGCTCAACTTGTGCGAGCGGCAGCACAGTGGGCACTCATGCATGTGCACACTGGCGTCCCTGTCACACAGGTTGAGATGTGTGCATGCATGTGCACCATCAGCCCAGCACTCACAGGCCCCAGTTTCCCTCTGTCTCATAGCTGGGCCACCAAGCCGTAAACATTGGGGACTGCTGCATTATAGTTTTCATACATAATGTATACATAATCCTTCAATGATGGGAGAGGTGACACATTTTGCAGAGGTTCTTTGCTTGTGCATAGAACTTTTAGCTATATGTAGAAAAAGGATCATGGTCTCAGGTCTTAGACTATAAAACTTTGGGACATGGCTTTCAGAGTCTCTCCAAATTTGCCATTAAAATATTATTAAAAGAATAAGAAGATGAACTTCTTAGATATATGATAGTAGGATCAGGGGTGGGTTCCTCCCGGTTCGGACCAGTTCGCCCAAACCAGTAGTGACCTGCTGGTGACGTCACGATGACGTCACCGATCCAGTTCGGTCGGTGCCAGTCCGTGGGTGCCGCCATATTTTTTTAAATTTTTTTAAATTTTTTTAATTTTTTTTTCTTCTGAGCATGCGCAGAAGCCGAGTCCCGGCACTGTGCATGCGGTCGGCATCTTGTTTTTGGCTTTTTTTTTATTTTTCGTTACTGCGCCCACGAGGCGCGCCCACGAGGCGTGGGAGGGAGCGAACCGGCAGCGAGGTAAGTTGGAACCCACCCCTGAGTAGCATCATACTGAAATCCTCATCATGTATTTCATAGTTTCAGCATATTTGTTTCCACCCTGTTTTGGGTGTACCAGTCTCCTCACTGCCCACTCAACATTCTAGTGAAAGGCCAAATGCAGGACTCACACACAAAAAAAAGTTGTAAGTCCCTCAGGTGTACTTTACAATACAACCAATCAGTGGGCAATGGTGAGTATCCTGTTCCTCCAGAAACATGTTATTATATAAAAGTAGTTCTTTTCTGTTAATTTTTTCCTTGCTGCTTTCTCTCATCAGTATGTTTCCCAAGTTCTTATTACTTAGTCTGTTGCAATATTTTCTCTCTTCCTTAAGAGGTCATTCTTATGGTCTCTCCCTAATTTAGCTTTCTTAAAATTCCTTGCACTTCTCAGATAAATTTCTAAACTATAGTTCCTTGCCTACTTACAAAACTTGTGAGGAGTTGTTGTTTTTTTTTGAGGGGGGGGGGAATAACCTATTAGTGTTGAATCTATTGGGTTAGCACTTATAGTCACAAGCATGCCATCACTGTAGATAATAAATATTAGGTACATTCTAAAGATGTTTGTTATAGGCAAAAGTAAAAGTGAAAATAAGAAAATACTCTATATTACTTTTGGCTTTCAAATTATTTTTGTGAAAAATGTTTTGAATTATCATTAAGTTTTTAAAAGCCGAGTATATTTTTCTTTCTGTATTGATACATTATAATGAAAAATCTTCCAGTGCTTTTGACTTATATTTTACTGGTAATTATGTAATCCTTAAAGTTTGGCTGGAATTATTTAAAAGAAATAGAGGAAGTTTGTAGATTATCCATGGGTGTTCTTTTTGAAAGGAATGTGCCAACCATACCTTCCTATATGATACATATGATTAATTGGCATTGGGATTTTCTGTGGCAAACCAAATTTTGATGGATAGCCTTTACAAATAAGCTATTCATGCTGATTGCACATTATGGGATAATTCTTAACAACTTTCATGGCTGTCATCTGTAGGAAACCCTTAGTTAGAACATTGGCATATACACTGTTCAGCAGCTGTGTGGCTTACTGCTCACTAGAGGTATGATAAGGTGCACAGGCTAAAGAAGAGTTGAGTCTATTTTTCCAACACTGAATTATTCCCCTGTTTCATATTTGTTTCTATGCTAGTCTCCAATGCTAGTCTCCAAGGTGCTTTACAGGCGGCACTTTTAATAGCCAACACACATGTTCTGCTTAGTTTAGTAATAATTTACAACAGGTTTTAGTATAATAAAATTTAGAAACACTGTTGAAACAAGTTGTTATCATATAAATGGCTACATTTTGATAAATGAACATAATATGTTTCTCTAAAAATAAGTTGGGTTACCTTAGAACATGTGTTTCTGATTGCTCGTTCATTTCCAGCTTAAGTATGTGAAAATCTGCTCAGATAGGATAAAGAAGGAAATAGTGCATTTAATAATTTTAAATGCTTTTCATTATTTTATTAATTTATATTTTGGATATTCTTATTGCATTGTGGCATTGTATTTGTACATGATTTTATCAAAAAGTACTATACGTCACTAAAAATAAATAAAAACCAATTGTATTTTAATTAGTTGTTTAAATCATTTATGAGTATTTTTAAGTTTTTAAATCATATTAAGACATGTGAGAGTTGTTACATATTCTTTGTTTCTCCAAAAATATTCTTAATTTTGTCCAAAGAAAATTGAGATGGAATACAGCAATATGTGAAATGATTGAAATGATTTTAAAACATGCACAATTTCCCAATTATGCTAAACTTTTTCCTGGCTGAGGTATAAAGACTGTGTTTCTGTGATAAAATTAAAATTAATTAATTAAATTAATTAAAAAATAAAATGAATTAAAATTAAATTAGTGGTTTAACTTTGTCAATCCAGATGCCTACAGTAAAAAAATGTTTCCACTGAAAGAGCAGCATACTGCAAAAGCAGTCCATAATTCTGGCACCTGTTTTCAGATGAAATGTAATTATTAATAAATTAAGTCAATACCATACTACACTCAGGTGTTTTTATTGACAATGAATTGAAAGTGGTGAATAAGAGAAACCTTATCCCAAATGGGCTAAAGCAGTTTCTAAGTGGATTATGTTGTATGTATGTTGGGAGGGAGGAAGTTGGTTCCCAGGCCATAACTTATGTCAGACTTGACTAGAAACATTTGAGTTATGGGCTGTTGTAAAGATTCATTGGAGCATAATCATGGCAGTGTTTCTTCACAAAAGGCCACATGAAAGAACTGTGTTCAGTCGTCATTAGGCAGTGAAAAGGCTATTAGAATAGAGGATGTGAAATGCTATTCCTAAACTACTTAGCACTTGGGATAATTAAACATAGCACATTTGCCATTGGCTGATTAGTCATAGTGGAACATGATGGCACTCTGCTATGGTAATCTTTTGTCCTTACATATCTAGAACTTTCGTCTTCTTTTGCCAACAATAGCAATAATGTCCTATACAGTATATTAGTCCCTAAAGCACTAGAATTCATAGAATAGAGAGATGCTGATTCCCCCCCCCCGAATTGGAGCATTGAGAATCAAATAAACAAAAGGAAATTTAGGAAGAAATACTTGATATAAGGCCTCACATTATATACCCTTTAAAAAGTTCTGTTGTTTTAACAATTTCTAAGTTTGTTTCTGTCCATTTTGCATCAAATGCAGAATTGATAATCCAAATGTATCTTTGTATGCAATTCCATGGTACATAGTTCTCTTAGTGAATAGTTTAGAGCAGTGATGGTGAACCTTTTTGGCGTTGCGTGCCAAAAGTCCAAGCGTGCGAGCGCTGTTGCGCTCACGCGTGCTGGCACCCATAATGCAATGCGTGCCCCCATTTGCGCATGTGTGCACAACCTTCCCCAGCACTCCTCCTGCGCATGCGCCCTGAACTGCACATGGGCACATGCAAACCCTCACTGCACATGCATGCGGCCCTGCCCCTGTGCATGCGCCCCCCACTTCTTCCAAGAGGGCCGGTGCGCCTCTTACCGGAGGACAACCAGGAACCACCCCGTTCCCTGGCGAGACAAAGCAGCAGCCATTCCCCAGCCAGCGGCAGCTCTCTCAGCCCCACCACCTCGAAAGCGCCATTCGCCAGCCAGAGAAGCTCTGAACACGCGGCCTTGCCTGGGCTCCTCCCCGCTGGGATCCACCTTTCCCCGGCCGGCAGCAGCTCTCTCTGTCCCCCCACCTCGGCAACGCCAGCTGTAGAAGCTCCGAACGCGCGGCCTTGCCAGGGCTCCTCCCCGCTGGGAACCACTGTTCCCCAGTCAGCAGCAGCTCTCTCTCTCCTCCACAACTCGACAACGCCAGCCGGAGAAGCTCCGAACATGCAGCCTTGCCAGGGCTCGTCCCCACTGGGAACCACCATTCCTCGGCTGACAGCAGCCCTCTCTCTCCCCACACACCTCAGCAATGGCAGTCAGAGAAGCTCCGAATGCGCGGTCTTGCCTGGGCTCCTCTCCACTGGGAGCCACTGTTCCCCGGATGGCGGCTGCCATGGGGAGGCAAAGAGAGCTGCCGCCGGCTGGGAATGGTGGTTCCCAGCGGGGAGGAGCCCAGGCAAGGCCGCACATTCGGAGTTTCTCCGGCTGGCGCATGGCACTGCCGAGGTGGGGGGGACAGAGAGAGCTGCCACCGGCCATGGAATGGTGGTTCCCAGTGGGGAGGAGCCCAGGCATGGCTGCACGTTCAGAGGTTCTCCAGCTGCCGAGGTGGCGGGGGACAGACAGAGCTGCTGCCGGCCGGGGAACGGTGGATCCCAGCGGGGAGGAGCCCAGGCAAGGCCGCGCGTTCGGAGCTTCTCCAGCAGCAGCCGCNNNNCTCCAGCTGGCTGGGAATGGTGGTTCCCAGCGGGGAGGAGCCCAGGCAAGGCCGCGCGTTCGGAGCTTCTCCAGCAGGTGTTGCCGAGGTGGGGGGGACAGAGAGAGCTGCCGCCGGCCGGGGAACGGTGGTTCCCAGCGGGCAGGAGCCCAGGCAAGGCCTCACATTCGGAGCTTCTCCAGCTGGTGCATGGCACTGCCGAGGTGGGGGGGCAGAGAGCGCTGCCACCAGCCGGGGAACGGCAGCTCCCAGCGGGGAGGAGCCCAGGCCACGGAGTCATCACAGGTAGCCCACCACCACCACCCCGTCCTCACCGGCTGCTCATCCACCGGTGCTCTGGACCGCCTGGGGCCATGCAAGAAGCCCGCGCAGGCAGGGAGGGAGGGAAGCCCGGCTTACCTTGCTCTGCTTCCTTAGGAAGCGACCGCCGGGATCCCCTCTCCACATCTTTTGGCATGCGCACCTGTTGCTGGTCTTCGCGCTCGCATGAGCGCCAAAAACCAGACCAGCTGGCCGGTGCGCATGCGCACTCTGGAAACAGGAAGATCATCTTCCTGGAGTGCGCATGTGCAATGGGCAGCTGTTCTGAAGCTGGCTGACGCACCGGAACCCGGAAGAGCAAGGGGCGGCGGCTCCGCGTGCCCGGAGAAATGGCTCTGCATGCCATGTCTGGCATGCGTGCCATAGGTTCGCCATCACGGGTTTTAGAGCAAGGGTCCCCAATGCCCAGGCCTGTTAGGAACCAGCTGGAGGTGAAACGAAACCCGCGGTCCATGGAAAAATTGTCTTCCACAAAATTGGTCCCTGGTGCCATAAAGGTTGGGGACCATTGGTTTAGAGCTAATATTTGTATTATTTTGTGTGTTCTTTTTATAGAATAAGCATACATATAAACAGTACATGTGTATTTATGAACATTTGCTAAATATACCTGTTATATATAGGAATAAAATTCAGAAAAATAGAAGCTTGGGTCCTTAAATTGTCATAAAGTTCATTCTGGACTGCATATAGGTTTAGATGGAAATTTCTACTTAATTACTATACCTAAAAACCTAGAAGGTTTATGCTATAATATTATTGTAGATATTACCATATTTCATCTGTTTAAATTTGATCATTTTTAATATTTTTAATTATTTTATGGTATATAATATATATAAATAAATGATTTTGGTTTTGCTTTACTTTTGAACTAATATTATAATTTAAACTGATTTTTCAATTACTAAATAAATAAAGGTAAAAAAATAAGCAGTAGCTAAATAAATAAATATACTTATCTGATAACTAAATATAAACTTACTGTAATAAAAGGTGGACTCTTTGTGTAGAGGCCTCATCCTCATGTTAATATCATTTCTGTAAATGTGACATAATAATAACTGTAGAGAAAATATATGCAATTTTTCAAGATATATAGAGATGGAATGTTGAACTTGTATACACATGCCCATTATATCAAACTCTTGCAGCTAAAAGCAACCTTCAATTTTGGAATACTATGGAATATTTTAGCATGTTTTTGATATTTGGCAGAATTTTTTAAATTTTGACTTTTTTTTATACAGCCATGGTTATAGAATTAATTACTTTGTTTAATACACTTTTCAGGTAAACCGGTCATGATTGTTACTGAATATATGGAAAATGGTTCTTTAGATAGCTTTCTCAGGGTAAGTGACTTGTTGATATCATCCTATAATTATCTGAAATTATTACCTTAAAAATTACCTTCCACTATCTTAAAGAGATAAATATCTAGATGAATGGAACCTCAATTATTTTGAAACATTATTACTTTTTATGAAAAGAGTGATAAAAATCAAGCATCATTTGTCAACAAAGCAATAAAACAAGTCAAGTAAGATCTAAGTCTACTCTTTTCTAAGCATTATTAGTCTTTGCATATATCAAGTCTTTGCATATATCAGAATGTGCACATAGTTGCAGTATCAATAGCAAGAGCACACTTTTAGGCATTCATTCTGTTGTGCATGCAGATTTACCATTTCTGTGAACTATCCCAACATGAAGCTCTCTTTGCAACTACAGCTTTTAGAAGAATGGTAATTTACACCATAATTTTACACCAGACCATTATATTTATTTCATGCAGTGTTTGGTCTAATATAAGAATCGCTAAGCATTTAAACTAAAATTTCATTTTAGATTAAATTCATATTGTTTGAGAATATATGGAAATTATGACAAGTATATATATCTATCTCTATCTCTATCTCTATCTCTATATCTATCTATCTATCTATCTATCTATCTATCTATCTATCTATCTATCTATCTATCTATCTATCTATCTATCTATCTATCTATCTATCTATCTATCTATTTATGNCTCCAGGGGCCCTCAGACAGTCGCATTAACGACAAACCAGTTATATATAAAAAATTTTTTACTGATAAATAAATAAATAAAGGGAGACTAGTATAGATCTATTTCAAGCTATTTAGCTCTCATCAGCTAGCCATACCCTTACTAGGATTTGAACCTGGGCTGCCTGCCTATCAGGCAGTTGCTATAACCTTCTAAGCCACAGGCTCTCCTCCCTTATCAGCTGAACCAGGTGAGGGATTATATGTTTTTTTTCTCAAGATCACCTGGTATACCCAAATATGGGAGGGAGCATACTGCTTCCTTTTGCCTTTCATCCCCACTCCAGGGGCCCTCAGACAGTCGCATACATATTTGTATCAAATCCCAGTTTAAAAAAAAAAGGGTGTGGCTAGCTGATGAGAGCTAAATAGCTTGAAATAGATCTATACTAGTCTCCCTTTATTTATGTATTTATCAGTAAAAATATGTAACATATATAAACAGACTGTCATTGTAAGCAACTGCCTACATAACTAGCAGTATGGGCTTGGGCTGAGTCACGACCACAAATGAGAAGCCAGACTGCAGCTGCATCATTAACCACTCCAAACCCCTCTAATCCATACAGGAAGCAAACTGACCCCCAACCAATTAGAACACAGCCAAGCCCCCAACCAATCCCAACACACCTCCACCCAATCAGAACACAGCCAAGCCCCCACCCTATCAGTTCAAACCCCACTGGCAGTTAAAAGGAAGAAACAGCTGCAATTCTCACATTGCTCCTAGAAGCACGAGGCTGAAGACACAAGCCTGATAATCAGCCTGAAGATGACGAATGAGACTTCGTCGAAACGTTGCAATGACATCTCCAACTTCACGCAGGAGAAAACCTGAATAACCACAGACCTACATACAAATACCCACGAAAACCTATATATATATATACACACACACACACACACACACACACACTGTATATACTAGCTGATAATCCGGCATCCCGGGTATTTATAGATGTCAAAGCATTTGTGTTCTAGGTGTGGGAGTCATTGGGAGGGGCCCTTCTTCCCCCTACTCCCATGCCCATCATCCCTGCCATCTCCCTTCCCCCTCCCATGCGCTCCTCTGGC
>QLTV01000598.1:4172508-4185872 GCA_003457575.1 Thermophis baileyi | reverse complement strand
CTCTTATTTAACATCTACATGAAACCACTGGGTGAGGTCATCCGACGGCATGGGGTGAGGTTCCAACAGTACACTGATGACACCCAGCTGTATATCTTCACCCCTCGTCAATTCAGTGAAGCAGTGGATGTAATAGACCGGTGCCTGGACGATGTAAGGACATGGATGGGAGTTAACAGACTCAAACTTAACCCAGATAAGACCGAGTGGATGTGGATATTGCCTCCGAAGGACCATGTTGATCGTCCTTCCTTGGTTCTGGAAAGAAAACTTAATCCCCTCAGAACAGTTTCGCAATTTGGGTGTCCTCCTAGACTCACAGCTAAGATTAGATCAACACCTGACAGCTGTGGCTAGGGGGACCTTTGCACAGGTTTGCCTTGTGCACCAACTGCGGCCCTATTTGGATCAGGAGGCTCTGCTCACGGTCACTCATGCCCTTATCACCTCACAACTTGACTATTGCAATGTGCTCTACATGGGGCTACCCTTAAAAAGTGTCCGGAGACTGCAGTTAGTCCAGACTGCAGCTGTGCGAGCAGTTGTGGGTGTGCCAAGTACACCCACACGAGTTCCATCCTTCGTGAGCTGCACTGGCTGCCGATTGCGCTCCGGTCACAATTTAAGGTGTTGGTTGTTACCTTTAAAGCCCTACATGGCTCAGGACCAGTTTATCTACGTGACTGCCTTCTCCCACACTCCTCCCAATGACCAGTGAGGTCGCACAGGGTCGGCCTTCTTCAGGTCCTGTCAGCCAGACAGGGTCGGCTGGCGGGTCCGCGGGGGAGGGCCTTCTCTGTAGCTGCACCGACTCTATTGAATCGAAACTTCCCCCCGAGATCTGTACTACCCCCACCTTACTGGCTTTCCGTAAAGCCGTTAAGACCTGGCTTTTCCGGCAGGCCTGGGGCCAATAACCTATGGATTGGCCCATGTATGCAGGTGTAAATGTTTTTTGATATTTTTAAATTGTATTTATTATGTTTTTATTGGTGTTTATTCATGTGTTGTGAGCCGCCCAGAGTCCTTTGGGAGTTGGGTGGCATACAAATTTTATTAATAAATAATAAATAAATAAATATATTGTAGCCAGATGACTATGGTTTATCCAGCAGGTAAACTACAAAATACAAATGAAATCTTATCAATATTAATTTTAACATATTCTGCAACTTCAGCTGCTATATCTACTGTATAATAGAACTGCTTAAGTTTGCTAACAGCCATCGGGTTTTGCCAGAAAAAATGAAGCTGTATTAAGCTTATAGAAAAATAATACTGTGTCAAAGATCATGTTTAGATACAATGCTTTATATTGAATCTCTAATATACATCATCTTAATTTATCAAAGTTCCCATGTATTATTTTAATGTAGGAACTTAAAATGAAAAGTTTTCATCAATCAGAGACATTTGGTTTGGGTTAGTAAACATTATGTTTTGACTATGTGTGTGTAAGAGAGAGAGTACAAGTGAATGAGAGAGAGATGTCTTATTTGGCAATACGTATCAAATTTATCTTTGCTTTAACTGATGCATTTCGGCACACTATTTTCAAAACCAAGCTATACTGACTTGTGTAGATTATTTCTGAATAGAAGCCTTATGTAAGCTAAAGGGCTAAAAGGTTGTTTAAATTGTTTGCAGAAACATGATGCTCAATTCACAGTCATTCAGCTGGTGGGAATGCTTCGAGGAATTGCATCTGGCATGAAGTATCTGTCAGATATGGGTTACGTCCATCGTGACCTTGCTGCCCGCAACATACTCATCAACAGTAACTTAGTATGCAAAGTGTCTGATTTTGGCCTCTCCCGCATATTGGAAGATGATCCAGAAGCTGCCTATACAACAAGGGTGAGTTCTTATTGCAACAAAGCAGAATTATCTGAGTCACAAATAATATGGAGAAACTGCAGATAAATCTTACTATGTACAGATACTTTGTGCATATGCAACCATTTTATTCTGACTGCAATTGTTCAGTATAGTGATAGCAAGTACATTGTCCTTTAATTGCTCTGTTGTGATCAATCACAATGGTAAAGATTACATAAACCCTGAACTACTCTAAGGCTTTTATTCCTTTTTTTCAAATTGCATTCTTCTTTGAAGATCCATAAAGCAGAATGCCTGATTCTTCCCACTCCTTCTGCTCTTAGTTTGTAATCCATGTAGCGTCAAACACAGCCTTTCATTAAGAGGAAATAGTCATGTAGGAATATTGTGCCCTTCTAAATTTTTCACTTCTTCATACATACATGGACTAATCCTGATAAACTAGTGCAAGATGGAAAAATAGGATTTAAGAGAATATTTTGTCTGGCACCTGGGGGGAAGGGAAAGGTTTAAACTATGTTCTATGGATTATTAGATTGTTCCGTGTCTAGATCAAACTTTAAACTGCCACAATGAAGCCAGCTTCTTGGCTTTGTCGTTGGTAAAGATTGTTACATGGATTGTTATATTAGCCCTCTAGAGTCATTTTATGATATGGGTGGCCATATAAGTCAAGTAAGTAAGTAAGTAAATAAGTAAGTAAGTGAAAAATAAATAATCAACAATGTGCACAGATATATAAGTGTATATGGTGGTTTTGCCTTATAGGGAGGCAAGATTCCAATTCGTTGGACATCTCCAGAAGCTATTGCTTATCGCAAATTTACATCAGCCAGTGATGCATGGAGCTATGGTATTGTTCTTTGGGAAGTAATGTCCTATGGAGAGAGGCCCTATTGGGAGATGTCTAATCAAGATGTGAGTACATTGAATTATATAGACAATTATTATGCAAAAAAAAAAATATCGAAGTTTAAAAACCCTTTTGTTAGTAAAGTCTTATTTTGTTAGGAGACTTTTTGCTTCTTTTTTTAAAAAAAGATTTTTAAACAATTAGTGTTTTTACAAAATAGAAGAAGAAAAGGGATTCAAGAAAGTCATAAAATGGCAAACTGTTTTAAATTAAAATTTCAGTGATTAGAGTTCCTCATTAAATGTCTCCTGATTTCTTTTAATTGAATTATTCTGTGAGTGTTATAGATTAGATTAAATTGAACTTTATAAAGGGAAAGTAAATATTTGTGTATAAGTTTTTAACAATTAGAACTTGTTTTGAAGTACATATGTTATGTGAAGTGACTATTTGATTTTCTTAGAACTGTTTCCTGTAAACAATTTAAATAATTATATTTTGCTTTGCAGTTATGCTTCTTTGGAATATAGTATTTCTCAATAAATAAAAATGTCATTTTGTGCACTTGATTTACTTTGATTTACTTGACAGTACAGTTTCTTCTAATGTTATGCATATATCACAAATAAAATTGCTCTGGTCTTAAACATATATAATTAAAAACGAATATAGTCATCTTGTTACTTAGCGTATAAATTCTGTCATAATTTTATTTTTTAAATTCTCATGTACCAAGCACCTTTACTATTTTGTGAATTGGCTTTATATTGTGTTCATGCACTGAGCTGTACAACATTTCCCAACATAGCCAACATTCTGAGAGATGAATGTTCTAATGTTTGCTCATATCAATAGTACCTTACAATTGTTCAGTATTAGCCATCATATAACAACTGTATGACTGTTAACACCAGTAATAACTAACTTTAAAATAAAGTTTGAACACACATATGAAACCTAATTAAATTGGTTTCTAATTACGATTGTGTTTGGCTCTGAAAACCTTTTAGCAGCTGCTGCTATTTTTAATATAATCATAAATGTATGTGTAACCTTGCAGGTATACAGCTTAATGTCAACATATCATTTTGTTGCATAATTGAATATGTAGTACAATAATTAAATTATAAATATGAGCTATTTTATTTAGAAATAATTTAATAATTGCTCCACCTATAAAAAGTTAGGAAATAGATGCGCACATGATGTATTTAAAGCTTTCTGCTGCTTTTGGTCATTTTCTGAATAAGTTTGATTGATTTGAAGCCAATAAACCAAAGCACTGTAATTCTCAAATCAAAGCGTCATAGAAATGGTAATTATGAAAATTCTAGCAATTTTATTAACCATGTGGTTCACAATATTTCAAGACTTAGCTTAATAATATTTATGGGCTTTCACAAATATTACATCTTCTCCATCTGAAATTCTGAAATATCAACGGGCAAAATACACACATACATGCATGCATGTATACATACATATGTAATGTTATTAGCCAATAATGTATATTTAATAACTCAAGACTTGTCTTTTTGTCTGAACTAGAAATGTAAATTACATTAATGGTTTACATTTCCATATTTCTATATTAATAAAAGTAGTTTATATAGGATTCTTCCTGCATATGGAGTTTCTATGTATGTATTATTGGATCATATCCAAGGCAAGATTTTTCGATAAATTAAGATTCTAAAATATTTAAATATTAGAAGCAGGATTATTGTGTTTTTGGCTATGTTTTGTTTCAGTCATTGGCTAATCCAGTTAAAGATAGAAAACTGTCCTCCATTTGAAGCCCAAGAGATTCGTTGCTACTCATTGTAAATAATGCTAAACTATGGACTGGTATCAAGCAATTTTCTAAGTTCATATGATCTCAAATAACAATTCCTATAAGACCATTGAAGGAGGTGGGGATGAATGTACAGCAGTGATCCAGATGTTTTCTCTTCGGAGTAATTAAGCTAGTACTGTAGGAAATGTATTAAATTGAGTCGTACTTGGTCTAATCAAATTTAAACATTGGACAAGATTGAGTGTCACTTTCTTCAAAGATATGTAATTATCCTCTGCTTTTTCCGTCATGTTTTGTATCTCTTATT
The DNA here is from genome assembly GCA_003457575.1 of Thermophis baileyi. Lineage (NCBI taxonomy): Eukaryota > Metazoa > Chordata > Lepidosauria > Squamata > Dipsadidae > Thermophis > Thermophis baileyi. The sequence continues at coordinate 4,181,075 of QLTV01000598.1, read as the reverse complement.
GTCAAGTGGCTTATTTTGGAGATGAAAAAGAATAGGCATGATTCACAATAGTTAGGAATAAAATACATCTGTTTAATTACTAAGCCTCCACATTGGATTATGTAATGCATATCATTTTCAGAACCGAGGAAGGAGAAGTGAACTGAATGTCCTTCAGGTTCTACAAACTGTCTTCCTTGTGCGCAGGTAATTAAAGCAGTGGAGGAAGGATACCGTTTGCCACCACCCATGGACTGCCCAGCTGCCTTGTATCAGATGATGCTGGACTGTTGGCAAAAAGACAGAAACAACAGACCAAAGTTTGAACAGATTGTCAGCATCTTGGACAAGCTGATCCGTAATCCCAGCAGTTTAAAAATCATCACCAATGCAGCTGCAAGGTGACAAAATCTATACATTTATAACTTGCTATAACTTCAATATGTGGCAAAAGAAATGTTTGCTGTGAGATATTAGTTAGGGAGACAGAATACCCCAGTTCAGTGGTGCATTCCAGAGCATTCTTTAGGCTTGGTTTAAAAATATAAGTAATTTGCAACAAGACTTTTCAACTGAGTGGTCATGTTGAATGAGTATTGACACGACATCAGAAGAATTGATCCTGATTATCTCTTATTTCAAGACTGTTGTGTGTGTCTGGGAGTACATTTGTTTATTCCTCAGCATATAACTTGAAAGTATATCATAAATGCTAGTTAAATTTCAGGACCTGAATAGCCTAGATATGTTGAGAATTTAAGCAGCATGTGTATTCTTGTTGATATCTAAAATAAAACACAATTCACAATTCTCTACTGAGGCCAAATCCTTCTCAAAAAGAAAAATGTATTTATGTATTTGAAGAACAGTAATCAGTGATGACAGATCTTACAGTGCAGAGAATTCCACATCAACTGTTTGCATATCAGAATAATTTTGCACAATTCCTTTGCTACTTTGAAAATACTTTTGAACTACTTTTTCACAATAATTCCATATGCAGCATTAAATAATTTTAAGTCTTTCTAACTGTACCAATTGGTTTGATTTTCAATATCAATGTTGGATTTTTTTTCCTTTCAATATACCTAGCCTTTTTAGTTTTGAGTGCAGTGAAAAACCACAGAACAATCTTTCAAGTTTTGTTAGTTTTTTAGTTATTATTCTATTATTAGAATACAGTAATAACCATAATTAATTTGATTTTTTTAATAGTTCTAAATATCTGCAGTTCTACATATAAAATTTTGAGGTTTTATTCAGAGCAAGTTCATTTTGAACACTTCCATTATTGCTTTCTATTTAAAAATATTTTTAAGATCCTGGTGCATTGCTTTATAATTATAAATATTAAGCCTGATTAGAGAACACCAATAATAAAATACAAAAAGCCGATATATTTATTTTAACTTGCATTGTTTTGAGGTGGGTATACAACCTGTACATTAGATATCCTTATCCACTCCCAATCTTAAACTCCACAAGTATCAATAAATTTTTACTGCAAACTTGTCAATAACTAATTGAAATGAACAAGTAAAAAAGTGGGGGTTGTTTATTTGTTTATATGTTTTCATTATCCATTGCAAAAAAAGGAAAGTGTACAATTATACTGCTCACTAAAGTGCAGGGAAAAAAACAGAACAGAAATCCAGATAGGTCTGATAGCATCTCTCAGAAATAAGTGCCATATATTAAGGGACTACAGCAATCCTAGTATTACTCTCCAGGAATACTCAATTGCCAAGTCTAGGAGGATTCTGTACTACAGGATCCATTTCTTTTATTAATATTATTATAATATTATTAATTTACTATAGGATCCATTTCTTTTATTAATATTATGTATTAATATTAATACTTATTTACCATTAGTAATCATTGGGAAAGACCCTAATGTTGGAAAAGATTGAAGGCAAAAGGAGAAGGGATTGGTAGAGGGTGAGATGATTAGATAGTGTCATTGCCACAATGAATATGAATTTGTGCAAAATCCAGGAGACAGCAGAGGATGGGGGGGTGGCATGCTATGGTCCGCAAAGAGTCAGACATGTGTTCCGATTGAACAAAAACCATTATTAAACCATCAAGTACCAAAGTATCATCGCAATTTACCATAAAAAAAACCATAAAACTAAGAATATTTTAACTGAACATTAAACTTCTCAATCTTTAAAAATTGTGCAAAGTGTTCTTTCAAGAACTTTTTAATAAAGAATTTCTGCTTCTCAACCCTATAGATAATGCATTTGTAAGAACAGCTCAGTTTTATAGAATCACTATAATTATAAGTGAACCTTTTCAAATTGTGATAGTTCTAGGCTGCTGTGTGTTCCGCTGGTCAAACCTGGGTAACTGGTTGCCACAGTACAAGAAAGATGCTGATTAACTGGAAAGAGTACAAAGTTAGTGAGGGTCCTAGATCCTAAATCCTCTGAAGAATGTTGAAATAAGCTCAGTAAAGCAGATAAGACTAAGACCATACATGATATCAGTCTTCTAATATTTAAGGGCTATCACAGGAAAGAGAATGTGGATTTATTCTCCAGATCACTTACAGTTGAAGAAGAACCAGTTAGTGGAAATTTTACAGTGTGAAGTCCAAATATCAGGAGGAATTTCCTGATTGATCGTTCTACATGGGGCTACCCTCGAAGAGTGTTCAGAGACTACAGTTGGTCCAGAATGTGGCTGCGTGTGCTGTTGTCGGTGCACCTAGCCACACCCACATTACACCAATTCTTCGCGAGCTGCACTGGCTCCCTATTGGTCTCCGGGCACAATTCAAGGTGTTGGTTATTACCTTTAAAGCCCTACATGGCTCAGGGCCAGGTTATCTTCGAGACCGTCTTCTACCACATAGCTCCCAGCGACTGGTAAGATCCCACAGGATTGGTCTCCTCCAGGTCCCGTCGGCTAAACAGTGCTGGCTGGCGGGCCCACGGGGGAGGGCCTTCTCGGTGGTTTCCCCGGCCCTCTGGAACCAGTTACCTCCTGAGATCCAGACTACCCCCACCCTGTTGGCCTTCCGGAAAGCGGTGAAGACCTGGCTGTTTCAGCAGGCTTGGGGCCGTTGATCTCGCTATTAAAATCTGGCGAGATCCGGCCAAAAAAGGTGTGTATGGGTTTTTTAATTGTTGTCGTTTTAAATTGTTTTCTGTATAATGTATTTTTAATACATTTTTTTATATTTTAATAAGGTTTTTTTTGTGTGTTTCTGCTGTAAGCCGCCCAGAGTCCCTCGGGAGTTGGGCGGCATAGAAATCTATCTATAAATAAATAAATAAATTGTGAGAATTATTAAGCTCAAAATTAGCAATATTAGTAATAGCCCAAGGCATTTGGAACTGTATTGTTTGCCCAGTATGATGTATGAATCATCATTAACCTAGATCCAACCTTTCATTTCTCATCCAAGAATGCAATATTGAAAGAGATCATGAAATCCATTCATAGAAAAATCTTTTTTCTATGCACAACTTCTTTTATTATTTTATCTTAGCATAGCTTCCTTATCTCCTCCCCAAAAGCCCATTTTCTTAAAAAGTTAAAATTAGAATAAAAATTAAAAACAAGCAAAATGTGGAAAACCTAAAGAGCAATTAGTTAATTATCCCTATGGATTTAAATAGATAAATCAAATTTGCTTACAAAACAAACAAAAACCAGAGGAAATAAAATCCTGAAGCATCTTTTCTCTATAAGGGGAGGAGAAATTTACCTCAAGTTAATGGCTGCCTAAAGGAGCTCAAAGCTGGCTAGAGTAAGCTTCAGATTGTCAAAAGGCAATAAAGTATGGTTAATTTTAATTGTATTTAACAAGCCAATTCACAGCATGGTTTCTAAAGGAAGCTTGTATCAACAAAAGCTTCCAGTCTTGTCAAAGTTGTATGGTATGGCTTTAAAAGGGGATTAAATAAAATAATGGAAGATACGGCTATCTGTTATGTCCTGTCTCAGCATGGCGGGTTGGTTAAGTGTTAAAGCACCTAATAATGTCATAAACACAGGTCACAATATATTGAAGACAACATAAAGCAGATTCTCAAGCTAGGCCAATATTTACACACAGAGTTCACTTGAAGGTTGAAATATCTAATAGTGTCCATTATCCAAAGTTGAGGTCTGGGGTTAAGAGTCAGAACCACAACAGAGTTAGTAGAAATGACAACAAGGTTAAAGTCTGATGTATAAATATGTCATTTTCAGTGATAGCTATTCCAAACTATGTATTTATAAAGGCAACCATTAAGTGATTCACAAAAGTCGCATTCTCATTACAAGGTCATTACATTTCACTAAATGTTTTCTCATGAGGAGACCTATGCTGTAATCATTTGTTAAATTATTGGGCTAAAAGCTACATTTGCTTGTGTTCGCTAGGATTTATATTTATGGGACGTATAGATAGATAGATGATGATAGATAGCTAGATAGCTAGACAGACAAACAGACAGACAGACAGTTTTAGATGTAGATGTAGATATATCCAACTCCGAAATAATACTTCCAAAAAAATGTAATAATTAAGGATCTTTTATATGCCCATCTGCCATCTGTTAATTAGAAGGATTTGTGTCCAAAAACTAAACAGAATTATAATAGGCTCTAAGTGTAACCTTGAAGAAAATGAGGAAGACACAATGGTCAGATAAAACAAATCTGAATCCAAAGCAAGAATGGAATTTTAGAAAATATCTCAGACTTTACTATCCTTAATTGTCTTTAGAATAAAGGCAGGTAATGGGAGTTGCAAGATTCTGTTAACTGTAATGTTATAAAGAAAATAATTTTAGTATTCATAATTTTAGTGTTCAAATCTGGTCTACTTTAAGGACTGACAAGAACAGCATCAAAGATAGTGTAGTGGCAAAATAATGATCAGGTTTTTAAATGGATATAATTTAGTTGGGAACTGCATAGATTTAAAAATTAATCTCATGTATCCCATTGTAATAGAATGAGATTGTTTGAACTCCACTCTGAAAATCAACTTATGGAAAAGAGGTAAGAATCTGTAGGGATCCAAAGTTAGGACTAGGGTTGGCATTAGGATTGGACCCTTCACTTAGTTATTGAAAAAATGCTAGGAAGTGGGGGCGACTTTTTTTCTTGTGTTCCAATGATTTGGGCTAAGATGTTATGGGAGACAAATATTTGACCTAGGTCTTCCTCTGTCTATACTAAAATATCAACCCAATTCTCCATCCTCCAACTGGCTTGATTTATTGATTGATTGATTGATTTCAACTTTTATGGCCACTCATTTGTTAAATAGTAATTAGAATTTTACAATCTCTGACCATAGGTTTTCAGTACAGTGATCATAATGTAACCAAAGTGCAAACAAAAGTATTGCCAACAATTGCAGACAATTATAGATTTGAGGATGTTCAGTATTTGCAATAGAATTTGAGAAATCATATATGACAAGTTCTTTAACTAAAAGACTTTTCAATTTGATTTTCAAGTTGACATGGAAGCTTAGCTCAAAAATGTTTCTATACAATTATCATTAAGAATGCAAGATAGCAGTAACATAAGAAACTAGGTTACAAGGGTATCCACAGGAGTAAAAACAGACAATCACAACACAATGGAAATCTTGTCTCTTTTTATATTAATTGCATATTATTTGATCACAAGGTCATAGCTGCCATGTTTTTTGAACCCTGCCATATCCCTGCTACACCAATCATATTTAATAACTAAGATCACATTGTTTATTCAATGACAATCTGAAAGCAAGTATAAATAGCTGTAAAACCAGAAATAGTACTTCTTATACAATTTTGCAATGCTTCCTTAGTGTGTCTTTAATTTTCATGACTCCTGATAATATATGATACATCAGTAAGTGCATTTGGCAACGAAATTAATATTGGAAGAAAAAACTGTTTCCTTAAACCTACAGACAATAAAGTAATCTTGTATTTTTTTCAGAATTCTAGTCCTGGAGTTTATTTTAATACCAGCCTGGTGTAGGAAATGACCAGCCAGAGCCTGAGGGCAGGGTCAAATGCATCATCAATTTGGAGTCTTTATGCTCCCAGAAGAGACCTAAATCCAGACCCTAGTGAATTCCATTTACTCTTATATAATGCCAACTTCTCTTAACTATTAGTAGATCAGATTCTTGTGTATAGGTAGCATGAAATAAATTCATAGTACTTTTGAATTCTATCCCAGCTCTTGGTTTCATATGCCTGACACATGGTTTGAGTATAGTTAAAGTATAGCTGTATAATTGCAGAGTAACAGAAAAGATGGCTTCTTACCTTTTCCTATTTTGGATGATACCTGCTTGATTTTGAATGGAGGTCTACGCTATTCAAAAATGTGCACACTTTTTGTGTTCTGTTGGTTGAACCTAATGAGAGACAATGATGAGAATACTATTTTGGATTATTTTCATGGACCACCATGGCTATAATTGCTTTCTAGAATGAGAGTGTAGTAAACTGTCAATAAGATAATAAAAATAAACCCAGAAGCCCCTCTAGTACCTTATCTAGCCTCTGTCATGCCCTCTGGAATATAATCCCTCCAGAGATATGAAGAGCAGCCACTCTCCTAGAGTTCTTCAAAAACCTTAAGACTTCATTTTGTTCACAGACTTTGACCTGTGATTTATGAAATTCTTATGCTTGGTTGGGCCCCTATTTTATTTTTATACTCTTTATTGCTCTAGTTGAGCTGACTACTTACGTGGGTTTCAACCTGTTCAAATTGTTTTTACTGTTTTTTCTGGATTTGGTAAACTGCCCAAAGTCTTCTGGAATAGGCAGCCATAACAAATCAAATAAATCAAATCAAATTAAGTTTTATTAGTAGCATAATGGTGCCTCTGCAATACAAGCAAGGTTTGATGGTAGCAGTTAGAAATAGAGATATCTCTTTCTCGCTGAGCAGCTGATGCTCTCAGAACAGTGATTTATATCAGTGGGAGGCAATGCATTACTATGTATATGTTTATTTCGAGACATGATATTGTAAGACAGAAAATTCTTTGCAGTGTGGCAACATCGATCTTAATGACAGCAAACCATGACTCTCCTGAAGAAGAACAAGGTTAATTCCAGCTGTTAACATAACAGGTTGGTGCATAAAAGCCAATTGCAAGAGACTGTTGGTTGAACATATACCCTGGAATGTCAGTGTTGAGTAGACTGCTGTCCTTTTATTTATGGACACCATATGCAGCCTGCTATGCTTAGTGTTCTGTTCTATAGCAGTTATACAAAAATACCTTGATATGTGTGCACCACCCTAGGGAGAACAATTTAAGAATCTAGTAAGTGGGAGAGAGGAAAGGCAAAGCTAGAGCTGGAGAAATATGTTGGATAAAATTCATGCACTTCTAGTAAGCAAACATGTAATTTCCATGATTTCTTTTTAATGGCTGCAGTCTGATGCTAGTAGGACCTGATTTATGAAAAGCTGTGGAAGATCAGGTGGAACCCTGCAGGACATCATTTACAGCTGTACGCATTGCAGTCTATCTAATTTGTCTAGTAAAAGTGTGAGCTTATGGTGCATATAACCCAGCCCATAAATTTCATGTTTAGACCTGTTGTCTAGGGGCTGGGTCAAAGGGAGGAGGGGGGCTAGAAGCCAGTAAATGCAGATGCTCTGAAAGATTTGCATTCCCTTGGTGCTCCATGAGGAGATATCACAGACTGTTCACAGCAAGAAACAAATTCCTGTTCATTGATAAACTGTCCAGATGTCCTCTCCAAGGAAGAAAGTAGCCTTTTGGCTTTGTTGTGACATCCTACACAATGTTGTGATTATTTGAATTAAAATTAGTTAATATTTTAGTTCATTATATCAGTAAACATGAAAAAAAATATATTTAGTTTTTGCACATTGTTATTATCTTGCTTATTTTTTGTTCTTTCTCAGGTTTGTTCTTTTTTTTTTAGCTGCTTAAATTAATGCATCTTTTTTTAAATAAAAAATAAAAAAGGAGCAGGATAGGTTAACTACAACTTCTCAGGCTTTATATACACCTTGGACGTTTCTCAGGTAAACTGCAAATTAAAAGTGTCATTTTCATGAGACAAATAGGAACCAGCTAGTCACTTTTGACATGATTAATATGTAACTTCTTTGTTATTTATTTTTGAATGAAAATTTAGAAAAACTGGCAGAAATCCAGAGACATATGTGAATATGTGGTCCTGAAGAATTGCACATCTACTCAAAGCTTTCTTTAGCCTCAGCTATTTAATAGTCACAAGCCATTCAAAAGAAAACTCTAAACATCAGCTCATATTAAAGAAGGTGGCTAATAGGTGCTTACAAAATGGGTACATTCTAGTTTTTACCATAGTGGTTGATAATATAATTCATATATTATGCTATTAATAGTATTCCTGAAACAGTATTTTCCATATTCATATAATAATAATAATAATAATAATAATAATAATAATAATAATAATAATAATAATAATAATAATAATAATAATAATAATAATAATAATAATAATAATTAAATCCTCAAGTGATGCTAAATGCAGATTGTGCAAGGAAGCTGATGAAACTATAGACCATGTGCTCAGCTGCTGCAAGAAAATCGCGCA
>QLTV01000598.1:4146310-4158989 GCA_003457575.1 Thermophis baileyi | reverse complement strand
GTGCAGTATACAGGTCCTCAATGGAAGGCAGGTTGGTAGCAATTGTTTTTTCTGCAGTTCTAATTATCCTCTGAAGTCTGTGTCTGTCTTGTTGGGTTGCAGAACCAAACCAGACAGTTATAGAGGTGCAGATGACAGACTCAACAATTCCTCTGTAGAACTGTATCAGCAGCTCCTTGGGCAGTTTGAGCTTTCTGAGTTGGCGCAGAAAGAACATTCTTTGTTGTGCTTTTTTGATGACGTTTTTGATGTTAGGTGTCCATTTTAGATCTTGCGATATGGTAGAACCTAGAAATTTCTTTTATCTGTTCTTTTATCTGTTATATTCCAGAGCCATTCTCCATTTATTTTTAACAAAATTTATGATACAAACTGCTATAAGATATGAATAATTTCAAAAAATATAGTCCTTGTGATAATATGGCAAGACTAATCAGCAGGTGTCAGTTTTTCTGACAATGGAACTGACTGAATTATTTGCTAGTTTTATTGTAAGTTTAAAGATGTCACAGTAGATATATGGCTGAGCTATGGTGAGCAGAGATAGCGATAATATCATTGCCAGCTCTATGGTTTCTTTATTCCAGTGCTCAGACAGCCACAATGTTTCCTTTTCTCTATAAGTATAGGATGAACTTGCAAATATTCCCTATACACTTTTGCCAATCTTTCAAAGTCATCACTGGAATATTACCAGTTTCAGTTATATTAAATGGGTAGTAATTAGGACAGATTTAAATATTTTATCATTTACTTATGTGTACAATTTATACAGATGCCCATATCCTAATAGATGCATATGCACCAAGACAAATTCCTTGTGTGTCCAATCACACTTGGCCAATAAAAATTCTATTCTATTCTATTCTATTCTATTCTATTCTATTCTATTCTATTCTATTCTATTCTATTCTATTCTATTCTATTCTAATCAGCTTTCTGAGCTGTTTCATATTCTGGCAGGCTATCTTTTATATGCTGCTCTAAGAGCTTCCTAAAATAATGCATGCAACAAAGGCTATATATCCTTTCAAAATGGTCTCCTTAGAACAGTTGGGTAGTTGTCCGGCTACATGGTAAATTGTGATGCTGCCCCCAGTAAGGCAAGATAATGCAGGACAAGGATCACAGAGGTAATCGATTATCCTCTTGCCTGAAAAAGCATGTGGTCTAGGACAACTCCTGCTCAAGGATACCACAAATGATAGTATGATGGTTCCACAAATTATCATCTAATAACAATAATGTCTTGTACAGGAAGCATACTTCACAATAAAATCACAGTTAATAGTTAAAATGTGTGAAATCTTTTGTTAGATTTTAATTGAGTTGTACCACAACCTTTAAATGCATTTATAAACCAGACCATACTGGAAATTTAAAAAAAGAAATCTACAGCTTAATTTAACAAAGAATTGTGTCTGCAGTTAGAGCCACAACACACCGTGAGCAATCTGACATTTCTTCTCTTTTGAAGAAGAATTTATTCTGGTATTTAAAAATACTGTGCCAAAATACCTCTATGATATTTATTCTTAAGAAAGTGAAAAAAATTGCTTTCAAAGAAAGTTGTGCAGCTTGGAGTCCTATGGATATGCATAATCTATATTATATATGCATTGCCTGTAAATAATCTGAGGAACCATCCCGTCCTCACCCCTCACCCCCCAAAAAACCCTGAATTCTAAAGTTCTCTGACAGTGAAGTAGAATAATATAAATTATTTTTGCCCCACATGGAAATAAACTGTTTAGGAAATTAGGGGAGGTATTTGAACACAGCATTAAGACTATCTCTGTAGCATTTTTCTGACTCTTAACAGAAAACCTATCCTTGTATCTTCATTATTATCTTAAGACTGTTGGAAAAATCAATGTAGAAAATGTTACAGCTGATCCATACTTTGAATTGCTTTATAGATGCTTGCTTTATAGAAAATAATGTTTGCTTTATAGAAAAAATGGTCCAAAATTTTATGTCTATTCTTTGGCTTATTTGACTTCTTTTTCAAACCATCACTAATGATTCAGTGCATACTCAACTCTAATAAAAATATTTGAAGACTACACAGTCCATACAACATCATTTCTGTAACTGTATCCCTCACGCGATACATGGTGTAAAGGTAAAAGTTTCCCCTGTCCAGTCATGTTCCACTCAAAGGGATGATGCTTATCTCTGTTTCTTAGCTGAGGGAGGCAGCATTGTGGACATGTGGCCAGTATGACTATATGCCAAGGCACATACGGTAGAACGCTATTACCTTCCCACCAAAGTGGTACCTATTTATCTACTCACATTTGCATTCTTTCGAATTGCTAGGTGGGCAGAAGCTGGGGCAAGTAACAGGAGCTCACTCTATCATGCAGTGCTTGGGTCTCGAACCCAGGCTTTCAGCTTTTCAGCTAACAAGCTCAGCATCTTTAACCGCTAAGTCATTGTGCCCCCATACATTGTATAATGCTATGAAAAATCTGGTGAGTAATTTGCATGAAACATCAGAATGTAAAAGTAGGGTTCATTTATAACTTGCTTACTTTTCTATTTGTTAATATAAATTGAGTTTCTTTTTAGCTTCTTTGTAAAGCAATTCCTTGTACAATATGGTACTTATTACTGTGTACAGTAAATATTACTGTTTATTACTGTATACAGGTATCTATCGCAGTGGTCGAGAAAAAACAAGTTCCATCTGAAGCAGTTAAAAAATGAAATAAAAAACTTAGAGAGCAGGGAAAGAGAAATAGGTGTTTTTCCCCCTGTTTAATTTCCCTGCATAGACACAAAATATAATAAAAAACCAGAAATTATCTGAAAGAACACAGTTAAATTGTTACAGTTTTGAAACATATTACACTTTCTTTCTGCTACCCATACACCTGGACCATTCTATGTTAATATAAGAGCAAGAACAACTTTGTGTGCTCATTGAAGCACTGAAATGTGTCTTTTGAGAAGAACTTGCCACTTTAAAGCAAAAAGAGCATTTATATCCTCTTCTGAATAAAAATACTAGCAGTCACAGGGGATACATCGGAAATTTCATGTATGCATGGAAAAGAATGTATGGGGATATTTGGACAGGGACCAAATATCAGCAAAAAGTTAAAGGGTCGATCAATGCATTCTTGTTTGCTTAGTCACAAGAAATCATGGTTGTACTGCTAATCTTACCCCAAGGATTTCAGCTGAGAAAATGTAACTGAAATAAGAGCAGTGTGTCATATGTTTTTGCTCAGAACAAAATGGGTTTGGAAAGTAAAATAATTATGTAAAGTGTCTGCAAGATTTAAATTAAAGACAGTTATTAAGCTAGTAACAACAGTGTGTAACACAGGCATATATACGTGGAAATATCCCCAGTGCAACGAGAAACAGTATGTTGTAGTAATTAGACTGCTGGTCTAAAGAAGGGGAAATTAATGTTCAAATCCTCATATAGCCATGAAGTTCATTGGATATCTTGCAGTCTAAGCTATGTCACTGAAAAAATAAAATAAAATGGAGGATACTTGTACCATGGATTACTTTGACCTTGTGGATTAAAATATAAAAAAATAATATTATCATTTGTGATAGATGATGAGGTTATTGATAATAAATTATGTGCTATGTTACTATTTCTTGTTTGTAGCACTACTGCCATTAGCCATTTAAACATTTTTCAGCTTCCCAGTCAATATATTTACATGAAATTAAGTAATGCTAAAATGAATCTGACTTATTTATGTTCAATAGAAAAAAATAAAGTATACAGAATGCAAGAAAAAATGTAGAATACTTATTTTTGATATTTCTCATATAAATTCTAATGTTTGTTTTTATTGTAAGAAAATTTAATTTGAAATTATTATGAAGGAGAAAATGAATACTATAGATTAGCTGCAGCCTAGAATTTGAAAATTTCTGAGTGAACTTGCTTCTGGCATGCAGAAATTAACTGAAGTTTTCTGACACAGGGAAAGAAGTTGATGTAAACAGAGAAAATCATTTATGTCGGTTAAGTTACCATTGATTACCACAATAGGATTCACAGAAAAGGTTTTATTGGGAGTGATCTGTAATTCCAATATTACGACCGTTCATATGAACACAAATAATTCATTATTCTATTGGAGTTATTATCATAAATATGCTGGCCCCTTTAAAGAGTTGGCAGAATGAAGAATAATGATCTTGTTGGAAAACATTGACATTGATCTTGAAATGTAAATTTCAATTGCATTGAAAATATAGTAAATGCAAACAAGCATCAGTTAGGATTGGTCCCTATCATTAGGTAAAGAATTGCAGACAACTCAGGGAGCACATGCCCAAGAATGTGATCAAATGGCAGCACCAATGAATATAGACACTTTCCTATTGCCACAATGGAATTAGCTATTAGTGACATAGTTTATATTGGTGGAATTGGGGTTGGATAGGAGACTTTGCCTCAGATAACAGTTCCCTTGCTTCTGTCTTCCATGCCTATTCATTCTGGCTTAAAACAAAGTTACACATATAGCACAACTGTCATGGGAATTAAGGTTTGCATATTTGGAAGGCTTACAGGTAGGAAAACCATGATTACTATAAGACATATAGCTAAGAATCAGATTTGCCATCTGTTTTTCACTCTCTACAGTCATATAACTTTTCCTTATTTTTCTTGATTGAAATGAATTTTCTCCAACCAGCTCATTTTTAGACTCCTGTTATCTTTCTTCTTTTTGTTTATATGTACATATCCTTCTGATTCAGTACATCTTTTCCTTTCTTTCCCCACCATAGTTAGTGCCACTGGTCATGCTCCATATTTATTTCTTTTAGTCCCATTCTTTTCTCATTGACTTCCCACTTCCACCATCATTTTGCCTAAGCATAAAAACTCAAGATGTGTAGAATTCCATATTCTAGTCAGAAGCACATGTTCATCTTCCCTGAATGAACAAAATTAACCACCTCAAAGCTTCTGGTCTAAAATGATCCTGTCTTTGTGCTTTTAGTTGTAGAGTATCATCCTGGTAATTTGTTTGTTTTTAGCTTCCTTCAAACATCTACAAATTTGCAGCAGGAAGCAAGTACTCTAGAATAGATAAGAGCATGAATAAGTCTATCACCATTACCAGAGTCTTATAGAAGAAGAAGAATTGACTAGGTACGGTTCAACAAATCCTGTTTTCTAGTCCATGTGACAGTTTTATAACAAGTCCATTGACATTTTGAAAAGTCTGACCGCTGTCTATCCACTTGCCTATATTATTTTATATATATTTGATCACTCAAAGTACTGTACCTTTAAAGATAAAGCAGAAACTAGGATTAAATCTAACAATCTTATTATGTCTGCACACCTTTTTGTTGCTGTTATCTTTGAGACTATAAGTAAATGTGAAAGTTCAGTTATAACAGATTTACAAGCTGTTCTTCTGGGAGTGGTGACACACTGAATATTAATGGTACATCAGTTATTGCTGATTTAGTATGAAACCCCTATCAGAGTAGAGATTATTTTACTTTCATATCAGTAGGATCTATGCACTAACAGTGCATACTAATTATGCCTGGAAGCCTGGAAATGAAACCATCAGCTCTGAATTGCAGAGAAAGGTGATGGTGTGTGGGTGTGGGTGTGAGATATATTGTTATCTACCGAAGGTACAATAGTACTTCACTGCATTGCAATTGACAAATGTTTTTATTCTCACTATTTTCAAAAGGATTAGGTCCTTTCTATTTGTCATTAATGTTATCATACATACCTAAACATTACATTTATCTTCCATAGCTTTCTCTTGAAATTAATACATTTTTATTCTTACTATAAAGGTTGAAAGGTGGAGCACAGTGGGAATATCTTTCAACTTCTTGCAAAGAATTTTTTAGATGAATCTTCTCTATTATACCAGAGTTATTAGGGGACTGAGTAGGAAACTTTCTGAATGTAAAACATATCCAGTTTTTCTGATCAATGGCCATCACAAGGATAAACTTTGGATGACAGACTCACATATATGCTTCAAACATTGTTAACCTGAATGAGTGTCTAAGAAAGGGCCATGCATTTATCACCATGTTATTTCTTCACAACTTCTGAACCCATACAATACCATTGGTGACTAGATCCTTCCAAAATGACTATTCTTTTGGTTACAGGAACTGATGACTCTGTATTTTCTAATGCTTATTCTGAGGAAGGAATTATTTGCATAATGTATTTACTACTCTGTTACATAAAGATCCTCAAAGCTGGATATTCCAGGGCTAGTGAATCTGAAAACCTGGAGAAACACTGACAATTAATATAAAATAAAGAGGTTTTTATCCTGTTCTAGGTTGCATTAGCAAACCATTAAGAATAAAATGTGTTGTGTTGGGTTCCTTTGCAAATTCATTTCCTACAGTGCTTCTTGCTACGAAGTATAATATTTCATCTTTCCTGCTTCAACATGGCATCATGGTCTGAGTCCTTCATAGATATATCCATAAATTGAGAAACATTAGGAGGAAGGAAGCGTTGTGTGATTGGGTCTCAGTGGTAGTAAATTCCTCTTTGAGGAAAGGGCTGGTAAGGAAGCAATGATTTACCCATTCCTCAAAAGACCATTACTGGATCCATCATTGTTGGATTCAACTGTTTAACCTTCCTTTGGGGGGGGGCAAGATGCAGAAGGTGGTTGTGTGACAACTCTAGAGGACTTTGAAAGAAGTGTGTTATCTGAACCACTTCACTGGGAATTTGAATCTAGATAATGGAACTGAAACAGCATTAATCATGATTGCAGTTGACCTCTGATAGGAATAGTATGAGGGTAGTGCATCTGACCTTGTTCTTCTTGACCATTCTGCAGAGCTTTCAACACCATTGATTATAGTATCCTTCTGGACTGGTGTCAGGGGTTTAATGGCACTATATTGTGATTGTTCTTTTCCTTTCTCCAGTGTTAGTTCCAGTTGGTGTTGATAGAAAGAGAGAGGTCCAGCCTTCAGCCTTTGTTTTGCATGGACCCAAAGGGCTCAGTATCTTCTCTCCTTTTTAACATCTACGTAAAGCTGCTACGTAACATCATCAGTATACTGATGATAGATACCCAGCTTTTTCTTTCCATTCTAAATCATCTGAGTGATATTGTGGAAATCCTGCTTTGTGATCTGGAGCAAAGACTGAGCAAAGACAACTTCTGAGCAAAGATAAATAGAACTGAAGATGTTCAAGTAGACTGAGCAAAGATAATGTCTGTATACTCAGAAGTAGGGAGGTATAGTCAAGGAAGAGAAAAGCCATTAAAAAAAAAGATTATCTACATGATCCAGCACTGCAAGACAGACAGAAAGAAAGACAAAAGTATAACAGAAATAAAGATGGAGAGCATGTCCAGTTTTACTGTAGATAAGCCAGCATAGATTCAGAAAAATGATGACAGCCAACAAAATGAATCAATTTCATGGAGACAGGAGGATCTGGAAATGATGCAGGAGTAGTGCAAAAAGCACATGTAGACAGTTCATCTGTCTGCCCTCAGCCATATGCCTGCACAAACAGTGGCTATTAGCTGGTGATTGAAATACTGAGTCTGTGAATATTGTGGTTGTTAGTATCAGCTCTGTTTTCCTATCCACAAACCTTTAAGAGTCTACAATGGAAAAAAGCTATCAAATTATTTAATTGTGTGTGGCATGTTGAGTGTCAGGTTCCGGATTCACGCAGCAAGAAAACACTCGACAACCAAAGGAACAGGGTTGTAGCTATTTATCTTCAGCGTTCCAGCACGAACTCACAATGTAATGCAGTGAAATATTGTCAGCGTCGGCTTGTTAGTGCACCCACCACCGCTTTTAACTACTGCGCTCCACCCTGTGTGTCCACCTACCGGCACCCCCCCTCCCATTAAGCAATTAGTCTGGAGTCTCCACAAGCTACAATTAGAAAGCTAACATCCCTCATCACGCATGCGGAACAGCCACTCGCATGCATGGAATGGCCGCACCTCCCAGCTGGGCTGATGTCCGAGCATACTGTATGCCAAGCGCACCTCTCATCTGATTCCCGAGCACACCTCCCAGCTGGGCTGATGTCTGAGCATGTTGTCTTCCAAGCACGCCTCTCAGCTGGGCTGCCTCTCGAGCGCGCTGTTCTCCGAGCGTGCTGTTCTCCGAGCGTGCCTCCCAGCTGGGTTGCCTCCGGAACACGCTGCCCAGCTGACAAGATGGCAACGCCCTCCACAACAGAAGTAGGACTCCAAACATACAGTGCGTTTTCCCCCCGCCTGAATGGCAGCCCTGCCACTCCAGGGCTGACATTGAGGATATGTGCTACATGTTGTTGGCCATGAACTAAAACTGGGGGCTATGATGGAAGACAATGTTGTATTTTGTGACTGAGCTTATAGAGAGCAGGGCAGCTCTTTAATACACAGTGGAAAACAATATGAACTACTGAACGGGAGTGAAAATTAAACTTTGTAATATGATATGTATAGATAAAAGGTCACTATAAATGAAATTCCACAGATATCAAGCCAACTAATTGTCTAACCGATGTACAAAAAATAAAACATTCAAGTAATTTCTTTCCTATTCCACATTTATCCTTAAATGTTTCTCTTCAATTAATTTATTGTGAATTACAACAGTCTGACAGGCTACTTCAGCTGACTGCTAGCTGCAGTTCAGCGGTTCAAATCTCATCGGCTCAAGGTTGACTCAGCCTTCCATCTTTCTGAGGTGGGTAAAATGAGGACCCAGATTGTTGGGGGCAATATGCTAACTCTGTAAACCGCTTAGAGAGGACTGTAAAGCGGTATATAAGTCTAACTGCTATAACTGCTATTGCTATTATGGTTGGTCACACAGTTAGATATTTATACTGGATTTAGCATTTTTATCCACCTATCGAATCTTTCCTAAGGACACAGGTTAAGCAGATGTTGTTATTTGATGGGATTAAAACTATTGTTGCAGGATGTAAGCTGTTCCAAATAAAGCTACCTTTTTCAATTGACTGATGGTAATTTTGTCAATGCTGATGGTATTCAAATAGTGCTCCAGATGTTTGGTATTGCACCCAAGGCACCTCTTACTATTGATACTAACTTTGCTTTGTTAAATCTAGGGTGTTACATGGCAAGTTATATATTTATTCTAAAGTCTCAAAGCACATTAGTTTCTTCATTTTCTATTACTTTATCCGTTTTGTGGTACCTCCAGTTCTTGCTTTCAGATGTTCCTGAAGACATTCAAATGCACCATTGTTGCTACTTTGTCATGTTATTGTTCATAGTCATCTTTGTGATCTTCTTGCAGCAGCTAGCTAGGTGGTCCACTGTTTCATGCAGTTAATCTTCACCTGATGCTGGATCTACCTAGCTTCTTTATCTACCAATTTTCTTGTTACTACAAGTTCTTTCATTTTAGCTTTACAAAAAAAAATCTTACCCACATCCTTTATCCAAGCTGCATTCTTATTTTATTTCTTTGTGTTGGGTTGCATCCACAACTACACTGTTTTTTTCTTTATCTAGTGTCAACTGGTTCATTGCAATCTCTACATTGATGGATTGGTAGAAACATTTTTGATTCAACTGAAATTGAAGATTGTGTCTATAGTATACAATTTTAGCTTTGTATTTGATGGTCTTCTTGGCTATAGCTGTTATTTGCTGCTTTACTATTTCTGGTGCTTCTATGATCTTTCTGTAGATGATATTTTCTGATCAGGTATTTTTGGGTCTTCATTTTTAGCTTCTTTTCTTTAACCTGTTCTAGCTTGCTTTCTTTGGAACCTATTTTCCAGCTTTGAACTTCCATTTTGGTAGTGTTCTGTTTGGGGTTTTTTTCTTGCTTGTTAATTTTCCATCCAAGGTATTCAGTTATAACTGCAGCCATACTGTACATTAGTTGGTTTGTTTCTTGCAGTGAGCTGGTGCTTATATTTGATATTATAATATTGGCATCTGTTAATACTTGTGCTAACAATTTCTTTGGAACAAGCTTTAATGCAGTCAATCTTATTCTGTTGTTTCTGTGCTGTTCTAGATGCTCATTTCTTCTTTGTTTCAACTCCTGTTTTCTTGTTAGAGGACTTTGTTCTTTTTGAGAGAAGCCAAAGGAGATATTACCTAGTTTGGGAGTAACATTCCCCCTGGTTTGCCTTTACAGTCTGATCTACTTCTGGCAAAGCTTCAATTTCTTTGTCTTAGGTGGGCCTTTGCAGTTGTTTAATTCTACTTCTTTATTTCATATTATATATTAGTGTTGATCTGCTTGCCTCTATTCTGTTATTTCTGATTCTGGGTGTTGTTCTTTCCAGAACTGATGAATTTTTTTTTTAGATATATTCTTTCCATTGGATTGGATTTGTAATAGTAGATCAGTTCTATTTCTTCAAATGATCAGTGCTCTGGCTTCACTCACATCTGCTACCATTTTGTTAATGGCTGCCTTCAGGGAGCTTAAATCCTTTCTAATACCTTGTGGGCAGAAAAGGTTTGAAAATATTTTTTTTCTAAGAATTTCCAGGGGTAATTATTCCTCCTTTTTTCTTTTTTCTTCTTCTTAGCCAGGCTTAATGGCATGCAGTTGCTGCTGTAGCTGCAACACATACACAACATAAAAGCCTCTTTTTTTAAAAAAACAACAACTTATGACTGAATACATCATTCTTTCCACTCAAAGGTGCAAGAAAGAGAATAAAAAGAGAAAAGTAACAAATAAAGGCAAGTTGAATGTTCAACATTCCTCCAGAATCTTGCTTTTTCAAAGAATAAATCTTGAATCAGCATACAACCTAGAATGTAACCAAAAAGAGCAAGCTTCTCAGAACAATTAAAAACCTTGGCCACCATGTATGTAGTCTCTTTTAATGTTGGTGATCATGGTTAAGTTGTCAATTTTTTCTTCAGCATCAAATTGTGATTCTATGATGAAAGCATCCCTGCCATTCTGAGATGAAATACACAATTCACTAAATATTTTCTAAAAAAAAAACAACAAATTTTGATTTTGTTACTAGAAAGACCAATGCAATAATTTTAGTGAATTACAAGTGGCTAATCTAATATTTTACGAGCTTCTGTCCTGATATAGATCCATAGATGGTTAAAAGAAAAAGACTGATTACACTCAGACCAGTGCTCCCCAATGTTTCTAGGTTTGTGGTCCAGCATGGGGGGAGGGGAAGGGGATGGTTTTGTGTGAGGGACAGGCATTCATGCGCGCAGAATCATTTATGTGAGAGGCAGGTGGGTGCACCTACTGCTGGTGCGAGTGGGGCTGTGAGCACCAACACTCGCTGCTGGTGCATGTGGAGCTGCGCATGCACAAGCACTCACCCACCAAGGTCCAATGGTTGGGAACCTCTGAATCAGACAATATTTATTGCCTTGCCTTTTTTTTTTTTAAGAAAAAAAAGGAGTGGTTTTCCAAATGAAGACAATTTCACACGATTGCAGTCATTTAGATTCACAAAACTACATCTGTTATAACCATTTCAACATGAGAGAATGTTGCCAACTTTCTTTATTTTGGAAAGTTGGCAGCATATCCATTGCTGAATTAGCTTTATAGCTAATGTTCTTTTTAAAGAACTGCCAAGTCTGAAATCAGTAAATATTGAGCATACTTTAAGACTAGGCAAAGCATTATGCCTGAACTGGTACATATGCCAGACTCTTATTGCAAACTGGCTCTGAAATCATAATGATTTCATTTTGAAGCTAAGTCACCTTCTGCTTATTGCAGTTGACAAACAAGCAGAGGCATTTTCATAAGTGTTCATTCCGGTAGCTGTACACACACATTGTTTTTCATGGAACGCTCTTGTTTAAGTATTACTACATTAAAGATGTCTATCTACTGAATCATGCAGAGCACTATATTACTTATTGTTTATGGCAACAGGTAAAAAAAAAAATCCAAACTCTTCCTTTTTCTATGTCAGTCTGCTGGGTATTGAAGAGGAAACTTTTTATATATGGGCCCATTCTAATTAACAATTTTTCAACCCTAAATTGTTTTTTTATAAACTTTGCCTCTTGCCCAAGTGTGGTTGGGCATATTAGAAAAAAATCAAATCTATTTCTATAAAGTAGAACATTTTAAAAACAGGGAAAGAGGGGTAAAATCCAGAAAATAAAAAATGATTTTTTTCTTGTAAATGAACGGATCTTAAAGATTAACAGAAAATATTGTTTTATTATTAGCTCCATTCTTGTCACAAATCACTCTGAATATTCACTGGAATCAAATGCCTTCATAATCTTTCATTTCCTCCTCTCTCTTCTTTCTTTTAAAAACATTTTTGGTTTTTTTTTTTCTGTAAAGACAGTGGCTTAAATTGCTGCAAGCAGTAATGTGATAAATAACATCACTGCTATTGAAGGAATTACTGAGTGTTGGAAAACTATGCTTATGATGAGCAGGAATATTATAGATAGAAATGACTTTCCTTTCCATTGCTCTATGATTGAACTTACCACTGAGGTTGGGAATCTTGCAGTGTTGATTGATCCCCAATGTAAAATAAAAATACTAAATTCTCACACCAGTTATAAATTTCTAAAAATATTTAGTAATTAGACTTTGGCAAAGTTTCACTTGATTTGATCATTTTGGTCAAGAATGATCACTTTACAGGAAGTCGTGTTTATATCAGGCATTAAAAATGCAGAACCAGGATTTATTTATTTATTTATTT
Organism: Thermophis baileyi; assembly: GCA_003457575.1. Lineage (NCBI taxonomy): Eukaryota > Metazoa > Chordata > Lepidosauria > Squamata > Dipsadidae > Thermophis > Thermophis baileyi. The sequence continues at coordinate 4,146,313 of QLTV01000598.1, read as the reverse complement.
ATT
>QLTV01000598.1:4073880-4136319 GCA_003457575.1 Thermophis baileyi | reverse complement strand
TTCCATTCCTTCTTCTGCCACATAGCTCCCAGCGACCGGTGAGATCCCACAGGGTTGGGCTCCTCCAGGTCCCGTCAGCTAAACAGTGCCGGCTGGCGGGTCCACGGGGGAGGGCCTTCTCTGTGGCTGCTCCGGCCCTCTGGAACCAGCTACCCCCTGAGATCCGGACCACCCCCACACTGCTGGCCTTCCGGAAAGCAGTGAAGACCTGGCTCTTCCGGCAGGCTTGGGGCCGTTGATCTCGCCTCTGTAATTGGCGAGGTCCGGCCATGTAACGGTATGCATGAGTTTTTAACTGTTTTTAATTGTTTTTATTATGGTTTTTTTTTTAACGGTTTTTTATATTGTTGTGAGCCGCCCAGAGTCCCTTGGGAGTTGGGCGGCATACAAATTTAATAAATAAATAAATAAAATAATAATGTATAAGTTGACTGCAGAGTAGACAAAACATGAATATTTTCTTCATTAATGAGACTCATGAATTGTTGGGCTACAGTTGGTGTTGGCTTTTTTGCTATTATTTATGTCTTGAGTTATCCTGTAATGAACTAGTTTTGAAAATCAAGAACATTACAAATTGATAGACCATGTAACTTCACTTTACAAGTGGCCTCAATAATGTCTTGTGCATGAAATTAAAAAACAGTGTCTATAGTAAACTTTTAATAAAACTGTACTACTATCAATATTCTCCTACCCATCTAGCAGTTTTTCAAACTGCTAGCATCTACTCTCATGCAAAGGTACCACTTTGGTCAGAAGGTAATAACACTCCATGATGCCCGATTGGCCACATGACCATCATGGCTTATTGTGGATACCACTGTCACAATTATCAACCACCATGCCCTATCTTCAGTTCAATGAGATGTCATACTTTATTTTAACATGCTGAAAATTCAACATATGAAGTTAAATTACAATTTTCTTCCTCCAACAAGAGAGGTTTAGAATGATCTACCTCATTCTCAGGATGTTTTATAAATTATTTTGAATTTCTCTTGCTGGTGTTTTTGATCTTGCTATTGCCAGTACTGTTGTTTCTCTTACATATCTTTCCATCTTCTGGCTTGATTTTAAAATGTTCAATCAGTCCTACATGTCTTCCTTTGAGATTTCATTGAAAAATGAAAAGTGAAGGCGGCTTTAAGGTTATTTCATTGATCATTGTCCGGTAAAGAAAAGGATATTCACACCAGCCCTTGACCATCATGTAACAGAATTACAAAATTGCTACACTCTACCTAAGATATTTTCACTAATTTCATTAATAGGAGAGGGTTAATAAATTATTACTGTTATTTTTGCTGTTGCAATGCAATATGCAAAGGTGATAATCTATAATAAATGGAGTATTCAATTTTCATTTGCAAGAAGATGGAATGTAGAATTTTTATTGCTACTATTGTTAAACATGACTTAATAGCTCAAAGCAGTAAATTGCCTAGAATCCACAAGTCAGTTTTGGCGTATAATTTCCATAAAAATATTAGAGTAAGTTTAATATCTGCATATATTACTTGCAACGAATGAAGCTTACTTCTGAATAGAGAAGTATGGAACTGATGATAATAGGGGCATGTTAATAGAAACCCCCCGCCCCCATTACTTCCCATTCACTTTGCCAAATGTCAAATTTGCTACAACAAACAGCATAAGACGCGTCAACATGCCTGCATTCATTATCAACCATATTCAAACCATATGACCATCTCTCCAATGTATAGTTCACGGACTTGCACCTTAACTATTCAGGTGCTACTATGCCTGAGTAATAAGTGCAGAAATCCTGATTTCCAAACATTTCACTTTTGAAAGATACCAGAAGTACATACATAAGTGCCCTCCCTGTCGACTATTTTTCCTGTGATTAATGTGTTAGCATTTGCTTTAATCTCTTGCCATGTGTGGCAAAAAAGACAAATAATGTTTATGTTAGATTGTCCCCCTCCATGATTCCCAAACAACTGCTTTTATGCACCACAGGCTGCTTGCTTGAATCATGCTTAATTACAGCATTGGACATCTGCTTTCAATCTCCAAGTCAGCAAACAAGGTCCTTCTTGTCCTGGTGCTTGCACAGTTGTCCCCTTTGTTTATTTATGGTTTGGTTTTTCAAATTACATGTAAACATGCACAGAGACAACAATGTTGTAATGTTTGAAGTCTGCCATACTGTAGTTAACAGATATAGAGAAATGCTTGTGAATCTTATTAATGTGGACATTCAGATTTGCCAGTAGAGACTTGTGGTCATAACCTAACCAGACAAACCCCCCACTGTTAGTGAAAATTAATCTTATTTATTATATCAGTAATTGCTTCACCTTTTCCTAAGGGATTGATCTACCATTTGCTCCCATCTGTATTAATCATTTCTGGCTAATGAGTTCAAGCTTCAGCTGCTCTGTCAGCTGACTAAATTAAGATTCTTTTCAAATAGGTTTGGCTCTGTTCATTGTGAGCCTCAACAGCAACTTTCCTTTAAATGTATAAATAGTTTCATTAAAATATCTTTTGAATTAAATATGTGATTATTAAATTGCAAAAATGCAGCTCTGACTTGTATGACAATGCATGGGAAACCATTACTGGGATATTTACATGCACAAATGAACATTACACAAGCTTTGGGATGTGTGGCTGGCATAATTCTCATAGTGAGTTGTAATCAAGCTCCAAGATGAATCGGAGAACATATTGAAGAGGTGTCTCCCTCTATATTGGGACAGGATTTCCAAAGAGATATCTTCAAAATGTGTGATTTAGTAATTCCCTAAATCTCTCTAAGTATATTGGGCTGACCCAGAGGCATCAGTAGAATTCTCCAGTCCCCATATTAATCCTCCCTGATTCTACCTTCTCAGTGGTGAAGGAATTCAGGCTTCAACCACTACTATCCATCTCCTAGCCTATGCTGCTGCAATTATGGGCAGGTAGGAGAAACAAGGGAATCTTCATATTGGAATTAGATCTATGTTTCTGAAACTTGTCAACTAACATGGGCAGACTTCAACTCCCACAATTCCCTAACCAGTATGCAGAAGTCTACATATCTTAAAACTGCTAAGTTTGAAAAACATTGAGTTCTGAGCTGAGTTTGGATCCAGGCCCTTTTGTTTTCCATCTCTATTTCTTTCTTTTAAATACCTCAAAGCTGACTCAGAATGTTCAACGTAGCCTTATTTGGTCAATTTTGTATTACGTAAATGTAATCAATGGTGGTAATAGGCTAAATGGGCAATAGGTTGGAGAATTATAGTATGTCACTCTAAGGAAGCAAAATAAATTACAATTTGGTAACAATTTTTGAAATTCTCTTAGGGGCAAAACATTTTTAGGACACACATGATTGTAATTACTATATTAAAGATTGGAGGCAATAAGTATTAATTTGGAATAGGATCAACGTCACCAAAATTATGAACCATCCTTAACTTTTCTTTCATTGTTTTCCATTTTTGGCTTCTCATTTAACTTTTGTCAATAACACTTAAGCAAATATTAATTTAAAGTTTGGCTTCAGTGTTGATGACAAAGTAACTACAGGTGATTTATTACCAAAATAATTTAGATTGCTACCCATATGTTGTGTACTATAGGACTACACAACTGGCTGTGTTATATAGGTATTCTAACCCAGAACATTTGGTGAGCTCCACTAATAATGGCACCTTTACCACATAACATTGATAGATTCTCAGTCCTTCAGGTAGAGTTGTCTGGGAGCTGAATCATGGCAACTGGACTTTTTTCTTTTCTTTTTTCTTTTGAAGCATTTTTCTGCTTATCAAAGTACCGTAGCTTCTTCAGTACCACATAATGTTCACTACTATGTAGTGTTATGTGGTATCTTTTCCTCAGCAAATTTCCAATTGTTTCTCTTTTCAGAGAACTTCAGAGAACTAAAGCTTCCATCACCTGAGTTAATACAAAGTAACTATATGATATTAGGACCAAATTTATAAATAACCAACCAGTTTGTAGTAGTTTAGCTATAACAACAAATCATCATTACAAAATATAAGCAAATGCCTTTAATTCATAGCTTCACTGTACTTAAAAAAAGAAAGTGCATGACCACACATTTCAAGCCATAATGTAAAAATACAAAGCCACCAAAATCTTTTAAATACATTCCTATGCTTATTTATTGACAAATAAATAGAATTATATTTAAGTATGCAGTAATGGATTTTATCTGTTCTCTAATTTCTCAGCTATATAAATTTGTTAGATAAATAAAATTTAAAACTATGGAATAAGTTTATGTAAATCTGGTTTATTTTTCTGTTGCAGAATCCAAACTCTACAAGAAATTTAGTGTTAAAGTTACGATTGTTCTTTAACTCTATCCTGTGGTGAATAGGTACTCTATTAAGGAAGCCACAGAACAGTGGGTAATCTTTTATGTTACATTTCTTCAATGTATATACCATATGTGCTAAACAGTACACTGCATGTTGTACATTAGATCACCTACAGTTTTAGACCCCTGCTGTAACAAGTCACCACCAGGTGAAATAAGGGCATTTTGGTTGTCTAATTAAGATGTATTCATTTGGCTAGCGTATATTTGGTTAAGCTAGAATCTTAAAGCAATTTTGTGTTTCTTAATGAACACCATTTTCATCTTTTACATCTTCCGGGTCATTCGTCTCTCTTGAAAATAAAAGCAGATCTGGTTCTTTTATGTAGTTGCCATGGATGCAGTTCAATTAGGCTGCAATATCTTATAAGACGTTTTCATAAATTTGCTTCACTTGGACTGCAAGCATAATTGTGGTCCCATTAACTATAAACACATTCCTCCCCACATATTCATTTATAGATCCACAGTGCTGAAAAGACTCAGACCAGTAATTCAAAAGAGTGAAATATCACTTAGGGAAATGTTTTTTAGAATAAGTGTTGAAGAAATACAATGGAGTTTCTTTTTTCAATCCATTACGACACTAAGCATAGACTCCCAATACCCTCTTTTATCGACCAGCATGTTTCCATTAATCACAAAAGTTGATGGATTTGGAATATAGGTCTTTCATAAATAATCTGCAAGATTTCCTGTATAATTCTCTTCCCAACCATTAGTTGCAGACAATTCTACCAAATTTTTATGATATTTCAGTGGGTTTATGAAGCAGCAAAATATCTGTGCTTCACATACTGTATGCACGTTTGACTTTTCAGAAATAATTAAATTAGATTGTTTAAGAATTATTTTCTTTTTGAGCAATTATGGTTTTTTTAAAATATAGAATGGTCAGAAGTAGATATGCTAATTCATGCATACAGTATTTACAATAAGAAATTTTTACTCTCTAGAATATGGACTTTATGCTACTTCTAATCAATATACTGTAGAATGTTCCTCAATATATGAATTTATTGTGGTGCTGTACCAAACCACTGTGTTCCTAGGAAGTTGCCGTTCCCCTGTGAATTTTGATTGCAATTGGTAATACTTTGAGTGGGGGGGGGGTTGTTGTGTTTTTTCTGGTTCCATTCAGCTCAATACATAGAGATTCCATATTGCAATTTATAAATATGGTTGACATTGTTAAAAAACATCTGATTACAAAACTACAATAGTATGGCATTCACAGATTTCAATAGCAATTTACATAAAGGAAGAATGACATTTTAATGACCAGTCAGCTTTCTTCTCCATTGATCTGAACATGTAGAAGAAGGTGATAACAATGAATTTTCACTCTGCCCATATAGAGTGTGAGTGTGGGATAGTTTGCAACTCTACAAACTGTCATAGAATGTAATGCTGACAATTATGATTTATCCATTGCCTATCTGCTTGAGGAAACACAGATTAGCCCATGGTGATTCCTGCTGTCTTCAGCATTCCATTCTTGGGAGGGATTAAGATGATTGACCATTCAATTTCAGAATGCTTTAGAGAAATTGAGGAATGGGAAGGCTGTCAAGTGGAAATTCCCAGAGAAAGACAGATTGGACAAATCAGTGATTAGAAAATTAGGAGTTGAAGAAAGTATTATGAGGTTGGCTAGGCATGGGCAGATGCATTCCTGAAAGCATGCAAAAATTGTGGACACTTGGACAAAATTAATAGATCTTGAAAAGAAAAACAAACAAACCAAAACCTAGAAAATATCTACAGGTTGTTCTTTACTTACAACCACAATTTCCATTGTAGGTCATTGCAGTCATAATTGGGTAAAATTATACCCAATTTTACAATAATTTTTATGGCAAATATTAAGGGAATCACACAGGGGTGGATTCTAACTTACCTCACTGCCGGTTCACTTCCTTCCGCACCATGTGGCCACGGCGCGTGGGCCCGCGCGTGCTTCACACGCACGCGTATGCGCAGTGCCAAAAAATTTAAAAAATTTCCAAAAAAAAAAACCAAAAACAAGATGGTGATGCATGCGCAGTGCTGGAAACTCGGCTTCTGCACATACGCAGAAGAAGAAAAATAAAATAAAAATTCCCAAAAAAATATTTAAAAAATAAAATAAAAAAAAGATGGCGGCGCCCATGGACCGGTACCGACCAAACCGGATCTGTGATGTCACCGTGATGTCACCAGCAGGTTGCTACTGGTTCATGCAAACCGGTCCAAGCCAGGAGAAACCCACCTCTGGAATCACATGGCTATTAAGCAAATCCAGATTCTTCATGGGTGTTTTTTTGCCATTTTTTGCTGGAAAATGACAAAAAAAATGTACAAATTGTGATTACATTACTGTAGGATGCTGCAACTGGTTGTAAATACAAGACAGTATCCAATCACCCAAGTTATGATGACATGGCAGCAGGGTAGAATGATATATGTAACTGTGAGTACAAGTAGTAAATATTTTTTTTCTAAGGCCTTCTTAACTTTGAATCATTGTTAAATGAACAGTCATAAGTTAAGAAATACCTGTATAATAAATCTCCTGCATGAAGAAGACATGCAAATTTGTGAAGTATTCCATGTTTTATTAAAAAAAACCCAAATTATAATATTTTTGTGACAAAAAATCATATAATTTCCCATTTTTCAGTTCCAGTCATACATTTAAACTAAACCAATTTCTTTAACTCTGCCCAACACCAGCTAATATTATGTAGTTTCCTTATATTAAACACATATGCATATGCATTTTATGTTCTAGCTAACTAAAAGGGTTTTCAAGGTAGGACAAAGATTGGTCCTTTGATTTGGAATGTTTAAATTCTTAGTTTTATTGTGATTTATGGTTTTCTTAGCTTTTGTTTTGGCTAAGTTATTTATATTTATCTTTTCTATTCTTAACTTACGACTTGGAAAATAATACGCAATGCAAAGTCAATTTGATTTGAGTGGTTTAAAAGTCCCACCCCCCCTCAAAAATCTCAATTTTGAGAAATAGCAGAAATAAAAACAAAAACAAAAACAAAAAAATAATTGGTAGTGAAATTCAAAGTCATAGATTCTGAACAAATTTTCCCTTTAAGTCAGCACTTAACTGAACTAAGATTTTTTTTTAACTGTAAGAGAAGCTCAGCAGTGGAATCAATTATCCAGGAAATTAGGATATCCTTCATTGGATGTATTCAAACTTGGATTTGGATTCCTACACAGGAGATGGAACCATGCCAATATTTTGATTTCATGAATTATGTACAATTGATATAATTACTATCCAACCATATATGTAATATTTTTCCTCTCTTGTCTCATTTAAATTTGAAAATACAAAGACTTAAAATTACATGTTGGTGTTAACTTTTAAAGATCTCTGGATATCACCCACCAAGAATGGTGGTCTTGGAGTTTTAGGTTGTGTGTATCCAATCTACAGTACTGATCTGAGTGTCGTACTGAAAACAAATTTTCTTCTTTAAAGCTTGTAAGTTTACACTTTTGTACTACTTTTGACAGTAGTCTCAGATGCCACATTTAAAATTTATTTATTTTTTTAAAAAATGTTAATTAAAGGTTACTTGATTGCTAAATCTTTCAGATCTTTTATTGATGGGGGGGCTACATGAAATCTCACATAAGAACCTGCATGATTAACTTGGTAGTTTTGGAGTTCTCAGATAAAATCTAAGGATGGGATATAGGATGATTTTTTGAATTGGTTGCAAGGCCATTGCATGACATTGCCCAACAGTGCCTCAAACCTGAGTTCAATTGGACATGGTCCCTTGTGTTTTCTCTTCTACTTATTAGTTTCTTGTTCATAAGTAATAAAAACAAAATTGGTAAGAGTGCTGTGAGTATTTACTGTAGATTTGCATCTAAGAAGGATATTTCCCTTATCTAAATTATTTCTAATGCCTTGTCTAATAACCAATGGATTTAAATAAAATAATTGATCTCCTCTTTCATTGATAGTTACATTAAGTTAACAATCTTAACAACTGGCAATGTCAACAGTCATTGGATACATCTACTGTATTTTTTCAAAATCAAATATCATTATCATTGACAATAATAACTTTTTATTGACAAATAATTTGACCTTCCTTAAACTCTACGGTGTGGTTTTATAAATTCAGGTACCTAGTATAGTTAAATGTTTTCATAGATGGTATTCACTTACTGTGTATTAAAGTCCATATTCTGAATGAAAGGATAGAACTGCATTACTAATTTCGGAAGGTGAAAGTGTTTTCAATGAAAAATAAAATTACAATAATTGGGATTACTCCAATATATTTTGAGCCAGTTTTCCAAGATACAAGAAAATCAAATGGGAACTAAAAAAAAAATCATGACTGAATGATTTCTTTAAATGTGTACATTTGGGATTGACTGTGAAACGTATGTAGACATATTGTAAACTGCAGTTAATCTCATTTTGAAAACTCATTGATCAAAGGTGCTCTGACAGGAGTTGATTAAGAGCCATGTAAGTGCACTAAAGACATTTCCTTCTGGTTAACAGTTCTGATTCCTGGAGGTTCCTGGAGTGAATTTTCCTGTAGGTACTGAGGATAGTCTCCAGCTCCATGTGAAGGGATCAGGTTTCTCAATGGCAGAGCTTCCTGTTGTTGAAGGCTACCATTCATTCACAGCTTGTAAATCAGTGGATGAAGAAACAAGTGTGATAGCAGAGTGTTTATGGGCAAATTCCCTCCTGGAATGTTCTCCCAAGGTACAAATTCAAGAGGTTTTGTTTTTTTTAATGGCTAAAGTTTTATAACTAATGTGTGTGTGTGTGTTGATGCAACAACATATTTTTCATCATTTCTTAATAAGTTTGCTATATTAGGATTTGTCCAGAGGCTTTATTTGATGGCCTGTCCCAAATACTTCAGACTTGTATGACTTAAGGATTTAAATTATAAAACAATAAGATGGGTGGAGAAAATAGCAGGATTAGATCAAGCTGATACAGTATTTTGGAGTAAATCAATGCATATGGAATGTATGTAAAATCTGGAAGTTGTCAGGAGCTTTCACTGTTACATGTAACTTCATGTTTTCAGAGAATGCAAATAACCCAATTCAGTTTGAGTCTATTTTATCTGGCCTAGGAAAAAGAAAAGGCACTGATTACAGATAATGTAATGATAGTTATCTCTAACAGCATTGGTTGAAGAGATGAACATACTGTTTTGTCCTTAGTTGTGAGTTTGATATTCTAGTACTTTTCATAAATGCTGTTTAGACTGAGATATTAAAAAATTGTAAGCTATAAAATCATGTTCCATTTGATCTTTCAGAATGTGTTAAGGGAGATTCTGAAAATTGTTGATGCAATTTCATTTGCACCCTTTAAGTTTTAATTGTCCAGCTATGTTACCACCTACAATTCTCATTTAAAACTTGTTAATATTGTGCTATATAAGCACTTTCACAAATCAGTAGTACAACTGCAATATGTACCGGTAAAGATATTTCTATATTATAGGCATATTGGTTTTTATGGAAAGACCATACGTGCAATGGGTTGCTCTTGGAGACAAGCAGACATTTTGAACACAAAGCCTTTAGATCAAGGATGCTCAAACTGTTTATTGATTTCCAAGGGGTCATGAGCAACTGGACAATGGGTCCATCATTTAAAAAAACCCATCTAAGTGTACACAGGCACAATGGGCCTTTAAAAGTTTTGTTCCAGACTTTGCTGACTGCTTTGCCTTCACAAGATATTGCTCATATCCCTAAGCAAGTACAGATTTTAACTATATTTACATTGTTCTTGTAATAGAAGAAAGGAAATATTTTTGCCCATCCTAACCACAATTCATTATTTTTTTAAATTGTTGAGGTTGCACAAATTATGTTATCATTTTAGAGTGCTTTATAATGCAAAATTTGAGAAGTCTTACCTCAGAATGTAAATGGTGACCCTATCTACCATTAAGTTAGAATATGTAAGTATTTCCTATTGGGTATAAAAGCATAACAAAGCCAAGTATTAATATCAAGCTTTTTTTAACCATTTTACTAGTTTATATAACATTAGTAATATGTTATATAGGTCTACTGGACCACGTTACTTTCTGGTTTTTATACTTTCACCTGTTTTCTATCAGTAGTTTCATGCAATAGTAGTAGGCAATGGGATACTCTTTAAAATGTATCCTTTTTTAGTGATTCCCAAACTGAGGTAATAGTAAAGACAGCAATTTTATCAGTTTACTCTTGGTATCCTAATCATTATCAAATGGGGGTCAATATATAATTATATTCTTCTTTTTAAACATTGCACTGACGAAAAAACACAGCTGTTCTAGTATATTGGTGGCTATATTGTTTGGTCTAATGGAAAAGGAGGTGGAAGAAAAAAAAGGTAACTATTTTGGGGGAAAGACACCAGAATCCTCGAGAAATAAATGAGCAAGCATTGCACATCTGGATTGTGCAGCAGCTTTTCAAAGGCTGTTGGTGTTCAGTCCATAACCCATTCAAGTTGAATAAATCTTAAGTTGGATGTACATCAATGTTGCTTGATTGGTTATTTATGGTTATAGTTAACATACATTTAAAGTTTACTCTGTTGTCAACCAAATCTATTCAAAGCTATTCTCAAAACTGTTTTCAAATTATTTTTATGGAAACCTAAGAAAAATGAATAAAAGGATTTCTTGCCAGCTGTGCTCTTTATATGCCAGCTGGAATGAATTTTGGTTTATTGAGATCTAAATCAGGCAGGATTGTACCTATGTATGTATATGCAGATGCCAAATTCTTTGTTTATGTATTCATTGTGTATGACATTTCCTCTGCATAGAAATATAAAGTGGTTAGTTAGATAAATGGTAGAGAAAGAGTGAATTATGTGTAGAAATACCAATACAAATAATGCATAGATAATAATTAAAATTATTATTTTTTCTGCCACTTGGTATCCATCACAAATGTAGGAAAATTATGTCATTTGCATCATTTACTTATTTACTAATTTTGCTCCTGAGCTCAGGGAGATGATCTTTGAGAGATTTCACCATCCATGCCAAAGTTGCATGACCCCAAATTTGTATATGCCATGATGACTGTGGACTTCTTTCAGTTTTATCTTGTCCAGAGTAGGTTTTCTGCATAGCCGATACCAGGGATATAAAAATGGAGAATTTTTCTGTAACTTCATTAGACAAATCACTCTTCTGTAACCTACAGCAGTGAAGAATTAGATGCTTTCTAAACATCATCTGTTGGCAATATTGTTACAGTCCTGGTCAATCTGTGGAATAGAGATGCCTTGATGGTTGGCACTGTCACTTTAGAATGCTCTCTTCCCTCTTGCACAGCTCAGTTGGCACCTTTGTTCATTAGGGAGGTTGGCACAATGAAACAGATAGATAGATAACTGGTGCACAAATGGAGAAATTATTGTGATAAATTGGAACTTGGAATAGTGCCTCTTTCTAACTGAAATTCAGTTCTGTGACAATGGTTGATGTAAAAATAGACTTACTTGTCTGTCCCCATTGTGCCTGCACAGGATGGCAATGCTTCCCCACATTGTTCAAGATCTTGAGAAAGGAACACAGGAATGTTAGAATCTTGCTGCAAGCGCTATTCATGATTTTCAGAGAAAGTTCACTGGATACTCCTTGATTTAAATTCCAGTATTGGGGCAAGTCATAGGGAAGTAAATTTGGCAATTGCTTCCCAGGATGATATAGATTCTTTTCAACTTGTAGTTCTCTGGGTTGTAGAAAGAAGTTTCAGAGATATAAGATCTTGTTTACTTGCCTTTGGCCTTCCTGGCTAATTAAATTAGTGAAGTTCAGTCTGAACTCATAGTTAAAGGAAATGATCAGTGCCTCCCTGAGTCTGAATGTGTCCCTGCAGGATTAATGGAGGCAGTTATACGAGCTTTACTGAAAAAGTCTGGAATATTCTTTTAATTATAAACCACTTTTAGACATTCCTTTCATTGCTAAAATAAAAGCTAGAATTCATAACTAAGCTTTGAATGTGATTATAAACCCTCAGAAAACAACAGACCCATCATTTGGAAGTATTGTTTTATATGCAACTGTGACTGGATTTGCAAACGGTACTATGTTTACACATTTAGATTTAGTGTGCTATGATTTTTTCCTGAGCTTTTAATCATGCTTTGATTACAATTCTTTTGTGTTTATGTGTAAATAAATTTACTGTTGTAAGTCGCAACAATGTAGCACAACATAACATTCAATAAAATGAAATAAAACTAAAATGAAATAACAAAATAACAAAAAGAGTTAATTGGATGCAAAGAGATCAAAACAAAAAAAAGGCAGGACTATGACTAAGAATTTAAATATTTCTTTCTAAGTTTAAATGGCAGCCAAGTGAATGTACCACTTGACAATTAATGGATTAAATGGATTGAATTAATGCAAGATGATAATTCATCTTTAATGTCCAAGCCCTTGAATTTGTCTACCTTCAATAATTTGACCCTGAACTCACCAAAATGAGGTAGCGGAAGACATAGCAAATAATTTCCTCCAATTGGCCAACACCACCAGGGCAAAGACATTGCTTACAATACAATGGTCTGAAAGTGATGGGGCATATGAATCATTTCTGAAATTTATTTATTATTATTTATTTATTTTATTATTTGTATTTCTATGCCACCCAACTCCCAAGAAATGAGAACTGGTAATATTAACCAGACACGGTTTTATCAAAATGATAAAACCAGATGAAAATATCTATGACTATACTGAAGTAGCATCTTGACTGATATCCCTGATTCTAATATTTGCTTTGTTTCACATTTTCCCAAAGAGGATATGAAATGTATTTGTAGGATCAGTAACGAAGATTTTGTTCATTGGTTCCACACTGTGTGTTCGTAGTCCTTGATTTAAACTAGTGACCCTTCAAAATAACAACAGCACTAAAAAACCAACTTTTGGCTGGTCTTCATATTATGACCATCACAGCTTCCCAATGGTTACATGATTAAAATTTGTGTGCTGGGCAACTGGTATGTATTTATAATGGTTGCAGCATCCCAGGGTCATGTCATTATTATTTTTTCCCTCCTAGCAACTTTTGACAAGCAAAGTCAATGGTGGAAGCTAGATTTACCTAACAACCAGATTCATTTAATAACTGTGTTAAACTTGGCAAAAATGGAAGCAAAATCAGGAGACACTCACTTAAAAACTGCTTTGCTGAGCCATGGAAATTCTGATTCCAATTGTGGTTGTAAGTCGAAGACTACTGTATTAGAAAAAGCAAAGTTTGAGGAGGGATAGTTGAAGACTTTCTGTTTTTTATATTATCCCATCAATGCAAGATGTATTGTAATGATGATGGAAAGTAATCCTACCACCATGTTTAGCTCCCCCTCTGTCTTGGGGGAATCTCAAATCTTCTTTATAAATTTGTTTTGGACTAATTCTAGTTGGCAATAAACTTCTCATGCCACCAGATCCCAGTCCACACAGCATCTGAGCGATCACCTCACCTTAGAATTTTATAATGCAGGGCAACAACTGCCTTCCTTGAGAATAGAAACATTTCAGAATAGTGTTCACTGTGGTTGCTAAAACAATGGTTAATTTTCTTTTTCTATTAAATGAAATATGCCATCAACTCCCAGTGAATCTCAGTGGTTTACAAAACATCTAAGTATAAAAAAAATCCAAAATATTTTTTAAAAAGAACAAGCTGGCAGAGATGCAAACAAAGAAAAAGAGGCTTCCATTATACTTGCCAATGGAAAATGTATTTTCTTACCTGACGTTTATGAAAGGGGTTGCCTAGGTGTTAAAAAAAGTTATTATGATTGGAAATTAATTATCCACATATGTTTTGTACTGTTTCTACAAAGACTCCTTTCTTTTATTGTCATTTTGATTAAATTGTTTTAATACATCTATTACAAAAATACCTTGCCACACAGGTCTCCCTGATTCAGGTGGAAGGAGAAACAAAGCTGATTTCATCAGCATATTAATAATACTAAATCATAGGTCTTGCATAATTGCTCTCCATAATACCATACAGCTCTCATGTTTTACTGTGCTGGTTGGTTTTCAGGCTGGAATCACCATCATATAAAGCCCTAATTCCAAGCTTACTAAGCCATTCCAACAATATCCTATGTTCAGGTGTGTTAAGAGCTGTATGTCAAGATTCTGCAATTCAGTATGTAACTTCCCTTAAGTTTCTTTCCAGATAAAAGTCGCTGTTAGACCAACCATTGGCTCTTTCTGTATAAAACTCAAAACCGAACCCAAAATGAAATGGAACAAGAGATGCAATTTCCACAAGTATGCTTGTACTTAGATATCCAATGATTGTTACTCATCTTTCTCAAGAAAGGAATATTTACAACTGGGTGGTAGTTGTCCAAAATATCAGGAACCAGGTAGAGGCTCTTCAAAAGAGACAGTGGAAAGCCATGTCAATAGGCATTGATCAATGCCATGTAAAATGCCCAGTGATGAAAAAATATGGGAGTTACAGCCCAACAACATCTGGAGAATCAGATATTGCCTGACCTTCATAAGAGAGAAGCATGGACCTAATATCCTTTTTTTTTAATTTATTATTTTGTCAAACATGAACAAGATAGCAGGTATAGGTATAAACATAAACATAAACAAAGGAAGTAAGTACAGATAAATGGGGACAGTAAGACAGGGACAGTAGGCACGCTGGTGCGCTTATGCACGCCCCCTTTACAGACCTCTTAGGAATGGGGTGAGGTCCACGGTAGACAGTTTGATAGCACTATATCATATGATTCACATCATTGGTTTCTGTAAAAAAACTACATTAAATGTGTCCTAAGAAGTGAAACAAGTTTATTTTCTATTATTTTTATGTTTGAACATGCTAAGTAGGTAATAGACGTATTCAATAGCAAACAGTGTGATCTCTCAGTTTATTTGTGGGCTGCCTGAAGGAAACACTTTGCTTAACAGTAGATAACTGCTGACAACAAAACTCATTAAAGTACACTCATGGCATTACAGTGCCTCTGACAGATCTTAAAGACTTGGGCTGATATGAATGTAAGCTGAAAATGACTTATATCTGTAGCCTGCCTGACTTCCTTTATTCTGAAGTGCTTAATATATGTTTATGGAATTGCTCTCTTCAGTGGATATATACTGATTAATTAGTTTAGAGGAATACTGCTTCTTAAAATGTGGCTCTTGTAAAGGAAAAGCTCCCTATTCCATTAAAAAGCAATTTCCTGCTCTTCTCTTTTAAAAAGTAAGACATGTAAACTACTAAAAGTGTAACGTCTCTATATTATGTACATAGTTATATATGGGCTTGGATGCATTTGTTTCTGTATGCACGCATGAGTGTTTGTATTATTATTATTTTTTTAGTTTTGCATTTCTGTATTCAACTGGCACTGGTTGTTCTTTGTTTTATATTTAAGAAAAACTTATTGAAAGAAGCTTTTATACCACTCCAGAATACTCTCAACAGTTTTTCAGGTCCATTCTCAAGCACATCTCATCTATAAAAGTATTTAAAAAGAAAAAAGGAAACCAAAGGAGACCAGCTACAGCGTCATGGAGTCATACTGTGCATAATATGTAGTTTCTGACATAATCACATAAAGAAATTTTTCTATGATCTTATATGTACCAATGCCTCTGACACATCCTCACTAGGGAGGAAATGGTCTTTGGTGGATGAAGCAGTAGCTTCTGGCCAATCATTTAGCTTGGTGATAGAAGACATTTCTTTCATCTTGTTCCACTTGGGAAATGTACCTAAAATTGGAAGAAAACTACCATCATTAATCATATCTTTTTTGCATGCTGTCAGTCTTTGCCACAAGATGTAGAGAAGTGTCCAAATAATTGTGTGATACAATCTAATGGAGTGCAGATGCCTCTGTAAATAATCTAAATGTCTTGTAAATCAAGAGGGATTTTTAAAATTAATTTCAAATCTATAGGATAAACACAAGAATTAAGAATAGCAATCAGAAAAAGTGACGCTTTTCTTTCATATAAAAAACTGGGTAACATTCACACATTTAATTGCTTTATTAGACCTTTAAAATTTGAATGCTGGCTTCTACAGTAGGTCAGCACCTTAATCATTACACTAAACTGACCTCCATTTTTGTTTAAATATTATTGATTTGAGATTGAACTTGATAAAAAAAAGAATCTTCTTTTCTTTTGGAACAGTATTTGGAGTATAAACTTAGTTAATTATATTAATGGATTACCTAATTGATATGACTGAAGTATGATTGATATTATCCAATCATTAATTGCATTGCAGCCTTGTAGTGATTTTGCGATATCCTTCCTGTCTATGACAGCTGTTCCCTCTCTTTATGTCCTTAAAAGTAAACAGTATCATCTCCTGATTGAAAGTATCCAATTCAAGTCCATTTCAATTTAGTGATGCTTAAGATAATAATGTGTACTCAATTCACTAAAGTGATCATCTACTACCAATATCTTTCTACATTGCTGCTGTCTGATATAGCTGCCTGCTTGCTTGATCTGGGAAGGTGGTATGACCTTCATGCCTTCAGTGATCCTGCTGGGATTATATACTTTTAGCATACATTCCCAGCATTCTCAGCAATCCTTACTTGGTACAAACTGGCCCAGGAAAATGTGAGGGGGACCTCAACTAATAGTCGTGCCATCAAATAATTGGACATAAAATCTGAAGAAATGTGCAGCTAATATTAGCTATGGGGAAGTAGCAGTGGTGGGTTTCTACCGGTTCGCCCTGGTTCGGGTGAACCGGTAGCAGTGGCGGCAGGAGGCTCCGCCCACCCGCCCGGACGTCATCACGGACGTTCTGCACATGTGCAAAAGCGTCACACACACACGCTCCTGTTCCCAAACTGGTAGCAAAGGTAAGTAAAACCCACCACTGGAGAGTAGTTGTGTTTCTAGAGTTTATATTTTCCCAAATATCAGGAAAGCATCAGGTCAAATCTATTTATAGTTTAATTATGTTTCTTTACTATACTTTTAAATAGAAGCTAGAGTTCCAAATAGAATCTGATTTGATGTTCCCAAATTTTTAGCTGATTTTACAATTCCACTTTAGTTCAGAAGTAGAAAACTGTTTGATCCAAATCAGTTTCTCATGCTGAGAAGCTTCTCTCTTTAAGCAGCCATGCAGATTTATAATCTCATCCTCCTTGGATTACTTGGAAAATTAACTGGCCTGGCCGATACCATCTGCTTGTGGCATTACATCAGCTGCAGCTCTCCTCAAAAGTCCAGCTAAAGCCCAACAGAATATTTTGATATTTATTAAAATAAATATTTTTTCATGGTCAAGCCTCTCTTTTTAAGACATATAATATTAACACATTAATCCAGTGACCAACCATATTAACCCTTATAATAAGAGCAGGCAATTCTGAAATATTTTGAAGAAATTAATGAGTGCATTTATTTAATCTGTAAAATATTGTTCATGAATGATAACTTACTGTAGTTTACTGTAGTCTATTGATTATGTTCCATTAAGTCCTTTTCGACTCTAGCAACTATATCAATAGATTTTCTCCATGCTGAACTATCC
The DNA here is from genome assembly GCA_003457575.1 of Thermophis baileyi. Lineage (NCBI taxonomy): Eukaryota > Metazoa > Chordata > Lepidosauria > Squamata > Dipsadidae > Thermophis > Thermophis baileyi. The sequence continues at coordinate 4,118,366 of QLTV01000598.1, read as the reverse complement.
CTAACCTATTCTTTTAAGTCTCCCAAAGACATACTCATCATCCGTGTAACTGAGTGTCTCTACCTTACTTCTGGTCATCCACATCTTTTCTTTGCCAGCATTAGAGCCTTTTCTAAATGGCTAGGTATTCACATAATATGAAGTAGGATAATATGAGCATGGTCATTTATGCATTTAATGAGAATTCTGAGTTGATTTTCTTTATATCTATCAGTTGTTGTTGTTTTGACTGCTCCAAGTATTCTCAGGAATCTTGACACCTTCGAACTTTAGTGTTGGAAAATTCTGCTTCTTTAATGTTCAATTTTTGCTTCCATAGATTGGAAGATTCCATAGAGCTAAGTTGGCGCAGTGGTTAGAGTGCAGTACTGCAGGCTACTTCAGCTGACTGCTAGCTGCAGTTCAGCAGTTCAAATCTCACCGGTTCAAGGTTGACTCAGCCTTCCATCCTTCCGAGGTGGGTAAAATGAGGACCCAGATTGTTGGGGGCAATATGCTGACTCTGTGAACCACTTAGAGAGGGCTGTAAAGCACTATAAAGCGGTATATAAGTCTAAGTGCTATTGCTATTGCTATTGTGACAGAAAATTCCATGCTTGTATAGTTCTGATCTTTGTAGGTATAAACACATCATGGCATCTGAATACCTTTTCCAAGATCTTCATGGTACTCTAACAAGTGCTAGTCTGCACTGCATTTCTTGACTGCTTGTTCCTTTACATAGAACACAGAACATAGAATAATAGTTGGAAGAGACCTCAGAGGTCTTCTAGTCCAACTCCTTGCTCAAGCAGGAAACCCTATACCATTTCAGACAAATGGTGTCCAGTCTCTTTTTGAAAGTCTCCAGTAATAGAGCACTCACAACTTCTGAATGCAAGCTATACCACTGGTTGATTGCTTTCAGCATTAGGAAATTTTTCCTTAGTTCTAGGTTGCTTCTCTCCTTGGTTAGTTTCCAACCATTGTTTCTTGTCTTGCCTTTCAGTGCTTTGGAAAATAGTTTGACCCAGTGGTGAAATCCAATTTTTTTTACTACCAGTTCTGTGGGCATGGCTTGGGCGTGGTGTGGCTTGGTGGGTGTGGCTTGGTGGGTGTGGCAGGGGAAGGATACTGCAAAATCTCCATTTCCACCCCACTCCAGGGGAAGGATACTGCAAAATCCCCATTCCCTCACCATTCCTGGGGGAAGGATATTGCAAAATTTCCATTCCCACCCCACTCTGGGGCCAGCCAGAGGTGGTATTTGCCGGTTCTCCGAACTACTCAAAATTTCTGCTACCGGTTCTCCAGAACCTGTCAGAACCTGCTGGATTTCACCCCTGGTTTGACCCCCTCATCTTTGTAGGAGATCCTCAAATATTGGAACAGTGTTATTAAGTCACCCCTAGTCCTTCTTTTCATTAGACAAAACATACTCAACTCCCAATACCCAACAAATCAAGTTTAATCCTATAAGGCAGAAGCTATCCACCACTTTGATACCTTTATTTTCCATTCTAAATAAATAGTTTATTCAAAAAAATTATAATAGTGTACACATGAAGTAATTGTGTAGAAAAATACTATGAAGATTGTGAAAAATACTTTATTTCATAGAAGATGGTACTTTTGTTTTCTTTTTTGGTTAAACTGTCTTAACCATTACCTATTCTCACATTGGAATGTGAAAAACAATATTCCAAACTTGAGGTCCAATTTCACTACTTTGAACAACTTATTCCCTTCAGTATTAGGCTAAAGGAAAAAATATGTATGTCTCACTAATTGCAGATTTAATGTACTATTTTCCCCAACATTTAAGAGTTTTATTTATCAATATTATATGCACATAGAGACAAGCACATATACTAGCATACACATATACATGCCCAACGCAAAACATGTGTGAAAATTAGCTGGGATTCTTTAATTATTTTCTTCTTTAATTCTTATCTAGTCAATTTCTCTTAGGAATGGTTGAATTTGTCCATTTCCTCAATTTATCAAGTTTATTCTATTATTTTTTGCATTAATCTGCAAATATTTGGAGAAACCAAGCTAGGAAATATGTTTATATTTTCATTTACTTTTAATGTTCACATTTGCACTCAATTTTCCTAATGTACACTTTCTGCAGTCAGGTTTAGTCAGTACTAGGCATTTGGTGCTATAACATATGCATATCTGCATTTATTTTTAGCTCACATATGCATACAGTGCTTTGTTTTGGGAAGAAGTTTGAGATGCAAGCTGTTTTGCCTCATTTGGAAAAGTATGGATACCATACAAATAACTGTGATATAGATCACATAAAATTTGGGGCAGTGCAAACTAAATTGGTTCAATGCATTTCTTTCTCCTAATAGTTTTTGGGTTTGGAGGTTGAGAATCTCATTTTTTTTTCTGGTTAAAGCAATAAAATTTTCTAAATACAAAGAAAATCCAATTCATAATCCAGTACTTATTCTTCAGAAGCATTAAGAGCTCACACTGGCACCTCAGGGAAGAAAAGCACACCTCATCACAGGGAGTATCAAAATGCCACTTAATGACCTTGGATCATTCTAACAATAAAACCACAGGCATAAATCATATCATCTTGAAAACCAATGGCACATTAAGAAAATATCTCCCTAATGTATTAAAAAGGAAAGCAGATCAAAACAGGATATATATTACTTTTTCTGTCTTTAAACTGCACATTTCCACCATATTTCGGATAGTGCAGAAAAGGAAATTTATGGGCCTAAAACTTGAGACAATTAAAAATTGCTTCCCAACATATAGTGTACTGAGATATATCTGAATTTTTTTTCCAGAAAGTGTCATTATTGGCTATGCCTAATCATCAGTTTTGAGTATATTTTGAACAGTGTAATTTTATTATCATGGCCAGTAAGATATGAACAAATGCCATAAATTCAGTCTCAGTACTGAATTAATTTATTTGAGGATGACATCTAAAGCTATAATAAAAATTAAGATCATGTTATTAACAACAAATATTAATATCTCCCACCAATGGCAGTTTTTGCCTTTCTTTACCCAATGCAAAAATCTTTTCTGACAATCTCTGATATATACCTGTTCATAAGCCAGAATATACTTTTTTCATTCCTGGCAATATTAATGGGCAATTTATGTTTAGCATCCTGTCTCTACTTCTTTCTTGTGAGATGAGCTAAAGATCAATGACAATATTGGTTTGACTTACATATCCTAATGAAGTGAAGTAAGACTTCACTTATTTTATTTTTATTAACTTATTTTTAGATTTCACTTAAGTAAAGAAGTTTCTATAGCTTTGTATATTTCTTCCACCACGTTCACCAGACTTACCTCTTTTCAATATCTATTTGTTCTGCCCCGACATTCCCTTTGTAGATTGCTAGTGTACTGCCTTAAAAAGTCCAGCACTTAATCCAGCAGTAACACTGAAGAATTTCACACATTCAACATTTTCATGTATAATACATATCATTCAAGCACCCATGTTGATATAGAGACAGGATGAAGAAACAAATTGTAGGTTGTGGTGAAAACTTCTCTTAGGCGACAATGGCTAAATTTTAGGCCATTAGGATTATTTCTTCCTATCTCCCCCCCCCCTTTTTTTTTTTTTGCTATGAATTTGAATTTTTTCCCCTCATCCATCTTTTCTTCCTTTCTCTCTCCCTCTCTCTCCCCCCCTCCCCTCTCTCTAAGGAGCCCAGGTTGTACTTATCTTAGTTTGCAAAAAAATGTAACTCCAACTATATATAAAATTAGCGAGTATGATTCTTTTAAAAAAAATGTCAGAAGGTTGTTCAGGACAGCTCATTATTTGATGATGAAAATAATAGAAAATGGTGTCAGTGCTGAGAAAGTACTGCAGGCATATTAAAGCTGATGCCATCTCACTCTTAGAAAAGAAAATTCATTCAGTAAAGTTAAAGGCTACATGGCCCAGATTTCAGAGATATGAGAGAAAGAATTGGTTCAGACAGAAAAGTTGCTTTTGAATGCTTTTGCTGCTAACCCAAAAGTTCCATCAATATAGAAATTCAGAGTGCTAGAGAATGCAGATTTTATGAGCTATCTCTTTTTTTTTTTTTGTTACTTGACCAATAATAGCAAGACTGCCTAGCTTAATGAAAGACCAATGAAAGGTCTTAATAAAATTTCTTTTCATAAATTCAGTTCTGTACGGTAGTCTTTTATCTTAGTATGCTCATATATAACTCTGGGATTATTTTCCCCATTTGATTAAACTGGCACATGCTTTTATCTTTAGTAAAAGTTCAGTAAATGTTGTTTGACATTAGAAACTTAATAACTACAGTAATCAATTGTTTTATAAACAGTCAACCTTACAACTGTGCATTCAGTTTGGGATTCTTAGAATTATAGATTGATGCTATTGTTGCCTTATGCTACAATAGAGCACAAAATAGACCTGCTGGCTGGGCTTAGACTCATCTGAATCTGGCTTCTTTGTTTCTCAGTTACCAACCAGATGTCTTATTATTGCTACTTTACACCTCATCCCCAACAGATATTGTCATTAAAACAGTGATGTGAACAGAGATGAGAAAGGAGTTTAAATATTTATACAAATTGTCTTAACGTGCACTTTTGAAGCAAATGCACAAACCAAAAAATGCAAAATAGTATTCTTTTTATGAATTTTGTGGTGCAGTTCTCCAATCAAAAAGACAAGCTAGCTGTAGAAATAACATCAGAGAGGAGATGCAAACATGCATATATTAATGAAAATTATATTCAAATAAAATAGGCATAGTTGCTTTTAAAATGGTACAATAAGAAATGGCAACTAAGTTTCTTAGAGATCAGAGAAATATTGATATATGAGAAGAATGATTGATAAAAACATTAAAAAAAATCCTTGGGCATATGTTGAATCATTATGATGTAGAAGTGGAAGACAATAACTTAAGGCTGAAAATGTAAGAAACTGAGAAACTCTTTCTCCTATCACTGAAGTGTGATGTTCTTAAAACTTAAACATATTTGAATTCTATATACTTCCCCCTGAAATAGATACATTTCTCATGTATTTTCCCTGTATTTTTGTTGTTGTTGTAACTTTCTTCAAATTTGCATTTCCGTATAAAATTTAGCTAAAAACTGCCCTAAAATTGTAGTGCACTAGAACTGTATCATCCAAGGATTATAATACATAATAAAACTATTTATTAAACATTCTGCAGATCCATTTATTAGTGTGGCTTGTGCAAATTACATTGGTTCAATATTAAAGCAGACAGAGCTTTATTTTTATATTATGTCTTATGAGACAATATAACAACACAACATTTGAAGATGTAAGCTTTCACAGACAGAAGTATACAGAGTATTATAATGTTCTTCTCTGTAAAATATACTTTTAGCCATTGTTAAAGGTGCTATGAAAATATAGGTTATTTTTGCACTACATAATATGCAGCAAGAAAGACCATCACAAGAAAATTGCTTAAAAGTCACACATTTCTTGTAAAAGCTCTTACACCTGAGATATATAAATGTATATATAGAGAGAGAAGCAGGAAGGGAATGAATTAAAGTTTGTATTCCTCAGAAGTACCAATAAAGGAGAATATTTGTAGCTCAGGGTCGAAATAAGGAGTCCTCGGTGCTCTCAGAGTTTGGTTGTTTTCTTGCAGGCATTTCATTACTCAAACTAGGTAACATCACCAGTGTCAATGCATCTCAGAATTATATATATACTGTATATATAAATACAGATGCCACATAATGGCAAAAGTACTGATATCCTTTGGTAAGAGTGTTTCTAAAATTAAACTTGCTTTCATTCAGTGAGGAAAAGCAGTTATATTTAGAAAATTAGTCTTCTTAATTCATTTTTTAACAATCCAAAATTGTTTTCTGAAAACAATTAATCATTCCCTCAGTAATCATTGTGACATATTTTGCTATTCAAAGAATTGTCACTTTTTCTGAAATACTTCTAAGAGCTTAAATTAATCACTAGCATCTTTTATTTAAGTTGTTTATTGTACTGAGGCAAGGTACTAAGATAATTTTATTAGTGGGTACTTTTTATATCTCATTCTGTGATCTTACTTCTTTTTCTGTTGCTACCTTTGCAGGAGTTCTCCCATAATTCCATGTCAGTGCAAATCTGTGTAACCAGTTGATTGATTCAGACTTATTATATGAATACACCAGTAGGGGTTCTGAACCCCGTTGCTACCGGTTCGCTTGTGAGCGCGCGCAACGCTTCTGTGCATGCGCAGAAGCGTCCCGGGCAGGTGGGCGGAGCCTCCTGCCACTGCTGCTACTGTTTCACAGAACCGGGCCGAACCGGGAGCAACCCACCACTGGAATACACTGAATATCACCTGGACATTTTAGATCAATGTTAGCCAATTCTTATGATGAAATATTATTCAGGTTATTCAGCTATATAATTTTCTTATAGACTTCTCTTATGAGTTGCTTTTCCTCCCCCAACTTCCCTCGACTTCTTTTTTAAGTGCTTGCTCTTCACTGCGAGCCATATGGGCTCTTTCGCCTATGGAGATTAAATCTGAATCTTTAGGGGCACGTTCATCATTGTTCACAGGAGTCAAAATTGTCACTGCTTTATATCATATTTGAAATGCCTCTATGATATAAATATCAGACATTATGCACCTGAAAGTTTCCAGATTAAGTTCACCCAAGTTAATCCTTCAATGAAATGTGACCCATTCCAAGGTAATGACAACCACATGTTCATCATGTAATTAAAAAAGGGCTGCCCTGGAGCTAAAATTACAAAATACATGAGTTAAATGCTGATGAATTCCCAAATCCTGGAAATACACTGCAAACTTTCACAGCTTAACATAGTGTGAGATAGTTTAAGTCACAGTGTTAACTATCATTAAAGCATATGCAGGGCTTATTTTCAAGCTTCTCACATTAACCATGAACTCTTTTTAACAAGGAACTTTTTAAAAAATATAAAAGCTCAGATTCTTGCATAAATGTATGACAGTGTGCTCTGGCTTTGAACAGGCCATGCATGGCTCAGATTAACCATTAAATTAAATACAGTACTGAGCAGCTGGGCCTTAGACAAATTAGGTTTGTGCAATGGATAATCGTCCTTGCATTTACTATGAAAGCAGTGGAAGCTATCCCAGAATTAAAGAGCAAAAAAGGCTTTGTAAAGGATTGGTGAAGTTGAGTAAGTGGAAGTTGAAAAACAGCACTGATTCCTCTCCATCAATACCCCCCCCCCCCCCAAATGTATAGTAAATGTCTGAGTTAAACCCAAATCCTGGTGACTTAATGCATGCTCTATATCAGGGGTGTCAAACTCAAGGCTCGGGGGCAGGATCCGGCCCACAGGGTGCTGAGATCTGGCCTACGGGCCCACCCTAGAAACAGCAAAGGACTGGCCTGCGGTGCCTCTGCCAGCAAAAACACCCCCCCCCTCAAGCTCTGTTTTTGCTGGCAGAGGCAGCAGGAGACCATCACGGCTGAAAACAGAGCCTGGGAGCCAGTTTTCACTGGCAGAGTGCTCGGGCCACCACAGACGCCCCTGACAAGAGTGATGTCAAGCTGTCCATGCCTACCCTGGCCACTCCCACCCCGGCCCCTGAGGTCAAACACAACCCTATGCGGCCCTCAATGAAATCGAGTTTGACACCCCTGCTCTATATTCATTCAGTTTTCTTGGGAACAATATTGAGGCAGTTTGCAACTGCCTTTATCAGGGATGTTTTTTCAGTGTTTCCATTTTTTATTACAGTTCTGGTATTGCCTAGTGCCAAGTACTAACCAGGTTTGAGACTGTGTTAATTACAAATTTAATAACAGTCATAGCTATTTTGATATATTATTTTCCTCAGTATATTGTGCACTTATTAAAGTTAACAAGTAAAAAATGCATCTCTCATTATATTGATAGCATATACTCAGCTCTACTTTCTTCATACAAGACTGTTTAAAAATTACCTGAACCGAATAGTGGGAATCTTCCTTCTTTATAAAAAAGTGAACAATCATCTTTCTAGTCCTAGAACCTCTGAGTTTTATTGGCTATATATGAATAGAATATTCAGGGCAAAATCCAATCAGACTAATAATCTTTAAATCCTTCAGATTTCAGATTTAAATTTATGATTAACATGATGATGACCAGTCACAAGTTACTGCATATACAATTCCAAAAGCCCGTCTCAAACAGGATGAGAGGGATAGAAAGATAAAACACTAAACTGAGTTGTATCTCTTACTGGATTTAAAGCAGGGGTGGGTTCCTCCCGGTTCGGACTGGATCGCCTGAACCATTAATGACCCGCTGATGATGTCACAGATCCGGTTTGGTCGGTGCCGGTCCGTAGGTGCCGCCATCTTTTTTTGGGAATTTTCTGTGAATGTTTTACTGTTCTTCGGGAGTTGGGCGGCATAGAAATACAATTAATTAAATTAAATTAAATGTTCTGCTGCTTGAAAAAGGGCCCTCCCGCCCGCCCCTGGGTTTATACTGACCATTATTCCTTCGCCCGAAGCACAGCCGATCAGCTCCTCAGCTGTGTTTCGGGCTGATTGCAGCTACTGAGCATGTGCAGAAGCAAAATTGCACGAGGGAACGTGCGCACGCATGCGAGCGGCACGAGCACGCACGTGCAAAACGTCGCGATGCGAACCAGTGGGGAAGGTAAGTGGAACCCACCCCTGATTTAAAAGAATTATATGCACAAGGCAGAGCACACCATATTGTTTTCTTTCTTCCTGTGGCATATAACTTACTGTTTCCAGTGTTTCCCAAATTTCAGGAATAATTTTTCAATACATCCACTGGGTAAATGACCAGGTACATGGCTTTACATATACCAGTATAAGTGATAAAGGTGGGGTGTGTGTGTGTGTGTGTGTGTGTAATTTCGGTAGCTTTTAGGTCATGGGCAGGCAAGCCAAGGTCCACAAACTGCAAGCAGCCCCAGGATCTCTGATTCTGGCCCATAGACTGAAAGGGATCTATTCCTGGGTTTGTTTGTTTTTTGTCTCTAGGAGATCAATTATCAGTGCTGTTTGTCTGCTATCCTGAAATCAGGAGAATCTAACTTCAAGAGTATCATAATCAGAAAGGCATAAACTTCCCTCTTGTTCCCTGCGTTGCTACTGAAAATCACTAGTTAAATGAAAGAATAGCCTACATGTCTGCTTTCATGTCTATGCAAACACAACTCAAGTGCCAAATATGAGACAAAATTGTTTGCATCTACTGTATTTTATGGAAATATCTACATATAATCAATTTAATATCCAACTACTTCCCTTTTCAAAACTTTTGTCAACGAATATGTGGTGTAATCTGGGCATATACTGTACATATGTCAATGAAAATTTTGAATATTTAAAGTTAGTATTACTTCAGGTCTATATTTTGTTACATGTGGTTTTTTTTCTAATTATGTTTTCTAATTATTTTTTCTAATTATGATTCAGATAAAGTGGAAGCCAGTGTCTATGAAATTACTAATATCTTCAGGCACATAATGAAAAGATGTTTAATACAGTCAATTCTCATTTAAGCGTAGTGAAAATTGGCAAGAATTCTTCAGGAAGATAGACTATCACAGTATTTCTGCCAAGATTAACTGCCTGTCTAATCTATGCAACGGTTCATTGAGATATAATATCCAAAGTTGTCTGTTTTACCCAGATTTTGTTGGACAAACCATAAAAATGAAAGCAGGATTCCTAACAAGAAAAGTGTTGTACTAGAGATGTGATTAGATACAACTATTGGAATACATATCTTCCTTCTTTTTAAAATAGCTATTGTTTTTTGACATTGCTGTGCTTTTTTAGTCAAAAAATGAATAGCTATCTGAAAGCATGGCAAGAAGAGTCCCAGTGAAACTTCTTTGAAGTTTCCTTTCAAAGAAATTAACCTGGAGTTTTGATGGTATACAACCATCAATTTAAATAGGGAAACAAAGGAGATGGGGCCCATTTGATTTTTAGCTTAATTATATGTGTACCAGGGGTGGGTTCTAACTTACCTTGCCACCGGTTCACTTCCTCCCGCACTGCATGGGCGTGTGCGCAAAGCGCGTGCATGCGCATGCGCAGTGCCAAAAACCCAGCTTCTGTGCATGTGCAGAAGCAAAAAACAGTTTCTGCGCATGCGTAGAAGCCAAAAACAAAATGGCACCGCCATAGGCGCCGCCAAGAGAGCCAGTTCTTCAGCATGGCCAACCAGTAATCGCTCCTAGTTCGGCGAATGATGGGAAATTCCCGCTACCGGTTCTAAAGAACTGGTCCGAACCGGGAGTAACCCACCTCTGATGTGTACTGAAGAACCTGTAAAATATTAGAGCTGCATTACAATACAATATCTTGGTAAGACAACTTTTAAAATAAACTTTGAATATGTCACAAATTTGTTTCACAATAAATATTTTTATTATTTATAAAAATATGTATGAAGGAAAAAAAATCCAATGAATTTTTTTCAAAGTGAAAAATGATAGTTTGATAAATTTTAGTATTTTGTCAGTATGTCTAGGTTAAATTCTTTAAGCAACATTATGAAAAGGAGAGTAACTAGACTAGCATAGCTCTAGCACACGGGTATCAAACGCACCACGTCACGTTGTCGTCACATGATGTATCGTGACTTTTTTTCCCTTCACAGAGTTGGGGTAGGCGTGGCCTGCGTGTGACGCATCCGGCCCATGAGTCGCCAGTTTGACACTCCTGCTCTAGCATATTAATAAGAATTAATATAGACCATTAAGCTTTCACATGGATTTGTATGATAAACAGTTAAGAGTAGGCCTGCCTAAAATGGACCTTATAAGCAAACCTGATGCCTTAATGATGATGTTATCCTATGGCAGTTGATTATTCTTGTTTAAAATTATGCAACCATACAACCATTCATCTCCCTGCATCTCCCTAAAATTGTACAAAGTGTGTTTGAAATATTTGGACCGGCTTTCTAATAAACCATCCTTGAATTTGCAAAATATACCTAAAGAAGAAGAAAAAAAGGAAATTGATGTACAAACTCCAGCTTTCACAGTATTATTGGTTTTAAAGTAGGATGTAATAAAACAGCTCATTGTGAAATAAGTTTGAACAATGTTCCCCCCGCCCCCCGGGGGGAATAGTTAACACATGTCTTCCCTTTCTCTGATCAAATTTCCCTGATATCTGGATTTACTTGAAAATTTTTCAGAACTGGCATTGACCTATTTCCTAAGGCTGAAAGAATCTGACTGGCCTAAAGTTACTGAACTGGCTTTCATGCCTAAAGCAGAATTACCTCTTCTGATCTTCCAGTTTGTAATCTGATTCTTTAACTGCTAGGCCAAACTGACTTTCGATTTAACACTGTATCTTTCACATAAAATGAGCCAGTGGAGGACAAATCTATTTTCTCCTGTAAACATTTAGGTGCTGTGTATTATAATGTTTAAAACTACTAGGCAGTCAAAAGTGGTATGGAGACATTATCAGAAATAATGAACTAGACAATTGGGAAGAAACTGAGTTCACCTTCCTGCATAATAATGATAACCTGCTGGCATTTTCCGAGCCATCAGTAATAATCTAAAAAGACCATTTGCACTTCAGAGCATTAATATTCATTAGGTGTAATACCGTATGTTACTCCGCAGGATTCAATGCCAGAGACTGTTTGTCATCAAGCCAGATTTAATAAAGTATTGTTAAACTAACATTACAATGAAAAATAGAAAATGACGGATAATTAGGGGATAATAAGGGAATCCTAATTGCCACTTTTCTATAATAACATTTATTTGGGATGAATCTCTCTTGTGATAATACATTACTTAACTTTATTTTCTCCCTGTGTCTTTGTGGATACACGTAGAAGGTAAGGAATTTTGAACCTAGAAAGATCCATTTTAAATATGATTGCAGCTAATGAATTGCTTGTTTAGACACAGCCATTAATCACTGATATTAATCAGTAGCCTGAAAAGAAACCCACTGCATTTGATGTGTAAGCGGAGGAGGGATGTTAATTAGATGGGTCTGGTTTCAGTACTTTTGAAGTTATATTTAATCTGACACATATGGAAGCAAAATCTTATGTTAAAATGGTCAGGGAGGAGCAATTGGGGTGGGATGGCAAAGGCAGGGGGATGGAAGGGTGCTTAAGGGGCCAGCACAGGATTTTGAGCTGAGAAGGAGGGTGGAGCAGCAGAAATGGAGGGGTTAACAGATAATCCACGTCTCCTCGCAAGCCATACGTTTCTCCAACCCCCTCCCTTGACCAACAGTCTCACCGTGTGGGCTGCGCTGTTGGACTTAGCGGTGGCAAAGCGATTGGGGATGGTAGTCCGGTCCCAGCGCCCGTCCGGGAAGTCCATCCAGCCCAATCCCCTGGGAAGACTGGAACTGGCGGCTACTTTCTCCTCCTCCCCCGCTCCCTGAGGAAGGCGGCAAAAGAAACCAGCTGAAAATGATGGGGACTGAGCAGGGTAGAGCAGGGTCTGGATTGAAGACAAGGGGCAGAGGGAATGAAAAGGGGCGCCAAAGTTGTCCCTTCCCAAGCACCCCTCCTCTTGTTCCTCCGGCTGCTATCACAATATTGTCTGAGGGATCAGCAGGGGTTGATCCCAAATGAGGCGTTGAAGCAGGATGGGGGAGACACATCAAGGGTGTCCATAAAGGGGGAAGACATTCACCCATTAACCCAGCTAAACCTTCCACCCATGCTTAACCTCCAGGCAGGTGAAAGGCGAGCTCCAGGCAGTTTTGGGAGACGCTAGCCCAGCGGGGAGGGGGACGGCAGCATGGTGCACGCGAAGCTTGCCGGGCCGCCCCCCATCCCTGCCGCTCCTGCAACGACGGTGGGAAGAGGGCGGCGGCATGGCAGGGAGGGGCCAGTGGCACAGTGGGGAGGGGGCGGCAGCATGGCAAGCTTCGCAGCCACATGGCTGCGAAGCTTTCTGGGCCACCCCCCCATCCCCGCCAGGCTAGCGTCTCCTGAAGCCGCTGGTGTAGCAGCCGGGCCACCCACCCACCCGTCCCCACCGTGGCTGCAACACCAGTGGCTTCGGGAGATGCTAGCCCAGCGTGGATGGGGGGGATAGGCTAGCGCGAATGCTTACCGGTGTGTAGGCAGGAGGAGGCAGTTCTGTGGATGCGCGTGGCGAAAGCGAGGCAGGGCAAGCAGTGGAGACATTTATAGTTAAATTAATACGGAGTATTAAAATTTATCTTGGATACCAGAGGAGTACTAGAGCAGTTCTCCATCAGGACAGTGATCATATTCCTATAATATGGGAATTGGTGAAACCGTATGTGACAATTCCATTTTCTCCTTTCGCATCATAAAAGAAGAATAAAGCATAGGGTGCACTAATTAGGGACACTGAATTCCATGGTCTTACATAAATGTCTGTCTCCATCATCCGATTCAGCTCTAGAAATTGCGTTTGTGATTCAAGCAAGAAACAGATGAGTACACTATGATAGAAGGCTCAGTAGTTGCATTCTTTTTATTAACTAAACATACCAACAATTTAATATAAAAAATGTCTAACATAGAAAATGGCATGCATATTTCATGATGCACTATCTAGTTGGACCCTTACATGGTTCTGTAATTCTTGATTGGGAAAATAGAGTACTTTACTCTGAAATAAGCAAAAAAAAAATGTAATGCTAATTGAACAGACAAGTTTTAAAATTGAAATAAATAAAAAAAACAAAAGCCCGCCGAAGATAGAAGCAATCCTTTTAGGGGAAATAAATGGAACAAGTTTCCCAGGCTCAAATTATGAGGGATGCCATCCAAAGTATGACTCAGCTGAACTGATTCTTTACAATGAAAGCAGTGAAATATAATTCCAAGATTTCAATTTTTCCTCCTACAGGTAGGTTCCTAGAAGTGAGTCTTCAATAGACAGGTTTCTTCCCCAAACCCCAAAAAACTTTAACCTTAGACTGTCTACTGTCGACCTCACCCCATTCCTAAGAGGTCTGTCAGGGGCGTGCATAAGCGCACCAGCGTGCCTGCCGTCCCTGTCCTACTGTCCTATTGTCCTCATCTATCTGTATTCACCTTGATTATGTTTATGTTTATACCTATACCTGCTATCTTGTACATGTTTGACAAACAAACAAACAAATAAATAAATAAATAAAATAAAATAAAAAAAGATTTAAAAAAAAATACCTTGAAACAGAGTGCATTAGGAAAGTAGAAGTGGGCAGCTTAAATGAATACTGTATTTTGTTCCTAGGCCTCTCAGGATCTTAACAAGATGTAGGCAGCAGATGTCAGGTATAATCATTGTTGCAAAAAGGAAAGTCTCCTATCAGTATAATTTAAAGGAAAAAAGTTAAATCAGCTGTTTGAGACAGTAGCATCTTATGCCTTTAAAACTGAACTGTCCAGCATAGCAAATACAATATGGATTGGGAAAAGACAAATAGGCATCAATTAGCTCAATTCCTTTTCTCTTCTGTTGCTTCTTTTTCTCTCCTTTTTCCAGTTGGGGAATTTTTTTTTCTCCATCTTGAAGATTGAAAGGAGTATTGGGCAGAAGAAGACAATGCTGTAGCATGTGAAAAGAGACATCTCAATGTTTCCTTTGGGCCACAACTAGCCTACAATTTACTGTTGTATCTGACAGCTCAGTTAACAATGGACTGATGGCAGGAAATGTGCTAATACGACCCATTTGTGTATGATATCTGTGTTCAGTTCAAGATAGAATAATTTTATGTGTGGCACAGATCTCATGCCTTTTAAGAACTTTTTTCTTTCCTAAAGGGTTTGCCTTATTACAGGTTTGAGCATATATTGAGTGTTCCAGTAATCTCAAAGGAATGGAATAAAAGCAGTCTTTTTTGGTGTTCCTTATGAAAAACAGACCGGCAAATCCAAAGGGGGAATCAGCATTTAAAATGTACTGTGATGTGAACAAGAATACTGTGAAACATATTGATGACAAGACTTATTGTACATCTCTTGCCAAAAAAATAAATAACCACAAAGTTATTGTAGCTTCCTGCTCGGATACAAATCATAGTGATGCATATCTGACTCTTTCGTAGTTTGTCTTATGTTTCACAGCACTCTCTCTCTTTCCCTGTTTCTAATCATAAGCCACATTTCTAATATTTCACTACTCTCTTTGTATTTTATTTCACATTTGTGGCACTTTCACTTTTGTAGTGAAGTCCCTTTTTATGTTCATGTAGAGTATGATCAGGAGTATGTCCAGTTGTATAATTAACTGAATCAGAAACTGTTATATGGTTGCCACTAAAAATTGCACAAAAGGAAGAAAATCCCACAAGTCATGTCTTTCTCTAGACCGTTCAAAAGAATTCACTGCATTCAATAATACAATAGCATGACTTCTCATCTGTACAGGAGATCCTTAAAAATATTTGAAACAAATTGAAGTCAAATTTGTTTTTTTCAGTAATATATTTAGTTTATTTTTACTGTATTTATTAAGGAACTTTGGTGGCCCAGTGGTTAAAGTGCAGTATTACTGTCTTCCCACAGCCTGGAGTTTGAGCCTGACAGGGCTCCAGGTTGACTCAGACTTCCATCTTTCTGAAGTTGATAAAATGACGACCCAGGTTGTTGGGAGAAATATACAAATATTCTTACATTGTAAATTGCCTAGAAAATAAAGCCCTATGGTCGTGATGGTGAACCTATGGCACACGTGCCAGAGGTGGCATGCAGAGCCCTCTCTGTGGGTACATGCGCCGTCGCCAGCTGCTCTTCTGGTTTCCAACACGTGCATGCGCACCGGCCAGCTGGTCTTTGGATTTCCAGAGCTCTGGTGTGCGCGAGCTCCCGCGTTCCAGTTTGGGCACTCAGTGCCGAAAAGGTTTGCCATCACTGCTCTATGGGGTGCTATATGTAAGCCTCAAATGCTTTTGGTATTGCTATTTATTACACCAGAAAACCACTTTGGTTTAGTGGTAAAGCAAACCTGGAGACTATGAGTTCTAGTCCCATCTTAGACATGAAAGCTGGCTGGATGACTTTGAGCCAGTCATGTTTCTCAAACCCATGTCAATAGGCTCTGGCAACAATTCCTGTCACAACCAACAGATTAACATTTGTTAAATATATATATTTCATGAAGGTAAATGCTCACAATTATTTTCTGTCTGATAAATTCAGCACAGGAAGCTAAATTCAAATACAAAGACAATGGGTGTCAATTTCTTCTGGAAAATTTTCTTCTTTGTACAAAATTCTGGGAAGCCTGCCTTTATAAGACTCCATCATCGCAGAATCCTTTAAATAAAGATAAAGAAATCAACTTTCAATTGCCTTAAAACTGCACAATTCTACTCTTTTTTTCTTGGTAAAGAAACATGTATCTTTGTATTTCTCTAGAGCAGTCCTTCTCAAATAGTGGGGCGTGCCCCCCTGGGGCAATGCCAGGGGGGCGCGTGTGACCCTGGGGAACAGTTTTCAACTTTTTTTTCCACGAGGCGTGGCCACGCAGCATGTGAGGAAGCAACCAGCAGCGAGGTAAGTTAGAACCCACCCCTGCGCTTCGCCTCTTCCCGTGCCCGGGTGGGGGAAAAACACCTCAGGGTGCCCTGATCCATCTTCCCCAACCGGGAGGCTCCGCTGGTCCCCAAGCAGCAGCGCTCTCGGAGGACGATGTTTTGCCCAGCCTGGAAGTTGCTTCCGAAGCGCGGAGAAGCTTCGCTTTTTCTCCTCCCCAGTGAGCGAAAAGCTGGCAGGCCGGTAGAGTCCAACCCACAAGCCCTCTCTGGTCCCGGCGCAGGAGCAGCCCAAGCCAAACACAGCCGAACTGACCGTAGCTGGACTGCCCAACCCGAGGAACAGGCAAATAGAATGGCGGGCAAGACCGCAGGAGGCATAGCCAGAGCCACGGGCAAAGGAAAGGAAAGGTAAGGAAAGTTAAGGAAAGGAAAGGAAAGGAAAGGAAAGGAAAGGAAAGGAAAGGAAAGGAAAGGAAAGGAAAGGAAAGGAAGAACAGTCGCGGCGGAGAGTTGGGGGGCGCAAAATGTTTACTTCTTCCTAGGGGGGCGGCGTAACAGAAAATAATTGAGAAGCACTGCTCTAGAGGATCTAAAAAGCTTTCAGAAATGTAATGTAGCCAAAGGCAATGACAAGGCTACTTGCTGAAACTCAACACAAAGATGGCAAAACTGAAAGCAACGAAACAAAGAGAAATACCTGTTTCAAGATTTGGGCCCATTGTATCTGAAATAGTACACCTTGTACTTCTAACCTAGTGTAGAGAGACCCTGTTTCAAATGCCCTCATGTACTTGCGATTGGATCTTTTAAGGTATGTCCACCCAATTATGGTATTCCCTTCCTAGAGAGTTCTGTCTGGCACTCTCTGTTATCTTTTGTACAGTATTTATTTATTTGAGACATTTATTTTTTCTATACTTCTGGTGCTGCAATGCATTAATGAATATTTATCTAGTATCTATGCATTTATAGTGCTTATCTCTACTATAGTTGTTATAGCTATTTCCATTGATTCTATTCTGCTTGCTTTTTTCTGTATTGGTAGTTACAGCAGGTGGCAGCAACTAGCTGATGTTGGCTAACCAAAAAAAGAAAGATGGAAAAAGTTAAGCATGATTGAATTTGGCACTTGAATGAAAGTCTACCAAGATTGTGGAGTATGGTAGAAAGTTTAAAAAAATATCCCAATTGATGGTAATGAAAAATACACTTTGATATTTTTTCCAACAATGTGAAGTTGAATTCAGCTCAAAGGCATCCTTACTTTTTTTTATTCTGCAACAATCTGGGAGCTTATAATTAGTAACGGATACATTTCCTGAATAATTAAGGGTTTATAATCTCTTGCACCACTCCTGAAAATATTATTTACCACCAAAATTTGCTCAACTATTAAATAAAACATGTTATTAGAAAGATACAAAAGCTGTCTTAAAAATAACAAAATGAAACCAAATATTTCAGAATCAAACCACAAAAGTAAAACATTGTGAAGCTAAAATCTTAAAATCAAAAGGCTAAAACTTTCAACCCAGAGGTGGGTTCCTCCTGGTTAGGACCGGTTATATAGAACCAGTAGTAACTTGGCGGCCTGGGTCGCTAGAACCAGCAGCGACCCAGGCCTGCCACGCCCCCGAACCGGTTCTTTCAGCGGCGCCATAGGCACTACCATCTTGTTTTTTGCTTCTGCGCATGCGCAGAAGCTTTTTTTAAGCACTGCGCATGCACGGAGTGCTCGCGGAGCGCCCACAGAGCACCTGCGGAGTGCCCGCGCGGCGCGACACTGTGCAAACCGGCAGCTAAGAAAACCAGAACCCACCCCTGTTTCAACCTTATATTTAGAATTATTATAAGTTTTTATTATAAGGGTACACTATCAGAGATACAAGTAATCTCACATCCTCTGGAAATAATTCTGCAGCAAAGAGGCTGCTACAGAAAAGAGACTGTCACAAATTCCCACCAACTGAGATTCTTCTGGTGATGGATTGCAGAGTAGAGCTTGCAAAATTGAAATAATCCACTGTAAAAGATCCTCTGAGAGGAAGCAGACTTTTAGATATGCTTGCCCTGCGTTGTCTTGGGACTTATAGGTAAGCAGCAATTTGAAATATGAAGCTAGGTAAGTCCACCCAAAACTGATATACTAGGATATAACAAGCTTATACAAGAGAGTAGTTGGAGTTCCTTGATTGTCTTCAATGTAAGGAGAACAGCTCCTTATGAAGTGTCATCAATTTCACTAAAAATAGCATAGTTATATAATATATTTTAAGATATTTAAAATATTCTATATTTCCTACCCTTTGTGAAGCACCACTTAAATCTTAAACATATTCCTAAGCAAAGCAACTTTCCAAAGAAACAAATGCAGAGAATGAACATAAATAGAAAATGAAATAGCATATAAAAATGATTAAATGTCTTCTGTCATTTTTTTGCCACAGAACCATGTGTATTTATAAAAGAATAATATTTGTTTGTTTATTTATTGAAGACATACAAGAAATCATGTGACAAGTTATGTCTTAGCAATGACAGACTAAAGCACTGCCAGGATTTTCATGCTGTCAGTGCATGAAGTGTTAAGCAAGCTGTGCAGGAACAGGCTGAAGAAAGGGAGGAAAGGAAATTAACTTAGTTCCTGGAAACCTTTTATAAAAACCCAGCCAGTATTAAATGTGACAATATGACACTGAAGACACATACATTCTAAAAGAATTTGCTGAGTGGTAGTATTTGATATTAAGATTGATTTAGAAGCAGATTTTATATGCGTGTAAGTAAAATAAAATATTCTTTTCATTTTTAAAGGTGCTGTGGAATGTGTATATATATATGTAGATCCATATATGAACTTCACATTTCTTTGTCAAATGGACTTTTAACTGTCAACTCTATTATTTCCTAATTATAGTCATATACTGTATGTATGTTTGTGTGTTTATAAACACACACACACACACACACACATTTGTGTGTGTGTGTGTGTGTGTGCCACTGATTCAAAATCTGTCCTCAAACAAAGGAATGAAAATGGAAATATCCATGCCGGATAGTTATTTAACTTTGACTTAAATACATCCATCAAAAGAGAGACCACTATTTATCTAATCAGTTAGTTCCACTATGAAACAGCTTTACCGGGAGAAAGTTTTTCCCTAACATTCCCTGGAACTGTGCTTCTTGCAACATTAATCTATTATTTCATGTCATGCACTCTAAAATGATGGCTGCTGGACCTTGATTTTGTCCTATGCTACATCCTTTAAGATATTTGAAGAGTGTTATCATATAACACTTCAGCCTACTGTTTCATAGACAAAGATCTCTAGTTCCTTCTCTCTCTCTCTCATAGGATTTAGTTACTGGTCTTCTAATTGTGACAATTTCTAAATCTGTTCCAATTTGTCTACATGTTTTTTTAAAAATTGGAAGAACTGAACACAGAATTCAAGGTGAGGTGTGACCAATGCAGTAAAATTATTGTTCCATGATTTGTAAATTATATTTATATTACTCCAAGATAAAATTGCATTAGCTTCTCCCCTTTCTCTCTGCAGCTAATCTACATTGCTTGTTCCTATTTCCCTAGATTAGTTTTTGTCGAGTGTTTTCTTCTGAATATAAAACTTGCAAATAATAAGTGTTAAGATGTAGTGGTAGCAATCAGCTCAAATCTTAATTACAGTTGTAAACCAGCATAAAACACACAGAAGGAATATAGTCAATAAAAGAAGCACAGGAAATAAAAGGTATAAAAAGATGTTGAGGGACATAAAATATCTTGAAAGATATAAAATAAGTTAAAAGACTGTTAAATTCTAGGCTATAAAATACTCAATAGTGGCAGATAAGGGACATGCTGAGACTAAGCTATATGGTTAAGGGGTTGTGCATGAGCCAGAAGTCATTGTCTAATATATTGAGTGTTGCTGCACAAAACTTGACAAAACTATATATTGTGGCAGGAAGGAAGAAGCAGCAGGAAAATATAATATTGCCTTGAGTGTCCTGGATATTTGTATAGCAATGGTAGCATGAGGTTGGTGTGAATTTCTATACAGTATAAACACTAGACATGCTTTGTTGTTACTAAATGTGCATATTTACAAAGGCTTACATGTGGCTCTTATTCTAATCATAATGTACCATATTTTTCGGAGTATAAGACGCATTTTTTTCCCTTCTAAAAGAGGCTGAAAATTAGGGTGCATCATACTCCGAACGTAGCCCCACCCACTCGCCAGTCCTTACCCTTCGGCCTCCGCACGTCCTCTTCCTGGCTGCAGAGATTGCCACTGACAATGGCTTGTGTTTTTGGGCTTTGCACGTTGCATTTTCAGCCTCCAAACGCTCGCGCAGTGTCCAAAATGTCTACCCGGAACAGCTGCTGCCTTCTCTTACCCCTTCCCCGCTTTGCCTGCTTTAGTCATTGGAGCTCCCTCCGAGGATCAGCTATGCTTTTGAAGCTGTTTTTCAGCCCAAACACGAGCTAAGCGATCTTCCGTGCTTTGCCTGCTTTTCTAATTGCTGCTCCCTCTGACAATCAGCTGTGCTTTAGAAGCATAGCCCCAACCATCCCCAACCTCAAAACCAGCGAGCAAACGAATGTGCTGAAGCTGACCAGCTAGACTAAGGACTAGCCAGATGAATACCTGGTAGGCAGAATTCCCCCCCCCTATTTTCCTCCCCAAAAACTAAGGTGTGTCTTATATTCCAGTGCATCTTATACTCCAAAAAATATGGTATTTTATTTTTTTAACATACATACATACATACATCTACCTAAACACATTCTTAACATGTGTTGGTTTCTCCCATGCTAATCATGTCATTTCACCAACCATACCCATGCAAGACAGGAAGATATATTATGGCCTTGAGCTACAAAAGAGGAATTGCCTCTCCAAGTTATTTTGGCTTTTTAAAAAAAAAGAATGTCTCCTTTGAGATTAGCTCATTTGTTAATGACTTTATAGATATGCTCTTTAATTTTCCTGGCAATAATATGGAAGTAGATTGCATTGGCGCCTTGCTGAGATTTTCTTTTTTACTTTCCAATCTGGCCTATAGTTTGATAATTTGGTCTTCCATCTAAATACTATAGTTTGATAATTTGGTCTTCCACCTAATTACTAACCAGCATTGCTTAGCTTTTTGGGATCACACAGGATACTTAGAGTAGTGATGGCAAACCTTTTCGGCAGCGAGTGCCCAAACCGGAACATGCGTGCATGTGCATGCATGTGCGCATGCACTGGAGCACCAGAAACCCAAAGACCAGCTGTCCAGTGCGCATGTGCATGCTGGCTAGCTGGTCTTTGGGTTTCCGGCACGCGCATGTGTGCCGGCCAGCTGGTCTTCGTACACACCGGAGCACTGGAAACCTGAAGACCAGCTGGCCAGCGCACACATGCCTGTTTTTTGGCCATTTTGGGGCATTTTTCAGGCCATTTTCAAGCCATTTTCAGGCTGTTCTGAGGCCATTTTTGGGCCAAAAATGGCCCAAAAAACAGCCCGAAAACGGCCCAAAAAACGGCCTATTTTTTGGACATTCTTTTGGCCATTTTCAGGCCATTTTCCGGCGCTCCGGCGCCCGCATGTGCGCGTCGGAAACCAGAAGCAGTTGGCAACGGCGCACATGCCCACAGAGAGGGCTCTGTGTGCCACCTCTGGCACGCGTGCCATAGGTTCACCATCACGGATTTAGAATCTCTATTGGTTCCCAATGTTGCTACATAACTTAAATACAATGGCCAATTTGTCATTTAAAATTTTGTTTAATTCTTGGAACATCCAAAACAGGTTTGTGAAAATTAAGAGTTAGATCAGGAAATAAAAGTTGATGTATTGCATATTAAATATTTTAGGTAAAGTACCAACAGTGTAAAAGCTAGCATTATGCTGACTTTTCATTAGCATTTTATTCAGCCAAAACCCTATATTCATGTAACAAATATAAAAGAACAGTAATGTTATATACAGTACACAACTGTATACCACTTTTATTGTTCCCTCCATTGTTATACTCAATGTATTTCCTTACAATTGTCAGTTACAAGATGATAAGGAATATGTACTAAGGCACTTTAGAACATAGAATTTGTAAGTTACATTAAAAATATTAAATGGGTGTTGATTAAACAGAGAAATTTTAGATGCCGATAGATCTTCACAAAAATACTGCACAATATAATTCTAAGGAAAAAATCAAGCCAAGTACTCTCTCCCCCCCTCCCCATGCATGCCTCCATAACATATTGAAATAGTAAACTCTGGTTGTATATTTTCAATATAAGAATATGACTGTGATGATTACAGGTAGCTTTCTGGCAACCATTTAAAGTCAGCATGGTATTCTTGCTTTTGTCAGTAGATTTTTTTTAAAATCATCATCTCATGTCAGCCTGCTGCAGATGAACACCTTGCTGGAGTCACATTTCTTAAAACTTCACAGAGGAAAACAGACAGATTTTATATCCTTGTTCTGAGGATTAGTCAGTTGTTGCCCGTGATGCAAAAAGGGAAACTTTTTTTCCATCTGCTGTATTTTGTGTTCATTAACTCTGCCACAGTCTATTTGACTCTGAAGCAGGATATGATCATAAGCTGGCTATATTGATTTTCTTAGAAAAGGGAAGCATGTTTAGTCTCATATTTGAAATGTTACTACTCAAATTAATTTAAAACATTTCCATCTGGAGTGACTGGAAGAATAGGAAAAGAAACAATATAGTGTATTGTGAATATATATGGCCTGAAATCTACAGTACATAGTTCCTCCCATCAGTGAAAGATCAAATATTTCATAGACATATATACCTATAAGAATGGATTGAATAAAATATCATAACTAAGAGTGGGAGCAGATAGACTAAAAATTGTGTCATATCCTAGCATTAATTATAACTGAACTTAATTTCTTCAGAAATGGTCATTGTTACTTTTTTCTTTTCTGAAATCACAGTCTAGTTAAAATTAGCAGAACTGGAAATATATGAGCCATGATGCTGTCTTGACAGATGATAATCTCAAGATTCCTGGGAAATCTAGATGGCAGTTGCTTATGGCGCAATCATTCAAATCAGAAGAAATTGAAAACTGTAACTTTTAGCCTTCTCTGCTGCACTGTGAAATTCTAGGAAGATTTCCAAGAGTTTGTTGCATTTGGAAAGCTTAAGAAATAGAGTAAATAGGTGGTATTATCACCATTCCCACTGACAGCTTCCTCTATTTTTCATATAAGTTTGGCAACAAAGTGGAAGATGATGGCATAAAGCTGGTGCAATTGGCAAGTTTCCCTTGTGTATATAATCTATATACCTTTTATGCTAAAGAACTCTGGAACTTAGAAAAAGAGCCCAGCAGTAGAACAAGCCAAATATGAACCTGAGGAATTGGAGAACACATATGTGCTAATTTAATGACTTTATGGAATGAATATATATAAATCATCAAAATATAAATAATGGTATGCCACAGATAGGCATAAGGAAACAAAGGATGATTGTGTACATGTTATATGTTCTGTTTATTTGTCACTGTACCAATGCAAAGCTTGTTCAGTAGTAAACTTCTACAGGTAGTCCTTGACTTACAATCATTCATTTAATGACCATTCAAAATTATACAGTAAAAGTGCTGAAATAAGTGACTTACAAGAAGTCCTTGCACTTATAGTCATGGCAGCATCCCCATGGTAATGAGATCAAATGTGTTTGATAACTGGCATGTATTTACTATGGTTGCAACATCCTTGGGTCATGTGCTCATTATTTATAATCCTTTCATGGGGCTTCCAACAAGCAAAGTCAATGAAGGAAGTGAATTTATTTAACAACAATATGACTCACTTGACGATCATAGCAATAGCAATAGCAGTTAGACTTATATACCGCTTCATAGTGCTTTACAGCCCTCTCTAAGCGGTTTACAGAGTTAGCATATTGCCCCCAACAATCTGGGTCCTCATTTTACCCACCTCAGAAGGATGGAAGGCTGAGTCAACCTTGAGCCGGTGAGATTTGAACTGCTGAACTGCAGCTAGCAGTCAGCTGAAGTAGCCTGCAGTGCTGCACTCTAACCACTGCGCCACCTCGGCTCTTAATGATCATGATGGATCATTAATGACCAAACTAAAAGGTTGTAAAATTGAGCAAAACTCACTTAACAAACACAAAGTTTAGTGACATAAGTTCCAATCCCAACTGTGTTGTGAAGCGACACAGTTGGGATTGGAACATTTGTGGAACATTTTCTTCCGACAGACAGAAGCATTGCTGCTTCTTCCATGATTTTATTTTATTTCATTTCATTTTATTTAAATTTCCCAGTGGGTCTATAGTCCTGACATTTTCTTCTAATTTGCTATCTAAACATTAACCATCTCTGACACTGCTTAGTTTCTGACATTTTTACTTGGGTTATATTTGCATTTTTTACACTTTCGTATAAGTTTAATTTATTTAATTATATTGCTATCTGTTTACTAAAACTCTTACTAAAATATGATTTTCAGTGTAGAAATCACTAGAAAACTTTGACTACTGAGTAGTATAATATTTAGACCTGTGTGAAATTTCAAAGGAATGTTTGCTTTTGAGGAAGGTTGCAAGTCCCTTAAACTGCTTTATAAAGCAATGTACGTTCCTTCCTTCTAAAAGCAAAGTGAAAGTTCCTTAAACTTGCTTTACTTTGAAAACCTTCTTGATCTACTGTCATGGAGCTAGTGTTATGGGAAAAAGCTGAAAGAAACTCTTCAATATTGCTCACTTCCTCCTTTGGTGGACAGTATGTTCCTCCAAGCTGCTCATCAATTCCTTCACATGCATACAAATTAAAATATGCTAAGTAATGTTTAAATCACATAAGCATTTTTTAAAAAAATCAAAAGATATTAATACAGTTGAATTTAAAAATTGGAAGAGATTTATTTACCCAATGGCTACTTTACATAATGCTCATCGTGAAAGAAAGCTGTGATTCCTTACTCTGTTTTCCTCTAAAGAGCAGGGAGGGAATATCCTCCATCTGGTTATGCAGTCATTTCCTGTGAAGCTCCCCATGTGCATCAACACCATATCTTATTTTTCAAGGGATTAAAAAAAAATACCAAGAAGAGCCAGTGCCACCCAAATTCTTTGCATATGTACCATTTATTTAAATTAAGAAAACAATGTTTTCAACATTCTCCTTTAAGCTTTTTTTTTTATTTCTCCCATCTTTATTACTTAAATCTCAAGTCCTAGGTGTTTCTGTCATATTAAAAGAGTAGCAACAACAACAACAATAACAAATCTTTCAGCTGCATATTAATTTAGCCTCTTATTCTTTTTTCTCTTTTTTTTTTCTTCCTTTCACATTTGTAATTTTCTTTTGGCATCACCGATACAAATAGTTTTAAGGGAATGGATTTTTGCGTTTCAGACATCTAAATAGCATGTGTTGTTTTAAAATAACTTATGGCCTCCTTTAATTCCTCCCCCGTTCAGGAAAATTTGTCTTCAAGCAAATTACTTTCCAGTGTTGTATATTGTTGGATGGTGGTTTTTAATTTTTTTTAATCGATTTTGAACCTCAACAGATCCGACAGATGTTTTAAAGCAAATAAACCATGCACAGTGGTTGTCAGACATTGCTCACAGGCTAATCCCTTTATCCAAATGTAAAAGCTAAACACTTGAAATCATATGCTGAAATAAATGGAGAAATGCAGCATACACTCAAAATCACCAGCACCAATTCCTTCCACTTCAGCTATTTGGCATTGGCTTTGCATTTTTTAATTATTGGTTATATAGTCTATGCCCAGATATGAGAAAACATGCATTTATGAGCTAGTTTTATAGACATTATTGCTAAACATACAGATCTCATTCCAGCAGTCCAAACTTTAAAATTGGAATAGTGTAGAGAAGTTTCTTGGGTGTAGGTTTTTCTGTATTTTCTGTAGTTTTTATTGCTCTATATTATTCTGTTACATGTTGTGAACTGCCAAGTATCTATTTAGGAATGTAGTGAGCAATTGATTAGTTCAGATCAGGGGAGGGAGGGAGGGAGGGAGGAGAGAGAGAGAGAGAGAGAGAGAGAGAGAGAGAGAGAGAGAGAGAGAGAGAGAGAGAGAGAGAGAGATGATAGATAGATAGATAGATAGATAGATAGATAGATAGATGATAGATAGATAGATAGATAGATAGATAGATAGATAGATAGATAGATAGATAGATGATAGATAGATACATAGATAGATACATAGATAGATAGATAGATAGATAGATAGATAGATAGATAGATAGATAGATAGATAGATAGATAGATAGATATGTGACACACAGAGAGAAAGAGTTAATAACCCCATTGCTAGCATTCTAAAAGCCTTAGATTCATTGCACAATTGCACACTGAAATTGATTCTTCAACAAAACTATATGTCATCTGGAGCATAAGCAATAGTGTTTGTGGGGGAGGGGAGTAAGTGGAATCTACAATAGTTGAAGTGGTTTCTGACTTTCTTTGATTAGATGATAAACCAGAGATTCCATTGTAAGCTAATTAACACAGGACATGATGGAGTCCTTGAAGAATATCTAAGGTAGAAGATGGACAATTTTTCAGGTCAAGAATTATCCCCAGTTCAAAATCATGCCTTTCCTGAAGTGGACAGAAAAAATGTGTGGAGCCAAATTACAACAAATAATATTTACAATTGCAAGCAACATAGTTGCTACTACTTTTATCAATATCTCTGTTGTGTTTATAGTAATAGTACCTTCAGCAACATCTAAAGATATTTGTCAATGCATCAATTGATCAAAGCTCCATTCTTTTGTATATGTATTTATTCCAAACTGCAACTAGACCCTCAAATTCAGTGCCCAAGAGACCATCAGGGAAACCCCCAAGTTTCTTGTAAGTCTAAATCAGGTCTCTATTTGTTATCTGGCATGGGCTAATTTAACATGTCTTATCTCTCTGTAAGGTGGATTGGCATCAGCAAATTGAAAAACAATCCATCAGAAAATGATCCAACTATGGCAATAGGCAAATAGCTAAGTCTTCAAAACCAAATCACAACTCAATGCACTGAGACAAAAACCAATTCCAATGTGCAACCCTTGATATATATTGGGTCTGTAATGATCTGGGACATGCTTCATGGTTTCCATGGTGAAATCCTGAGCTGCCCTGGGTTCAATATTACTGGGTGGCAAATTGAAATCCCCACGGACCATAAAATTCAAGATCTCAGCCACTAATCTAGCAATGCAATCTGGCAGATAGGGGAGATGCTGTGAAGCATGAAAGGCAGCACAACAACAACAATCCCATCAGTTTCCAAGAGTCCAACTTCAACCAGTGAATGTCACACCCAGTTATCTACACGGAAGAACTTCTGAAAGCAGATAACTTGTGGATGATTGCTGTCATCCCATTTTGTCTCCCCTGGAGTCATGGCTGGGGAGAATCCAGAATCCAGGTAGGCATATCTCCAAGAGAAGAAGTCCTCCCTCTATGTTTAGGTTCCATGATTATTTTATGGTTATTAATTAATTGTTTTATTGTTATTAATTTATTTATTGTGGTACATCTCAAGTTGCTGGGGTTATTGAAGTGGTTATAAATTTACTGCCAGATAAATAAGTCAAGATTGTTGATATTCTTCTTCTTCATATTATTCTTATGAGTGGAATGTATCTTTAACATATTATAAAGAAGACGATGTCAGAAAAAAATATTTCAGAGGCAATAAAGGCATATGATTCAGTTACAGTTTGTACCTGGAAAAAATATTTAGAAAAGCAGAGACATTCAGGAACAGAGTGAGGGTAACTACATTTCTGGAGGAGACTGACTTCCTATTGAAGACAATATAAGTTATTTTCTTATTCATCTAATGCAAAATATTTATGTGGGCAACTGACTTTTATACTAAAAAATGAATTATGGCATGCAAACATGAGCTGAGGTGTAAGCTTTGATGCAATTGTCTCATTGACTGACTCTGCGTGGAGCTCTTTTCAATATAAATGAATACTTTGTTATGGTCACTGACAAGTACAACCTTAATATGCCAGTCGGGTCGTTTGAATTGTTTCACGCATGCTGGTTCTTCAATTATATCACACAATAATTTCTTATAACTGAAAATAGTTAAAAAGAAATACCCTTCTTGATTTCTGTTTCCAGACCAATATTAATTTTTATGAACTTCTAAAAGATTTCAATCATAGTTTGATGATTATGTCTGTGCCCCTCAGTTGAATAGCCAGCTTGCAATCGAATGACAAAATAAATACATGTGTACAATCACACCTGCTCGCTAGAGAGTGTGAAATCTTTTTGATCCAGAGTCTAATAACTTCTAGGTTACATGAAGCAACCTATAGAATGTCTTCCTGGCAATTTCCCAAACCAATGGAAGAGATTCCATTTGTTTTCACTGCCATCATTTGCTTAACCTAAGCCAAATAAAAATGGTGAAAAAAACTGAACCCAGATGCTAAAAACTATCCAGATGTTTCAAATCTACTAATAAAGTCCCTAGATAGTAATATTCTGTGCTGTCATTAAACTTTTTTTAAAAAAAGCCCTCAGTATTCTATTATTGTGTATTGAACTATACAAGTTTTTAACCCTTCAATTTTCCTGGATTTCGCCTTTTTTCTGTACCGCAGGTGCAGATGAGATGGAAGTGGGAGGCTACTTTGGCTGAGAAAAATATCTCTTTTCCTGAAAATAAGTCCATAGAGAACAATAACAGCATTCTTAGGAGCCACAGCATGTCTTCCAAGGATCTTACTGTGTCTGTTGCATTCACTCTGTAAGTGGAAATGAAAATCTTAATTAACTTCTGAATGTTTTTTGATGAATGGTCTTAGGTCTACTCAAAGACATCCAGAGGGACTTCATCCTCATTGAAACATTAATTAAATGAAATATCCATAGGTCATTTTTAATAACAAGCACATGAACAGTCTCTTGGTTTGTAACCATCTTCCTTCAAAGTCAATCTCTTAAAATACTCAGGTACCCATAATCTTCATGAAAAAGTCTTCTTGCCTTCCTGGAAAAAACTTTCTTACTTTTTTGTGAGTAAAACCAACATGTTGGTGTAAAACATCCTAATAATATGGTCCCATTTATTTGTGTAAATGGTTAAAAAAACATGGGGAGAACTGATACTTTGCTTTTTAGATGTAGCATGCTAGAGTGAGAGGAAAAAGAAGCAACATTATTAGTAATGTTTATTTTTAATATTATTTTCTGTCCTTTCACCAATTATGTTTCCTATTAATGTGTACAAATTGGTTTAAAGTTTAAACTATTATTTGAGTCTGAAATTGGTTGTTTTGGTTTTATTGACTCTTGTGTATCTATAACCATTTAAATCACAACAATTCCAAGTTTGAAATTACATACTCTACAGTATATCACTAAAGTTAGAAAAATTTTAGAAAATCATCTGGAGTAATCTCAATAGATGCTTTATCATCTTTTGTACTGTAAAGAAACTGTACTAGGGAAGTTCATTTCTCCATGGAAGTTTTAATGTTACAAAATTGATGCTGCATTGCAAATATCAACCAACAAAACACATGCAGAATGGGACACATTTTGTTGAACCAAAAAATTATGAAAATGCATTAAGAATAGTAATAATAATATTAAAAAGCACAGGTGGCAAGGCAAATATTGTACATTTCTCTTATATATTTCATATGAATTCTGACTTGTACTGCCTGCCTTTCCTATGAGCATGAAATCTTTATTTATATTTCATATTTCTTAACCAACTATCTCCCTCAGAGTGAGTTTCCAGGTGGTGTACAATTATAATATAACATGCAACGTAACGTACCATAACCATAACCATAACCATAACCATAACCATTACAATGTGGGGTGTGATGGCTCAGCAGTTAAAGACACTGAACTTGTCATCTGGAAAGCTGACAGCCCGGGTTTGAGACTGCATGACTGGATGAGCTCTCATTAGTTGCTCCAGCTCCTGCCAACCTAGCAATTCAAAAGCAAATGCAAGTGGGTAACTATGGTGACAAGGTAACAGCAACATATAGTCATGCTGGCCACATATCCACAGAAAATGTTTTCAGACAATGCTGGCTCCCTTGACTAAAAAATGGAAAAGAGCACTGCCCCTTAGAATCAGACATGACCGGACAGGGAAAATCTTTATCTTTACCTTTACTTTAATACTTTGTGTATGTGTATACATATACATATACATATACATATACATATACATATACATATACATATACATATACATATACATATACATATACATATACATATACATATACATAAGGTTAAGGTAAAGGTTCCCCCGCACATGCGTGCTAGTCATTTCCGGCTCTAGGGGCGGTGCTCATCTCCGTTTCTAAGCCGAGGAGCCAGCGCTGTCTGAAGACATGTCCGTGGTCATGTGGCCAGCATGACTAAACGCCAAAGGCACACACACACACACACATACACATGAGACTTGATTTAAAATCATGTTTTAGTGGTATATTTTGTTATAAAGGTGTAATGCATTTTGAACCTAAATCTCAGTTTCTGTCAAGGAGTGGCTTTTAAGAAATACCCTTTAATGTGAGTGGTTTTTATTTTTATTAGATTGAATAAAACCATAATGAGGCTGAAGGTTCCCTATAGCTATCAGCTTGCTTTGTACTCCATGTGTTGTTTGTGAGATCTACCAGATGGCAACAATGAAATACTCCTTCTGGGGTTTTGCCGTGTGTATGTCACACTTTGTTGGTATACTGATGTTGGTTCATCTGTTTTATTGTTAATTAAGAAAAGTAGAATAACTTGTAGAATAGTAGAATACTATTACTATATATTGTTTTTAAAAAGACACTGGAGTGATGTGTAACAGGTAAGCAAACTTAGAGCATACTTCCTCAGAGGACAAAGAACAAGTTCATTGAGTCAATGACCAGCATATGCAGTACTAAAATCTATATGACTAAAATCTATAAAACTAAGCCAGAATTAATACAAAATCATATTAACCTAAAATTGAATAGAACCTGTGTTTGTTAAAACTAAACTATGATACTGAACCTATATAAATCTATAACAACAAAAAAGTTTTAAACGTATTGGAACTTACATTTATACTATACCACAATATGGCATGCAACTTGTAAAGTCTACTTCAAATGTAAATACAAACCACAACATTTATACTCTTGTAGTTAGTCAAGCAGTTATTATCTTTTAAAATCACCAGGCAATATAATGGTATTTAACAATTATTCAAAGTAATTATAGTAATCATTTCTATAAAATACCAGAAATAAAATTAATCTGGATAGTGTTACATAATATGTATGAATATCCTGATAGAAGATGGAACACAAAAAAATGAAGAGCCATTTCAACCTGATCACCTGAATACAAAGTGGTAAATTGAACTGGAATCAGAATCAGTCAAGCAACCTTTTAATACCTCATAGCATGGTGTGGCATAGCCCTTCCCAAGCTGCAATTTTCAGATACATTTGATCTGCAGATTCCAAATTTCTCAGCCAACGCAAGGCTACTAAACTAATACACATTTTATTTTGCAAGACAATTAAATTTATACTTGGATCAAATATTTATGTAACATTTCCAAAGATATACTAGGAAGAATATTGCAAGGATGCCCTAGAAAAAAACAGATCAGATAACAAAAGGTCTTTGAGTGAATAATTTTATTCAATTTATGACTCAATCTACAGGCAATTTATTTCATGCATGTTGAAACAAGCAATTTTCTAAATCATATTTTCTGCTTTCCATATCTACTAGAATTGATATAACCTTCCTTGCTACTTATCCTTATTTTGTGATAATGGGCTTCTTTTGATTTCAATAATAACTAAAATGTAAAACTATGTAAGGGTTTTATGTTACATTGTGTTCAATTGTGTTTCATCTCTTCTTTTTAATATATAAAAACCTGTTTGATCCCAGTTCCATTGAGCTGAAGCGACCACAATTTTAACTTGAAAAGAATGAAAGAAATAGACATTGAAAAGACTGGATCTTACAATAATATGGCTGTGATGTTGTAAGGATACTCCATCAAAGTAAATGGAATATTCCTGAGTAAAAGATAAAAACGAAAACTGTCACTAAACTCATATGGTAACTGTTGTAAGAAAAAAACAGCTTATAGTTGCCTCCCTGTTGAATCTATACATATAAATCACAAGCTATAGATGATGAATAGAATTAATCTGCCTTGTTTGAGAATGGACATGCCACAATGACTGCAAGTGAGAACGAGGCAGAAAATCCATAATTCAAATATTTATGTTTAAAATACTTTTACTCTGCCTTTCAGGGTATGCATCAATTTTCCAACAAAACATTTTACATTTGTGAAGTTCTCTGACTTTAAGCAAACTACTCTCTCTCATCCATGGTCTCCCTTTTCTCTCTCTACAGTTCTGCAAAACAAAAGAAAAGCAACTAAAGTACCTTCCCATCTGTAGTATGTGTTGCTGAGTGGTGTGTGAAATATTTCAAGAGTTTTCAAGTTTTGTGAAAATGCATAATTGAAATAATTATTACAAGCAGTATAATTTAAGAACATAAGCCCTGTTCAATTGGATCCGTGGCCCATAAAATCCAGCAGTTTGTTTTCACAGTTGCCCAACAAATTTAAATTTGGAGAAAGTTATGTCCAATCTATATTTGTAAATTTCTTTAATGTGCCAGTTTAAAAACTGTATGTCAAATAACCTTGAACCACATGGGCATTGGTCCTGATCCTGTTAATTTTCTTAAGTGAGAAAGAATACACATTTTACTTGTTTTTGTGAATATCTGAGTAGTTTTTTAGGGGGGCTCAAATTGTAGAATATATTTTTTGGTCTTTCAATTATTTTATTGGACTGTTTATATGTATTTCCGGAATACTTCAAGATGCTTACTTTCTTCATCTGGACAAATTGAGTACAGAGTTGAAAACAATGGTCATCATCAGAGAGAATCCTAAACACACCAATGAAGGGTCGGGCATGTTGAAGCAGTTTGATGCAAGCAAGCTCTCAGCACTGGACAAAACATGTTGAATGCCTTCATGAAGCAAAAACACTGCTTAGCTTATACATTATTGCTAAATGTATTTTTATTTTTATTTATTTATTTATTTTTGTCAATCATGTATTAGAAAACAGATAAAAGTATAACATGATTATGAATACATGAAATGGATACGAAAAAAGGGAACATTATGACAGGGACGGTAGGCATGTTGGTACACTTATGCACGCCCCTTAAAGACCTCTTAGGAATGGGGTGAGGTCTATAGTAGACAATCTAAGGTTAAAGTTTTGGGGGCTTGGGGAAGAAACCACAGAGTCAGGTACTGCATTCCAGGCATTGAGAACTCTGTTACTGAAGTCGTATTTTCTGCAATCAAGTTTGGAGCAGTTTACCATAAGTGTGTATCTATTGTATGCTCGTGTATTGTTGTGGTTGAAGCTGAAGTAGTCATTGACAGGTAGGACATTGTAGATATGTAAAATGTTCAGAAAGTTTCATGTTTTCCTCATGTATCCATTTTACTGAACGTTGCATTTTGCTTTTGTCTTCAAGAATTATACTCTTCTTTTTTGTAGGATGCAGGGATTAGGAAACACATTTCAACATATTCTTGTTATTTTTTCCAACCCCATGAAATGTTGTAAAGAAATTATGTAAAGTTGCTCAGAACTCTGTCTTTCTGGTCATCAGCATGATAACTCTCCAAAGTCAAAACAGAATGGGACCAAATTGCTATGATGACAAATGCTCCTGAAACAAATACCTGGTAGGGTGATCAATGCCACAAAAAGAGAGAGATCAAGTTCAAAATTGGACCAGATTAAAAAAAAAGTGTGTGTGTGTTTGGAGAGGGGGGGAGAGAGATAGAGAAACCAATGAATGTCTAAGAAAGCAACAGTATGACTTTGCAGGTTGGCAAATATCCTGTTCTAAACCCCCATTCTCCCTTCCTTCTGTCACATGATTTGTATCAGACATATGTGGCTCATCCCATTCTTCCCAGTGCACAGATACATATAAACACAAACATTGTAGAGAATAAAGCAGTGGTGGGTTGCTGCCGGTTTGGACCGGTTCGCCTGTACCGGTGGTGGAAATTTGCACCCGCTTGCCGAACCGGCAACGATGGCCGGCTGTCCACGCCCCCGAACCGGTCCTCCGGTCACCGCAGCTGGCAAAGAACCCTCTGCGCATGCGCAGAGGCTTCTGCGCATGCACAGAGGGTCATTTCCCCGATGTGACGCACACTTCCATTGCGATGCGAACCGGTAGGGAAGGTAAGTGGAACCCACCCCTGGAATAAACATATAGAAAAACAGTGATACATGTTATTTCATTATATAGAAAAAAATACAGATCCGTGCTCTGATCACTACTGATAAACAGCTTGAAAAGGCATGATGTGCATGCTTTCTTTATCTTGTCTTTAATTCCATATCCTCTCCACTACATAGGATAATATATTCAGTGCTGCTGGGCAAAAAGAAGAAATGCATTCTATGCCAGATGCAACTTCTTCTTATGAAATGTAATAGTCTGGTATAATACTTTCCCAGCTTTGTCTATCTGTTTGTAATAAACTAGTAAAATTTCTTCTCCTGGATAGAATGCTTATAAAGTTGTATCAAACAGAACATTATGTCTAAAGTAGTAGTGATTATATTGTATATATAATTATGCATGTATAATTCTTTAATTATGTTGATCTTTTCCTTTAATGTACTTCTAAGCTCCAACGAATTCATTCCTAGTCAGATTGAACTGACTCACATCTGTAAACCTATAGCAGAATTTGTCCATTTACATTAACACCCACACATACATAAATCAACTTCCTCATTTCTCTTGCATTATGTACACTTGTGTACAAATTATAAACTTCCTATTGCTTGACTGTTCTGGCATCTGTCCCCATAGGGGAGGAAAACCTTTCAAAGTTTCCTTTGGCCCAAGAAGGAGAAACATCTGTTGCAATCATGAGTGGCTTGTTGGCTGGATCAACAAACCAGAACCTGTATTTAATTAGCTTTGTTCCTTTCTCTACTGTTCGTTGAGTCTCTGGGAAATAGTTTTACTGCCATTGAGGAGAAATTTTATTAATAAGACATGGTAAGCAATATGGGGAAAAAAAAGATTGGGTACATTGGACTGATGAAACATAATTCATAATCAGTCATGTAAGTTGATTCAGTATTTTTTTTAGGCTTTTAAAAACCAGAACTAAAATATGTAATGAGAAGTAGGATGCTTTTGGTTTATTTTGGTTTTGAAAACACAGCTGCTTGACAAATAAAAGTTTTTAAAAAGTGGCAGCTTAAGTTTTCACCTTCTTTGAAAGAAGGGAACATTCATTATTTTAGGACACCCTGGACAATAAAATCATTGTTGACCTGTTTTGCCGTCGCTAAATGCCATGTTCCTGTGGAGCAAAATGGGCAAAAAGATGACAGACATCTTTGCTAAGAGGTGCAAGTCATTGCTGTTTTATAAAGACTTAACTCAAATGGTTTGTTGGCTCTGTGATCTGATGATTCATTCCATTGATTTGTACCATCCACCAGTTGCAGAAATATGCACACTTCTTGTTGATCAAATATGGTTTTGAAATATCCTCTCCTAGTGTTTCACAAACAACATCAGGATAAATATTTTTACACAAATTATTTTAAACAGTTGTGAATTACTGATAATCTTGAATTCATGCTGCTAACACTAATGGATTTCTATAAATTATATGTACATGAAAGCTTAATTCATAGCAGTTGTTAGATGACTGGAGAAATGCAACTATTATCATTGAATACCAGCTATTTTGTCCAAGTTCTTTGGAATGGTCTCACATTTGACTCTAAACTATGTCTTTCACAGTTGACTAAAAAAACAACAAGATTGAAGTTCTGCTGCTCGTACCTGAGAAGTGGAATCAGGAAAAAAATAATAGGCCTTGTCATTCCATGCTAGTTAATACCATTATTACCAAGAAGAGCTTGGCTTACAACCTCCAGTTCCCTTCTTTAAAATATGCAAGTTCAATTTATCCTCTATGGATTTTCCGTACTTCATTCCAAAGCATGTTATATCAGAAGACGAGAGGAAAGAAAAGGAGAAGGCTGAAATCATTACTGAAGCTATGTGCCTATACTAGAAAATCCTTTGATACAGGATTGCAATTGGCAAAAAGCAGCTTACCGTGCAGAATAATATGTGATAGAACAGCTCCTGCTTACAAGTTTTAGAAGTTTAGCAAGAGGAATAATTATAATTCCTTCCGCTTGACAAGAATACTAATTAAGACTGAGGCACCTTCCTTAATTGGTCTGAGTTCCTGAACTGCAAAAATATAACTTTCTGGAAAGAATACCCAGTTTAAATTTGTTCTGTTTCCTGAACAGTTACTTAAATTGTATGTTATCATAGTCATTGATATCTAACATACTGAGCCACAGAATTTGTCAGAGTATTATGGCCTCGATTTTTACTAGATGAATTTGCCACCATAGCTTAACTTATTTGGAATCAGCATCATATATTGTGTCTTAAATGAAGACTATGTTTATCAGATTCCCACGGATAAAGGATGTGAAGCATCAGTTTTCTATATTTATTCAAATGGTCATCCTGTGCATTTCCAAAAGATTGGGACATGCTATGAAGCAGCAGAAAAAATGGTATTGAGAACTGCGTGGACAAGACAGGCTAGAGGACACTATTGGCAGAAAGAAGGGACAAATATCCAGGAATAATGGAATATATAACAGGAGCAGCTGCATCCCACTCCTTGGATATCAGTTTCCTATATATCATAGAGGATGAATATTTTGGAGAAGAATGTCATTTTCAAGATAACACAGTATGCCTGTAGGATAGTATTAATCCTTGGGTAATAAATTGCTTCAAGGTTTAAATAATTCTGGTCTTGAATGAGCAGAGACGTGGTGGTGCAGTACTGCAGGCTAACTCACTGCTCACTCCAGGAGTTCGATTCTGACCAGCTCAAGGTTGACTCAGCCTTCCATCCTTCCAAGGTTGGTAAAATGAGGACCCAGATTGTTAGGGACAATATGCTGACTCTTTAAACCACTTAGAGAGGCTGTAAAGCACTATGAAGTGGTATATAAGTCTAAGTGCCATTGCTATTTGTTAAAAATATGGATTTGTAAAAGATATGTAGGCTACATGATGACATTTCTGTCTGATATGAAGTTTGTAGTTATCTGTCAAAATAAGATCTAGTTTGTGGTAGTGGAGAGGTAACAATCATGGCTTATGTTGGCATACATTTATTAGAAAATGTAGTCAACCAGTTCTGGAGCCAAATTTGGTTCGAAATGCAATGGCGTACATGCTGGTGGGTAAGAATAGCTTCAGAAACTTTACAGCTTCACTTACATTGTGTTGGTTACCAATAGGCTCTCAAATTCAATATTAGATGCTGGTTATAACCCATAGATTTGTACATGCTTGAATATTAGGTTACCTTTGGAACCATCTCTTGTAGGTTACCTTTTGAACCTACTACTTTGGAATATTCTGCCTATTGAAATGTGGATTGCCACTTCTCTGCTAATTTTTCCCCACAAAATTATTAAAAGTTGGCTTTTCCAGGAGGGCATAAGACAACAGAAACACTGCTGATTTTAATTTTAATTTTAATGGTGTTTTTATATATTTGGCATTTAATAGTTTGAAGTTTTTATTAGACAGGTACTATTCTTGTTAAATATCCAAATACTGTATTAGTGGGATATTCAGCACAATGTTAGGAGAACATAGAATGTAGAATAACAGAGTTGGAAGGGACCTTTAAGGCCTTCTAGTGTTAGTGCCAACATCTGATTTCAGTAATTGGAAAATAGAGACATGCCTTAGTGGTAAGAATTACCTTAAATTTTACTACAGTTCCGCACACCTTTTTTTAATACATCAATTTAAAAAAAAGGTAAAAAAACAACTAAGGTTAAAAAAAAAGATTATTAGCCAAACAAAATAAAACTAATAATTTAGAAATTCATTCTCTTTCCTTGAACAATACATTTACAATTAAGTATGGGGGAGGGGGGGAGAAACAGTGTCCTTCAACAAGTAGAATGACTATCTTTCTTAGAGCAATATAACATCAGAAATAAAATAATAATAATTCTACCGATTCTGGGTAGTCTCAATATCCATTGCAAATGCTTCTGAATATATGTTTATGTTAAATAAAATACAATCTTGCTAGCTCAGTTTGGACAATAAACTAACAGTGTGGTAGTGCCCTTGCCAAAAGTAACAAAAAACATTGTTTGCTTGGCATGTAGATTTGAAAGAACAATAACATTTCTCAGGAATATGATGGGTTTTTGGCAAGACCTCCAATGCAATTCGTGTTCATCTCTACTATTCAGCTAACTGTGCTTTTATTAAAGCTTTGGCTTGACCTATCTGGAATCCAATAATAAGAACTACTAAAGTGTTTTTATGTTTTGTGGATTTTTCCATTCAAACTATCAGATTAGATGTAAATTATTAAGCAGCCTGGCACAGAAAATGACCCATTGAGTCATCTTTTATGTTGGATGGAGGAAATTACAATAATATTGTCTAAAGAAATAAGGAGGTATTACCAATTGACCAGAATAGATATTTATTCAGAGTGTTTAGTGTCATGAGCTTTATCAAATCATGTTAATGATGCATTTATTTAGTTATTTAGTTATTTTATGCACAGTTCAATTGCAAGTGGAAAGGCTCTACATGTAAGCGTGGTATATTTTGTTTAAATAAATCCTGCCTTGCAAAAAGATTTTTTAAAAAACCTGTATTTTTTTCTTGTACATTTCCCTCTGATCTGCTGATGATTTTTCTTTCTTTCTTTTTTATGTGAAAGCTATTGTTTAAGGGCAGTTCTAATGAAATTATTAGAATCTCATTGAAATTATCTTCTTTGGTACAAATAGAAATGCCACAGTAGCATTCTTTAGTGAGCTGTATGAAATTATTTATATCTAAGTATAGAGCAAAATTATTTCTATAATTTTCTGATGACCTTGTGAAGTAACTCCATTTTGAATACTTGCATTTTGATAAATGGAAATGAAATGCTAGGTAGAAAAAGATGAGTAAAACTATAGCACAAATCAGTTACCCAAATACATGAGTTGAGATCACAAGGAACACTAAACATAGATGAATTACATCCATCTAGTCTGTCTATTTGAGCTAGTTCTATGAAGACTTCATTGAACAACCAAGGCAAATTTTAACCAATCCTGCTCTATGTAAATCTCCAACTTGGTTCCGCTAATCATTGTGATGTTTTCACTATAGAGACAGGGCAGGGCTCAGTACTCTCTTCACTCAAGTCATGCTGATGCCACCCTCTTGCGGTCCCTGAAGGCTGTGGTGGCTTGGATGAGAGAACAATAGGCTATGGCTGAACCCTGGAAAGATCAAATGGCTTTGGGTGCATGGAACTTCAAAATCCAGCACTTTACCCAACTTAGTTCTGTTGGGGTTGAACTATCCCAGACAGTTACAGTTTGCAACTTGGGGTTCTCCTGGACTTGCACTGCTGCTTGAAGAGCAGGTGGCAGTTGTGGCTAGAAGAGTCTTTGAACAACTTCAGTTGTTACACTAGTTGTGGAGTCCCTGTGCTCAATCATTCAAGCCCTGGTCATTTCATGTCTGGATTACTGCAATGCACTCTACATGGGGCTATCCTTGAAGAGCATTTGGAACCTTCAACTAGTGCAGAGTGCAGCAGTGCTGGCAGTTCTTGTGTTCCATAGGATGACCCATGTTACACCACTGCTCCACGAGCTTACTAAGAAAAACAATGAATCACGAGGAATGGGCAAAATTCCTATATAGTACTGTGAGAGGTTGATTACAGGAATCATTTACAGGATTACAGGAATCATTTAGTTGTAATTATTGCAGGTATGGGTAATAAATCTTACTGAATCTAAGAGTGTAGTTACTTTTTTATGCTGGCATATTTTACATTGGATTATTTTATTTATTAAACAAAGAAACCAAACAAAAAGTTCATCTGTTATTTGTTCATGCAGGTTTCCTTTATTTATTAGCAGGACCCACATAATGTTCTTATAATATTAAGAGGCAAAAACTGCAAAAATTCAGAATTCAAAGTGGGTCAAATACTTTTGTGGAAAATATAGTTAGAATCCTTCAAACATTGAAATGAACTCCTAAATAGAATAACTAGGCAATGGTATCAAAAAAGTAAGTCAAGATTCACACAATAATAGACTTAAGGGAACAATATATTTTCAATCATTGGCCCTTAAATGCAAGTTATGTCAATTACAGACATAATTAATGAGGTATGTCTCAGCTATATGAAGATTTCTGGCAAAAATCCATATACAATTTTCTTGACTAAACAAATTTAAATTGTCGAGAGGATCTAAGGGCTACTTTAAAAAAAAAAATGCTTGCCATTTGCATCAGGTCCCTAGATAGATAGAAGTTGATGACATATAATCTGTCCCATGTTCTTTGAACTCACAGTAGTAACAATCTATCATTTTAGTGCACTGTATTATATGTAAGGATTTATGGTGATGTGGTAGATGCATTAAGAGGCAATCATTATTTGAGTCAAGACAGGAATAGTTTCCAGTCTTCTATAGTTGGTTTTGTATCCCTTTTACCAACATATGCAAGTATCTAGTTTTTTTCCAAGAATAAAATAGGGTAGGAAAAACTGTTCCCCACAGGAAAAAGGTAATTTAGTTCTCCTTTTCTTTCCCAATTTAAGTACAACTAATACCTTTGGGTAATACCTCTCATTATTGTAAGATACTGGAAAAATACTGAATTGTCCTAAGCTCTCAGCTACCTTGTGTATCTTATGATAAAGGTTATATAAATCATGGACTAAGGCACCAGCATTACAGTTCAGACACAGTGGTACAAGAGGGGCTGTCAGAAGGTTGTCTGAGGCTGTAAATATTAATCCAACACAAGCTTCATATTCTGATCATAGTTTGGAATGTGAATTGGAAAGATTCATCAGCAATGAAGAAGTCTTAGTAGATTTCTCTTCATCTTTTGACATAAGGTATTATCAGACATCGTGCTGGAAGTGGAAAGTAAGGGCTAGGGGCAGCAGATAAATTTATCAAGTAGCATTACGATTTGCTAGGTACAGTAACTGTACTGGATGGATAAGCAGATGGATGTAGGGATTCTTCATAAAAATGTAGATGTTTTACAGCTTTCCTGGCAGAGAATCATTACCCAATTCTTTTCTGTCCATTTATCTAACCACAAATAATGACAAACTTAATGCAGTCAAACTCAGATTAATTCACTTATAATGTTGGGATGTTATAGAGTAGGTTTTTATGGCAATAGTAACTGAAAAATTCTGCAGAAGAGAAATCGGGAGATACTGCAGACATCCTTTCCCTACCCACACCTCCCCCAATCACCCTGAAGGATGAAAAACAATTTAAGAAGATATAAAAAAAAACTTTGAGCTTCCTTCCATTCATGCAGAAATTCTGATAATTGCTAAAAGATAGATTCTGGAGTGGCAGGTGCACAAATGAAGGCTAATTAGCCTGCATCCTTCTTAGCAAATAATCCAATCTATATTTTGCTTCCAGTAGCTTTATTGCAATGACAAAGTCTGATGTTTTGCCAAGGACAATTCTCATTCTGGGCCCTCCGGGAGATGGCACCATGTGTCCATTTGGAATTAACATTTACTTCTCATGTGGTGGCAAGTTGAAGTACTCCCCAAAGCAATTTCTGCCATTTTCTTTCTCCTGAAATTGATGGGCTTGTGTCCATTTGTCAGATTCCTTTGTTGTTAAGTAAAGGGGGAAGGTCATGGAAACTGGCAAATAAGATTTTTGCTTCAGTGCATATCTACATATATTGGTTATTTGTTAATCATCCAATCAATATGCTCCTCATAAATATTTATTTATTTACACACACACACACACACACACACACACACACACACACACACACTTTGTCTTGGACATAGATGATTGCTTAATATAAATTACAAGTCATTTGTTAAATGGGATAAGATTATTTGAACAACATCCAAAAATACTATGTTATTCTTAGTGTGATCTTGATTTATTATTTTGAACTAGGAACCAAAACAAATTAAAAGTCTCATATTTTTCATCGAAATGCTTTAACAAATGTCCCCTATAACTTTTGCATTCATTCTTGTTAGTTTTGCTTTTATATAAGGAAAACCTCCAACTGGAAAGCACAAATTGAGTGTGTTCAAGTACATGTTGAACAACGTGAACAGCTATGCCATAAGCAAGTCACATCGATATACCTAGGAGAGCTATATAGTACTCTGGATTCAAAGGAGAAAAGTGATTCACAGCATGCACAGCAATAAACAGACAAACCAGGGGTGGGTTCCTCCCGGTTCGGACTGGATCGCCAGAACCGTTAGCGACCCGCTGGTGATGTCATGGATCCGGTTCGGTCGGTGCCGGTCCCTGGGCACCGCCATCTTTTTTGGGGAATTTTTAGTGAATTTCTTTACTGTTTGGAAGGTTTTTCCTGTTCTGCCGCTTGAAAAAGGGCCCTCCCGCCCGCCCCTGCTGACCTTTATTCCCGCCCCTGCACTTAAACTGACCTTTAGTCCTTCTGCCAGAAGCACAGCTGAGCAGCTCCTCAGCTGTGTTTCGGGCTGATTGAAGCTACTGAGCATGTGTGGAAGCCAAATTGCCCGAGGGAATGTGCGCGCGCGCGAGAGCGGAGGGAGCACGCGCGTGCAAAACATCGCGATGCGAACCGGTGAGGAAGGTAAGTGGAACCCACCCCTGAGACAAACCTTCCGAAGCTCACTAATAAGATCAATGAGAAATTCCAGGCAAGAATAAATAAACCATTGGAAGACATTGTGTTTTTTTATCCTCCCTCCCCCCCCCAAAAAAAATCTACATCCCACAACAACTCCTCAACAAAGAGCAAACACAACAAAGGAAGGGGCAGAGAAATACAAAAATTATTGCCAATAATGTCCCATCAGTGTTCAAACCAAGCGGAAACTGCACCTTGACTACATTAGTCATTAGTAAATATAGCAAGTATCTGATTGCACATAGCAGTCTGGAAACAAGAAACAATGGCTGATCTTACAAAATTAGAGAGAAATACATTTGTATTTTTTTTTTCTTGAAAGCATGGATGAAAGCATAGGTTTCTGTCTGCCAAAAAGCAAAAGTGAAAAGAAATAGACACTGCTTATATTACAAAAGCCAAAGCTTACTTTTAAGTATCACATTTAACCAAAATGTCAAATGAAGGAAGAAGCCAGAAATTGTCTGTGGTTGAAAGGTTGAAATCCTGAAAATGAAGCATGCGTTCACTTTGTTTTTCTTCACAGCAACATTAGCTTGTAAAGCTGATTTAATTAAGTTGTAATCTGAAGCTATCAATGCCAAAAATCTAACATCATTAAAAAAAAGATCAAGGCTGACTACTAGGGCATATGCATTGTGATAAATTATTAACCAGAAGTTTAAACTGGATTTGGCATTTTTGTCCAGTTATCAAGTTCTTCCTAAACTATAGGTATTCTCATGGATATAAACTGTTCCAAGTAAAGCTGTTGTGGAGAAAAAATAATTAGAGGTGACATGATCTTGTTTCCCTGCTCTCAATTCTCAATAATAAGACCGGAGTCCAGGAAAGAATAAAAGTAATATATTTGCATAACAAAAATAAGAACACCTAAGTCTGTGTCTACATGGTGGAGAACAAAGAGAACAAAGGAAAGATTAACACATGCGCAGTACAGGTATCACATGAGAACTTCATATCAGTATACAATGTCATTTCAGAATAAGAGTCCTGCTGACAAATTAAAATGAACGTAGTGACAAACCCCTTCTTTGTCAGTAGGGCGAATATCAGTTATCGATCAAAACATCAATTAAGGC
>QLTV01000598.1:3989098-4060539 GCA_003457575.1 Thermophis baileyi | reverse complement strand
GTTTGTGAGATTTTGGTTCAATACCTAGTGGAAAATAACCTGTACTATTCTTTTTTTAAAAAAAACCAAAACATTAACAGAGTTGGAAGGGACCATGTAGGTCATCTAGTCCAATCCCTTGCTCAAGCAGGAGACCCTACACCATTTCT
This sequence comes from Thermophis baileyi, assembly GCA_003457575.1. Classification (NCBI taxonomy): domain Eukaryota; kingdom Metazoa; phylum Chordata; class Lepidosauria; order Squamata; family Dipsadidae; genus Thermophis; species Thermophis baileyi. The sequence goes on along the minus strand of QLTV01000598.1, from coordinate 4,060,390 downwards.
GACAATTTTGTGTGTTTCTGTGTGATAACTGGTTTTTGAGGTAATTGCTTCTTGCAGCAATCACCTTTTATGTGACTCCATGGCTGCTTTCATATTTATTTATTGATTTATTAAATTTGTATGCCACCCAACTCCCAAGGGACTCTGTGTGTTCATCTGTGTGTGGCTTTTAAGTGCAGGTTGGTCCTTGACTTACAACTAGTCATTTAGTGAATGTTCAAAGTTACAATGGCAGTGAAAAAAGTGACTTATGACCATTTTTCACTTAACGCCCGATGGTCGTTAAGTGTGAAAAATGGTCATAAGTCACTTTTTTCACTGCCATTGTAACTTTGAACAGTTTAGTGACTGTTGAAAGTGTGAAAAATGGTCATAAGTCACTTTTTCACCACATTTTACAAGTTGGCCACTCCCACCCGGTCACACGACCGCCAAGCCACTCCCACCCAGTCACATGGCCATCGAGCCACTCCCACAAAATTAAGCCATGCCCACAGAGTGGTAGTAAAATATTTGGAACCCACCCCTGGCATGTAGGGCTTTATAGATCATAACCAGCAACTTGAATTGAACTTGGAAGCAAACTAGCAATGAGTAAAGTTCTAATAGAAGTGTAATTCTACAGAGGAATTATTGAGTCTGTCATCTGCACCTCTATAACTGTCTGGTTTGGTTCTGCAACCCAACAAGACAGACACAGACTTCAGAGGATAATCAGAACTGCAGAAAAAACAATTACTGCTAACCTGCCTTCCATTGAGGATCTGTATACTGCACGAGTCAAAAAAGAGGGCTGTGAAAATATTTACAGACCCCTCACATCCTGGACACAAACTGTTTCAACTCCTACCCTCAAAACGACGCTATAGAGCACTGCACACCAGAACAACTACACACAAGAACAGTTTTTTCCCCGAATGCCATCACTCTGCTAAACAAATAATTCCCTCAACACTGTCAAACTATTTACTAAGTCTGCACTACTATTAATCTTCTCACCTCAGCTGAGCCGAGGTGGCGCAGTGGTTAGAGTGCAGTACTGCAGGCTACNAATCACACTTGGCCAATAAAAAATTCTATTCTATTCTATTCTATTCTATTCTATTCTATTCTATTCTATTCTATTCTATTCTATTCTATTCTATTCTATTCTATTCTATTCTATTCTATTCTATTCTATTCTATTCTATTCTATTCTATTCTATTCTATTCTATTCTAATGTTTACTCTGCTCCAAGAACTGCATTGGTTGAAAATTGGCATCCAAGTTATGTGTTCCCCAAATTCATTGAAACACACACTGATTTTGGAGCATACAAAGCTGCCTGCACCACTATAGCTACGGTATAACATACAAAACAGACAAAGGTTTAACCATGAGAAACCAATTGCAAAGTTGTTACGTTTCTTATAATTATTTAATAAAGTTAGAATATCTGACCCCCATATTAGCTGTATTTTTTTGACTTGGGAAAAATATCATTTTTGTTTAACAGAATAAATAATTCTTGATGGAATGTGTTCTTAAGTTTGTTTGTTTTTTGACAACTGTAGCAACTGTGTTAGTTCTGAAAACAGATAAAACTGAGGATTACTAGGAGAATCTACGGAGGAAGCAGGAGTCAGAAGACAAGTTTTTCCTCCTTGAATTTTAAAAGCATTGCTCAGAAACTTAACATAGGACAAAAAAGACTTACTTTGGACTCAAGAACTCTCTAAGAATATATATCTCCTGCATTGAATGCCCTCTTCTCAGACTGCCAATATGTTGAGATAGTTGCGATAATTGACCAATGAAGATTCCTGACTCGGAACCTCCTAACCTTACCACACAGAATGAAAATAAATATGCCAACAGTTATATCTGCAATTTAAATGAATGTAAATGGATAAGCCACTTTTATTTCAATTTACAAATCAATCCTCCTGGATTATTTAAAAGCTTGTTTGGGAACTCTTACCCTGGAGACTACCAAGTGTATCTGGCTGAAAATGCAGGAAATACACAGTTTGTCATTCTTTCTTGTCCTTATTTATTGTGTTTAACATAATGTCTTCGCAAGCTGAATGATCTAGCTTTTGTTGACGAGGAGATATTTTTAATTGTTAGAAGGACTTAGGAGCCTTTAACTTTAAAACTCTCCTATATACAGTATATTCATTACCAAAACCTTGCCACTTTCCCTTTTGGCATTGCCTCATATTTCTGAGATATACGGGCGGGGGGGGGGGACAAGCACAAAGATAAATGAGGAAGGATTTTTCTTTTCAATCAGATGGCAGCCCTCAATATCCCAGGTTTTACAGAATTGCTAAATCAATCAGTTAAAATCCTAATTGGTTTTCTTATTTTCAGATCTATAAATGATCTTACTAGAAAAGATTTAAACTTATAAAATAACATCATGGAATTGTAGTAAACAAAATATGCCAAATACAGGTGCTTTGTCCATTTTTTATAAAGCAAGGAAATGCTGCAGAAACACTCTGATTTTTTTTTTAAAAAATAATTCTTCAAATCTAAGGTTGATAGTTTTGGCTGCAATAATTTGCAATGAAGTGACTTCATTGATACTAAATGATTCAATAAGGTATGGAATTATAGAATTCTCACTTTCATTTTGCTAGGGAAATGACATTTCTGTGTCAGAAATATTATATTCATATACTAATTGGTTTTGAAGAGGGATTAAACCATACATTTAGCTAGCCTGCTGTAATAGTGAAAAGCAATGGTTTAGAAACCTTGACATCTAAGTTCAAGCTCTGCCTTAGGCACAAAATTCCACTACTTGTGCTTGGGCCCATTATTAACTAGTCACTCTAGGAAGAAAGGATTGGCAAGCCACTTCCAAAAATGGTGCCAAGAAAACTGCATAGATTTGTAGTCGTCAGGATTCAGAGTTGACTCTATGGACTATAATAATAACAATAATAATACCACATAACATCCCAGTCTTAAAAATTATCAATTAAGAAAGACCCCAAAAAAATCTGGATAGTGGACATGGCAATACCTGGAGGCAGCAAAATAGGAGAAAAAGAACTGGAGAAGATAACAAAATGCAGTCATGACAGGCACCTTGGGTGTAATCCCAAAACATTTGGAACACCAGTTGAAAACCATTGACACTGACAAAAACCATATCAGTCAATTGCAAAAGACAGCATTACTTGGAACAGCTTACATTATGCAATGATAGTTTTAACAACATTCAAACAGCACTATCTATCTATCCTAAGTATATTTATTTATATTTTATATTTTATCTATATATAGTAGCTTGGTCAGCACTGGGGAGAGGGTCTTGTTTTCTCCTTGGTAGTTCTTAGATTACTATCAGAGAACAAACCCTTCTAGCACTGACAATGTTACCTAGTTGGATAATGATATGTCTGCAAGCAAACAACCAAAATCAGAGAACACCAAAGGTTCCACAATTCAAATCAGAGCTACATATACCCTGCTTTATTGATACCTTTAATATTATTAAACAATACCTGCCTAATTTAATATAACAGGGGTAGACATACATCTATCCTAAGGCCTTGGGAAGAACTCAATAGGTGGATAAAAATGCCAAATCCAGACTAAAAATCTGGCTGACTATGCAACCACCCATAACGATGTGATGGCACAAACTGGCATTGGTCCCAGTAGCTATAAGAACATTGGGTGCTATACTTGGACAACATAAACTGTATGAAATCTGCATATTGACAAAATTTCCATCTGTCAATTACAAAAGTTTCCACTAACTGGATCCACACATATTATGCTAAAACATTGCAACATCCTCAGTTCTTGAGGAGAACTTCATTCGAATGAAGACCAACCTGAGCTAAAGAACTGGCAGCTGTGATTTCACATGGTTGTGTATGAAAAATGTAAAAGTTCTGCAAAAAAGAAAAAAAAAGAAGAGAAAATATGGTATTTTTATTTTTTCGCAAGCTTTCGAATCTCTTGTTTCAAAATCTTAAAGAAGATGAAAGCTACAGTATAAAGAAAAAATAAAATACAGTAAAGGGCTAAAGAAAATGATCACGAGTGATATTAGTTATATTCCATATCAGATTCTTGAAAAGCAAATATTCTTTATTTTACAACTTTTCCTTGGCATTAAAAAAAGGAAATGTTTTCATGAAAGGAAATAATGAAATAACATACCCCACCATCCTAAAACATGAGATGCTCAATTAATAGAATTGAATTTATTCTCCCTTGACTAATTTTGGACATTTTAATATGAGATGTGTCATAGTTTAATTAGAAAAAAATTCTCCAATTGGAAACATAACACAGGGGCTATGATGGGTTGATGATGGTGTTTTCCTGTGAATACAAAACTCTCAGAGCAATTAAGTATTTCATATGGAATCCATATGTTGTTAGAAGGATGCAAAAGAAAGTGGAGCCTCAAAGAAAAGCCACTCTCAATTGTTGGAACTGTCGATAACTGATTATTTTTTGAGCAACACGGAGTTAGAAATGTTTTTAACAGAATCAATGATGAGAAGGATTTAACAGGAACTAGTGAAGACAGAATGTAACACATCAAGGACTCTTTCTTTTTAAGAATCTAACAGGTAATCAATAATACCACTTATTCAGGTTAATTTGGTATGCAGATATTCCTACTGGAAATACCTGTTTTAAATTCACATTCAATGTTTGATGGTAAAGTGACATTTCTCCGACACTTGCTTGTTCTCCTGCTTTGCCTATATTTCAACCACAAATAATGTATAATTGCACCTGTGCAACGGATACAAATTCTCTGGTTAAACAACTGCCAAGAAAGTGACTTGTACTAACTAAATGTGAGTGAAAATTAGCACTGCTCTCCCTATGGAACATCTGTTTTGCAGGATACAACAGCAGCTGTGATGATCTAATAGTAAACTAAACTTTCGGATTTCAGTTGTACAAAAGCAGCTTTGAATGGAATGATAAATCTCTTAAATTAAGCCATGTTTTAAAGTACCTAATTTCAAATTTCTCATAATGAACAAATTTTCCTGCAGCCTCTTTGCAAATGTCTGCGCTGAAAAACATCTGAACTTTGTTTCTTTAGTTATAAAAGTATTTTTACAAAACAATAGTCTTAATAATAATTGATTAATTACAAATATTTATCATAGAAAAAAATATTTAGAATACATATTTATTTATTTAATGTATGGCATACAATGTCAGGGAAATCTACAAATGCTAGACACAATGCAGTCCTGATAGCCTAAACTGCTAGTTCATTCTATTCAGCTTGCGTGCCTATCCTTGGTGCGCCATAGGGGTCGAACTAGCTTACACCAGCTAACGGTACCTAGCAGTGCTTGGATTTCTGGCTGTTCCAGGCGCTTCCGCCGGTCTTGCCTTGCTTCACCTTGTGTTGCATTGCCTTACATCCAGCCAGGTCCAGTGCTGGCTTCTGCTCTCTGCACACATGAACACAGCTAACTTTTTTCCCCACTGAAGTGGTACCCATTTATCCACTTGCATTATTTCATCCTTTCGAACTGCTGGGTGGACAGAAACCGGGGAGCGAGTGGCAGGATCTCACCCCATCTCATGGAGCCGGGCTCGAACTGCTGGAGTGCAGACCATTTCTGGCCAGCAGTTCCAGTGGCATTAAGCCACTGCACTATTGCATCCACTGGAATACATAATTTTAGGGTTATATAAATAACTGAGATCTAATGTAAATTAAAGAACATAATGTGTTAAATATGATAAAAGTATTTTGGTAGCAAAGATGTAAATGAATGCACATTAAATTAAACATAATATGCTACTCTGTGCCAGAAGCTGAGAAAAATCTAGGTGAAGCTTCTTGCATAGGAGAGAGAGGTTTAACCCTTTCCTCTCTTTTTCCCAAGGCTGTTATTTAGCCTAGTAAGAAAATTGTGCATTTCCATGTAATTCCTATTCAAAAGATCAAATTTAATAGCAGTGTTAGGAGGAGGGTCATTGAGAAAATGATATACAAGGAAAAGTCAAATCTCTTTCATATGCAATAATCCCAGTGTAGACCAAGGCTGTCTGAGGAACAGAGATACTGCCACACATTTCCATCATAATGTCTGGCTGACATACAGAAGAGATAAGTTGAATGCCTTACATCTATGCAAACATGTACAAGATGGTGCTGCCTGCATTTCACTATCCTGTAGTGAGCACAGTTCTTTTTTTACTATTATTATTTCTGAATTAGATTGTCATGAACCTGGATTGTCCTATTTTGAAAATAGATATGATATAGTGCAACAGGAAGGAGGGAAGGTAGAGGAAGGCAGGTTCGTGGCAGGCAGGCAGGCAGGCAGGCAGGCAGGAAGGAAGGAAGGAAGGTTGTTTTACTGCAAGTAGGAATGTCTTGGAATTTGTTGGATCAGGGGATGTCTTCTCAGAGTTCCCTAGTAGAAGCGTTAACAGCAGGTATTTTTTAAAGGATTTTGGATAGGAATTAGAAAAGCAGGAAATTTCCCTTTAAACATAGTCAGGAATTCCGAATTAGTAACCATGAGTGCTATTTATTTTCAATGCTCCCTATGAGTACAAAAACTTATTTAAAGCTGGATAGCTTCCAGGAGTTGGCCAATCTTCCCTTGTGTATGACAAGATAGTAATGGCAGAAAACCATAGTATTTTGCATAGTAATGCAAAATATGAGGCAGAAAACTTCATGTGATTTTTCTCCATAATTTCTACTCATTTGAACATCTTTTTAAAAGATCCTTCCAGTTTTTCCTTGTCATCTGATATACAAGCTACTGCTCTTGAAACATGTGCATGATTGAGTCTTGATCCTTAAAATTGCTTTTGAAAATCCAGCTTTTATATAAAGACCTTGACACAATATCCTTGTTCCTGTGTCTTTTTATACTTCAGCAAATAACTAAGCCTAAGCTTGCACAATTGCAAAAACTGGTTACAGCTTCCCCATTTATTTTGCTAGCCGTCCTCTATCCTTTACCCCCATTGAATTACAACGGAATTTCATTGGAACTGAATAGCTTCTCCGGTTTGAATGCTCTTGGAATTCCATTGAGGCAACTGGTTGACTTGGATTTAAGTTGCAATTATTTCATGCTGAGTTAGGACTGGGTATAAATATTTATTTCTGTTATGGTAAGGATGCTTTGAGAATAGTAGTTAAATTAAGTATTATCAAGTAAGAATCATCTGAGATTCTAAAAAATAACTATCTCAGAGTAATAATTCAGGTCAGGGTTAGGACATATTTTTATGCATAGCAGTAGGGTTAGAATCCTTATTCATACTGGGGCTGTCCCTTCTTCCTTTTTGTTGCTATTGTCTACAATTTAATTACATAATTAGATTAGGGATCAGAAAGCTAATCCTAACTTTTTCTTAAAGCCAATATAAATTTAGACATTATTAGGAATCCAAGAATGAAATTTTAACAGAAATATAAACACGAAACTACTGTAGAACTAAACAAAAAAAGAAAGCCAATTCATTTTATGTTAAGTTATGTTATGTTGTTGTGTTGTGTTGTGTTGTGTTGTGGTGTTGTTGTGTTGTGTTGTGTTGTGTTGTGTTGTGTTGTGATGTGATGTTTATGTTATGTTGTTATGTTATGTTATGTTATGTTATGTTATGTTATGTTATGTTATGTTATGTTATGTTATGTTATGTTATGTTATGTTATGTTATGTTATGTTATGTTATGTTATGTTATGTTACTGTATGTTATGTTGTTATGTTATCTTGAAGGGATCTTTCTATTACTAATTACATAACTTTTTATAAAACCAGTAAAAGTTTACTTTGACCCCAGTAGCCAAATGAAAAACCATTTCAGGCTATTACAAACTTGTAAAAGATGTGCCAATACTGATGTTACCTTCTAAATAAACACCATCTTCAAGGAATCTTGATGCTAGCATAACTTCCCCCGATATCAATTAATTTTCAAATTCAGGCACTAACCCATCTTGATATTTGACTAACATAAATATGAGGAAACCACTAAACCCAGAAACACACTCCATTGCTAAGGCTAACACTGATTTTTATAGAGTCCTTGGGGAATCAAAGCCCTGACCTAATTTCACCCTTCTGCCAATGAAAATAAAATCTCTATCCTACCTCCAAATGATTCATCAAATGTAACATAAATGCTGAAATTCCCAACAACCTTGAAAAATCAGCCCAGTACTAATGTTAAAATGTAGTTTAACTGAAATTATTACAGAACCAAAACCTATACTTAAACCTATTTGCAATACAACTTAAAGCCCTAAAGGTAATTTCAAAATGAAATAATACAAATAGTTTGTATTATTGTAATATTAGATTGAGTCTTAAGGGCCAATATTTAACTTCACTAGAGTCCTGAAGATATCTGAATGCTAATTTAATCTTACTCTATTCTAAATATACATTTATAATGTAACCCAAAACAGAAAATGGAATATAAATTGTAACATAAATTTGGCATTATGACTATCCTTAAAAATTACCTCAGTCTTCTGGTAACAATTAATAAAACAAACATTCTCAAAAACCTCTACAAATAAACCCTAAATATATAATTTCAACCCAATGTAGATACAAATTTATTTCCTTATCTTAATCCCAAGAATGAAATATAAATTGCAATGCTAAACATTATGTTATCACTAATCTTAGAAATGATCTCAGTGGTGATGTCAACATTTCATTTACTTTGAATTTTCAACCATTAAATCATACTTTAGTACTTATTTAAAAAATGAAATAATAATCTTTAATAAACAATTCAGGCATAGTTTTCCACTATCCTTATCTAATGTCAATTCTAATACTGGATTTAGTTGGAATTGTGACATAATATTAAATTTATCTTAAATTTATCTTAAATTTATCTTAAACTAAATGAAGATTTATACCCCAAAATGGACTGAAAAATTAAATTCCACTTTCAATACAAATCTGAGATTATCACTAATCCTAAAAACTCACTCAGCCTTAATGTGTTGCTTTATGTAACAAAAATGTTCAAGGAAACCACATCAACTTAGTTTAAGTACAATTGTGTTCCCAATCTTAACCCCAAGAATAAACTAGAAATCATTGCATAAATTTTATTCTACCATTCACCTTTAATACTCACCCCAGTGATAATATTAATATTTAATTTACCCACAATCCCCATGTCATTCTATTATTCACTTTACCTTCTTCCTACCAGAAATACAAATGTATCCTTTTTTTTATTTTTTATTTTGTGTGTGTGTGTGTGTCTTCAGGAGTCAGTTTTGACTCCTGGTAATTACCAGGGCTAATCTCTGCAGTTTTCTTGGCAAGGTTTTTCAGAAATAGTTTGCCATTTAGATTTTCATTAGGGTGAGATTATGGCTAGGAAAGGTGGAAGAAAAGAAAAATGAAAAAGAGGATAATCAGTGGCAAGGTAGAAGGATTCAATTACAACTGTAATATGTTCACAGTTGAAAAATATAAAGAACCAAAGTTGGGGGCAGATCTTCTTGAAGAAAACTGATCGTGGTAAACACAGATTTGAGAGCACAAAATCAGTCAATCAATGCCAAATAGAAATGAGAAACTGAATATTTTCTTTACTATCATATGTCCCCATATTTGAAATTAGGGCACAAAAATTGATTTGATTTGATCTCATGTTTCTCATGTTTGCACAAAACAGTTTACATTTTGTACAGTAAATGGTGAGCAAGACTTCTTTTGTGAGGCACTACTTGTGTTTGTTCTAGAATAAATCCAAGCAAAATCAGGCTCATAAGACTAAAGAATACAATAGAAAGCAATAAAGCAGGGAAAGGGATCAAGCTGACAACCCTGAACTAATTATTTTAGTATTACAAGATTGGTAATAGAGCTGCAGCTTCAGTTAATAGAGACAATTTCATTAAGAGAACATGGATCATCTTGATGTTTGTAAGTGGAATATTTATTTTCTGAGCCCAGTGTATTATTGAAGAGTTTTGAAAACTGTTCTTACCATAACACTTCCTTATATTTATTATTTTTATTTTTTATTTATTTATTTTGTCAATCTCGTATTAGATAATACATATACAGTAAGTATATACATAATTTGAATACATGAAATGAATAAAAGGAAAAGGAAACATTAGGACAGTGTTATATATTGAATGTACATAGTTTACTGTCAGGTCCTCCATTCTGGCGGGAGAATGGAGAGCCCTGATTGGTTGATCTCACTGACAGCTCGGTATATAAAGCCGGCTGTCAGAATGCCCTGCTGCTGGAGTCTTGAGACACTCACAATAAAGAGTGGTTGTACCCAACCTGCCTCAAGCATCTTCTGTGCCAGAATCCAACACTGGCGACGAGGATGGGATCACAGAAGAGCTGAAGACACCGAAGACCCAGCCCAGCGGCGAACGATCGGCGGCCATTTTTCGGCGGTAAATTCGAACCGCAAGTGGCGCCAGAATGTCAGCGTTCCACCCGCCGACTCCTTTCGACTCCACCAAGGAGAATTGGGGGTCCTACATGACCCGTTTTCGCTGTTTCCTAGAAGCCAACGACCTAACCGGCCTCGCCGACAATAGGAAGCGAGCATTATTCCTCAGCCATTGCGGCCATGAGGTCTTCGATACGGCTGAATCTCTGGCAGAGCCAACCCCCGTCGAGACAATCCTGTGGCCAATGCTCCCTCTAAGGTGGTCCGGAGGCATGAATTCCGCCAGAGGCTGCAACAGGACGGGGAATCCGTAAACCAATATATGGCAGCGCTTTGTAAAGCCGCCACACATTGTGAGTTCCGGGATCTCGACGACATACTCCTGGACCAGCTAATCTGTGGGGTCCAAGACCTGAGGTTGCAACGGCGTCTGCTGGCCAAGGCGAACCTCACCCTTCAGACTGCCCTAGACGAGGCCCGGGCTACCGAAGCGTCAAATAAGGGAGCTGACACCCTACACTGATGCCAGGCTCCACAAGTGCAACTGAAGCCACCCGCTCCAGTGCACGGAAATCGGTGCCTTGAAGACCTGTCCGAGGAAAGTGAGGAAGAGGAGGTCTTCCGGACGGAGCGGCGCCGCAGTTTGGAGCAGCCCAAACACCAGCCATGCTCCAGTTGTGGTGGGCAACACCAGCGAGCCTCCTGTAAATACAGGGACGCTGTCTGCCGCCGTTGTGGCAGAACCGGGCACTTTGCCAGGGTCTGCCGGGCCAGCCACCCGTCTGGGAGCCAAGCCTCTACCGACTACAAGAGGGCCAACACACGTCAAGCCCCCAAGTCAACCTGGCAGCCAAGACGCCGGCCGGAGGGGAATCGCAACCCTGAGGCCAATCAAACCCGGGTCGGACAGGCAAGCACCCCCCTTCGGGAAAAAATCCATGTCACGGTGTGGCTCGAAGGGTGCCCCTGTCAGATGGAGATCGACATCGGATCTTCCATCAGCATCATTTCTTGGGCTGCCATCAAGCAAGCCGTCCCAGCACTCTGACAGAAGCACCTGAGGAACCAAGCCTTGAGGATCAACGACTACCAGGGCAACCGGATCCCAGTACTCGGGTGGAAGAGCTTCCAGGTGCAGTTTGGCAAGTTCTGCGGTGACCTGTCCATCACAGTGGTTCGAGGAGACCTGCCCACGTTACTCGGGTTAGACTGGTTCGACGCCTTAGGACTCGGGGTGAATGGGCTCAGCATGGTGTCCGGAAGCTGCGCAGCCGACCTGATCCGCGAGTTTAAGGACGTTTTCAATGACCAGCTGGGCAAGTATGTGGGCACACCGATAACCTTCACTCTTGACCCTCAGGTGGCCCCCATCAGACTTAAGCCATGTAGGGTTCCTTTCGCCCTGAAGCCCAAGATTGACAGGGAGCTGGACAAATTGATTAGCCAAGGGGTCCTTGAGCCTGTCGATCACGCTCGTTGGGAAACCCCAATAGTAGTCACTCCTATCAAGAGTGACGGGTCTGTCCACATATGTGCGGACTATAAATGCACAATAAACAAAGCGTTGCAGCAGAGTGCATACCCCGTACCGATAGTCCAGCACCTGCTACACACTCTGGGCCCAGGCGCCATTTTCGCCAAGCTGGATCTCGTGCAGGCGTACCAGCAACTGCCGGTAGATGGCGCTACGGCAGAGGCGCAGACAATTGTTACGCACTGCGGGGCATTCAAATGCCATCGCCTCCAGTTTGGAGTGAGTGTGGCCCCAGGGATTTTTCAGGGAATTATGGAACGCCTGTTGCTTAAAATCCCTGGGGTGGTGCCTTACTTCGACGACGTGTTAGTTACGGCCGCCAACAAACAGCAGCTTGTCTCCAGGCTGCGAGAAGTCCTGAGCAGATTCCGAGCTGCTGGGCTTAAAGTGAAGGGCAGCAAATGCCAAATTGGGGTCCCAGAGGTTGAGTTCCTGGGATACCGCATAAATGGCCAGGGAATCCACCCCACAACCAGTAAGGTGAGGGCCATCCGGGAGGCCCCCACGCCGACCAACAAGAGCCAGTAAACCCAGAATTCAGGCCTTATGTCTCCAGACAGCAGGAAATCTCGGCGCAAGGGGGAGTGTTGTTATGGGGGGATAGAGTCCTCGCGCCTCTGTCGCTTCGAGAGGCAATTCTAAGGGCATTGCATGAGGGGCACCCCGGGGTGGTACGAATGAAGGCTCTGGCCCGGAGCTACATCTGGTGGCCAAAAATGGATGAACAAATCGAACAGTGGGTAGCGGGTTGCGCCCCCTGTCAAGAGTCGAGAGCCGCTCCACCCAAAGCCCCGGCTCAAGAGTGGGACAAACCCCGAGCCCCCTGGTCCCGGGTTCACATAGACTACGCAGGCCCCTTCCATGGGCAAACCTTCCTGGTAGTCATAGATACGTACTCAAAGTGGCTAGAAATTGTACTAATGGGATCCACTACTGCTGAAGCCACAATCAAAGCCCTCCAGAGAATATTTGCAACACACGGCCTACCCAATGTGTTGGTCTCCGATAACGGGATGCAATTCACGGCCATTCAATTCGAGGGGTTCCTGGCGGAGTTGGGGGTCCGTCATGCCCTTGTCGCCCCGTTCCATCCATCGAGTAATGGTCAGGCGGAACGCATGATGTGAGCGGCCAAAGAGGCACTTGGCCGGCTGGGCCCGGGGGACTGGCAAGCCCGGGTTGACAACTTTCTAATGGCCCAGCACATCACCCCAAGTACGGCCACTGGTAGAAGCCTGGCCGAGCTGTTAATGGGCCGGCGGCTTCGGTCTAAGCTCGACAGGCTGCACCCAAGCTACTCCCAGCAGGAACCGGAGTGGTCTAGTGGCAAGAACCTCCAAGGTCGGGGACCTAGTCTTCGCCAAAAACTTCGCGGAGGGTGCTCAATGGGTGCCTGGGGAAATCACAGAAATCACTGGTCCTAGGTCCTATGTAGTTGCAATTCCGGACGGAAGAAAATGGCGGCACCATATCGACCAACTGCGCAGCCGCCAACTTCCCAATGCAGACTACAATAAATTAAAAGACAATTCCTATTCCTTCCCCACAGCTGAAGACGACCCGAGGGAGGTGGAGTACTTACCTGTGGAACCGGAGGTCCAGCGCTGTCCCAGTCACGAACCGGTTCCGGGTAATCCCAAGGCCACGCCCGAAAGCTTCTCGGAGTTTCCACAGGCGGAGCTAGAGAGGGAACAAAACCCATCCTCTCAGCTCGACGCCAGCTCCCCGAATGAGCTGCGCAGGTCCACTAGGACCTCAAAACGCCCCTCCTACCTATGTGACTACGTATGCTAATGGTAGGACCAAACCAAAAGGGGGTGNGTTTACTGTCAGGTCCTCCATTCTGGCGGGAGAATGGAGATCCCTGATTGGTTGATCTCAATGACAGCTCGGTATATAAAGCCGGCTGTCAGAATGCCCTGCTGCTGGAGTCTTGAGACACTCACAATAAAGAGCTGTTGTACCCAACCTGTCTCAAGCGTCTTCTGTGCCAGAATTCAACAGACAGGGATGGTACGCACGCAGGTGCACTTATGCACGCCCCTTACAGACCTCTTAGGAATGGGGTGAGGTCAAGACTAGACAGTCTAAGGTTAAAATTTTGGGGGTTTTGGGATGAAACCACAGAGTCAGGTAGTGTATTCCAGGCATTGACCACTCTGTTGCTGAAGTCGTATTTTCTGCAATCGAGTTTGGAGCGGTTCACTTTAATAAACTAGGTTCACTTTTATAAACTAGCGGTTTATAAAAAAGCAGTTCACTCTTATAAATTAGGAAACCTATTCACCTGCAATTCAAAAGTTTCAAACTGAATTCAATTTACTTCCCTAGTTCAAGGGGTGAGATAGCCTTCCCTCCTGCTATCACATTGCACTATAATAATATTTACACAATTGTTTAATTTTCAAGTTATCATTGTGTCAGTGGAGTTCTATGCACTTACAAGGAATTTGTTTCTAGCAACAACTGTTGTTACAAAAAGAGCACCAAAGCACTTCCTTAGCAATAGCAATAGCAGACTTATATACCGCTTCATAGTGCTTTACAGCGCTCTCTAAGCGGTTCACAGAGTCAGCATATTGCCCCCAACAATCTGGGTCCTCATTTTACCCACCTCAGAAGGATGGAAGGCTGAGTCAACCTTGAGCCGGTGAGATTTGAACCGCCGAACTGCAGCTAGCAGTCAGCTGAAGTAGCCTGCAGTGCTGCACTCTAACCACTGCGCCACCTCGACTCTTACATAATATAAATTGCAAGTGGATTAAGGAAATGTATATATACACTATGCAACTTCAGTATTGTATAATACATGCTACACATATACTGTATGCATGCTATATTATTTTACATTAATTCATAATCTGATTGAATGAAAGATGATCACTTTTGGAACAGGGAATGTATAAAGATTAATGACCACTCTAGACACACTGGATATTCTGATTTAGATGTCAGGAAAATTAATTAAAAATATTAGTGAGCTTCTTTAACTGTTAGTAATTTATTATTATTATTTAATTAATTTATTATTATTATTATTATTATAGTTTATTTATTATTATTATTATTAGTCAGCTTCTTTAGCTGTACAAAGATTCAAGGGAAATAGAAGTGAGAAATGCTGTTATGTACATCTCAGCATACTTTAAAAGTTAAAAATGTTCAACTGACCCGGAGAAAAAAAAATGTCTGCCTTGCGTTACCAACCACATATTTCAGAAATAACACTCTGTTGCTTTATAATCTAGGTCTCACTAGTTGATCAGCTGGCTACAACTCCACAACTTTTTATAGAAAAAATATTGGCCATTGGGAACTTTTTTTTAAAAAATGAATTTTAAAAGTTTCTATAGAAAATAACAGAAAAAGCAATGGGAAGTTTAAAATCTGTTTTTTAGAATGTCTCTGCTACTCAATTAAGAAATCCCTTACAGTTCTTTATATAAAACATATTATGGTCAAACAGAGTTAGTTCCTCATTCTCTATCTTCAGAAATTTCCCATCCCCATTTCTGAAGTAGGTAAAACTGCACTGTCTTTGAATTTTTTTTTTTTTTTTTTTTTGAAGACTGTGAAGCTTTAGCAATGTGTAGGCAACATTTTGAACCTGGGTCAAAAAAAGGAAACAGCAAAGGCAGCAAGGCACTGGATGTAAACAGTGAAAGGGTGGAAAATCTGGGAGAGAAGGCAGCTGAAGTGAATGAATGTTTGCTGGCACTTGCTGGGGAACAAAGGAGTGCTTGGTGGCTCACTTATTGGCATGGGCTGGAGTGTCACGTGAGTCGGAGAGGGAAGGCAGCTGGGTGAATAAATTTTTGCTTGGGCCTGCTAAAACTTCCTGGGGCATGGTAAGATAGCAATAGCAATAGCAATAGCACTTAGACTTATATACCGCTCCATAGTGCTTTACAGCCCTCTCTAAGCGGTTTATAGAGTCAGCATATTGCCCCCAACAATTTGGGTCCTCATTTTTACTGACCTCTGAAGGATGGAAGGCTGAGTCAACCTTGAGCCTGGTGAGATTCGATCTGCCAAACTGCTGGCAGCTGGTGATCAGCAGAAGTAGCCTGCAGTACTGCACTCTAACCACTGCGCCACCACGGCTCATTTTACAAGATGTTGCTGAACTGTGCAGTTCTGGAGCTGCTTACTGTCCCACAACAAGAGTACAGAGCAGCCAAAAGTGCAGAGATGGGGAGAGGTTTGAGATAGGTGGGTGGAGGGGATTGGAAGTACCACTGTGGTAATAAGTGCCTGAATTTTGATCATGTGATCATAGGGATGCTAAAACAGCTGTGATTTTGGCTACATTAATTTTTTCAATACCTTTGTAATTTTGAACAGTTGCAGTGATTATAACTCGAGGACTACCTGTATTTTCATCCCAAAAGTCAACACACCAGCTCAAACTATCATTCAGTCTTTTTATTTTTAAACACAATATGAAAGCTCTACATTGTACTCGTAGTTCACAACTGCAACAGTGCTAAGATTATAAAAAACCTCAGGACCAATACCCAGACCTCAAATCACAAGACTTTTGTTCAAAATGTAAAATGCCTCCATATATTCCCATCTCTTTATATCTTAAATTCAAAATGTATACTCCTGGGGAGGAAGATTGTACAATTGATCTACAGTTGATAGATTTGTTACATTTTTGGTACTTTTCAATATGTATTCTTTTAAAATTTAGTCTACAAATGTTTTGTAATATATTTTCTAATGTTTTTTAATTGAACATTTTATTGAATGTTTAATAAACGTTCAACTACACTTCCAAAAGAATGATTTGTTCAGGGGAAGAAATAAATCTGCAAATGAATAAAGACACTGAAAAGTACACACCCACACATCCCAAACACCTTTTCCTTAGATGTAAGAAAAAAACTAAAGAACTGTGAACTTCAAACTTCCTTTTACAACCCAATTCACACCTTTATACCTACACATGATTTGCCGAGTTCACTGCATGTAATAAAGCAAATATTTCTTTAGCATATCTTAAAAAGGAAATAAATGTAGCACTGCATTACGACTGAAATAAAATCTAATCAAATATTCAACAGAATTATCACTGCATTTTATTTGAAACATTGCCATTTCTGGAACAAAAATATCAAAGGATATAAATAAGATGTGTTGTAAGGAATATCCTTCTGGGTTTGGTTCCAAGTGGGGAAAAAGACACTGGAAGCATGGTGGCTGTTTGGAAAGATGGTTTAATGGAGGACAGCAGGACCACATGGTCTGAGGTCCTGGGGAAAGGGGGATCACATGCCTCGAAGATGTTGAAGAAGAGAAAAAGGCTGAGATGCTGAGAGTGCCCTAGTTTATACCCTCTGTTGGGCCCCACCTTGAGAGTTTCCTGTTCCTGTGTAAGAAATGTATCCCATTGGCTGCCAGACTCCCAGGGGGCGGGAGGGCAACTCTGTAGGCTGTCTTGAGTCCAAGTTTGCTTGAGCCTTGCTAGCTGATGCAATCTTCCCAGGTGCCATGTGGTGAGATGTCCTAAGGGTGTCCTAAGGGTGAAGGTCTTAATCTCATCACCCTGGAGCTGAAGGGGGGGGCAGGGAGCTGCAGGAAGCTGCTTTGTCTTTAGAACATGTTTCTCCTTTTCTCATCCAGAAAACATATTTTTCCTTTTCAATATTTCCTAGGATATTTCATTTTTCTAGGAGAGGGGTGGGTGCTAACTTCCTTCAGATGCATAGATACATAGATGCATAGATGCATAGATACAAAAGCAATGTGGTTGAGGAAAGTGATACATTATCACATTTCTCATTCTACATGATTTACCGTAATGGATAAGTTTATTAAAACTATCAGTCAGTAACTGCTTCTTTGAGTCTTTATAACCATATTACCTTCTACAAGCCTCTTTTTCATTTGCCTTTACTTATTTGAAGTATAAGGGTTATGTTTCTAACTATTTAAGCTTTAGTTTCTTTAATAATGGTTCTGGTTTTGTTTAATCTAGTACTACATAATTGGTTCTTTCTATCTAAGTTACTTTTAACATTTTTGCTCCAGCAACACAATTTAAATATTTCATTTTTTTTTCAGTCTTCTCAGTGGCACAGTGGAAATACAGTTATTGTTGGCAATGCGATGTCTTTACAATTTTAGAAATAAAAACCCCCATGTAGAAAAAGTTTTTTTAAAAAAAAGTTCTTGGACTGTATTGGGGTGGTTTGTCATTGTCTTTTTCCATGATTTTTTAAAATTCCCAGTGTAACATACAGCTGTGGTAATAGCCAGTTTTCTGTCATCTAAATATTTATTGTTCCAGTATGGTACAATGAAGAACTGCTACTTGCTGAAGTATATGTGTATATATATGGAAAATTCAACTAATGGTCTATATTTCTGAATAAGCATATATACTGTATGTGGATATCCTTGTGCCATTCAGAGGTCCTCCAGATGTCTGCAGCTCAGATATCTGGTAGTATAACTATTAGACATATTTCTAATGTGCTTAATCATATTAGAGGTAAATGAGAATGACAAAGAAAGAAATAAGAACTGAATACAAAATAAATGCTATAATTGAACTAATATTCCTGTCATAACTACATCAGTATATTCAAGATAATGGGATTTATTGATGTAAATTAAACATACAGTACCAATGCTAATGTTTTTGTTGAGGATAAGAATGACATAACTGTCCTTTTTATATACACATTCAGGACCGTTGAATTCCCAAAATTTTATATTAGCTATTCTTTTCGTTCAGACTTAATGAATCCACAAGCCATCATTGTCATTCTTTAGAGTAATCAGAATGATGAACAGTCAGGAAAGATAGCCGGGAAATGGAAGTGCTCTTCCCTAACCTTAACTTCTCCAAAGGCTGTGGATTTCTAAAAGTATTATAGTCTTTAATGGTTTGTAATTTTATTGGTAGTATGCAACATACAGTAATACAATTACAAGTAATAAAAAGTTAAAATAACATGCAATTTAATTTCTAAAAATATTCTAATACACATTGTCACAATAAGCAATTTGATCTATAGCTTTTCGTGTAACAGTTATACTATTTCCACTTAAGTGGTAGTAAATTGTTAACCCTATAAGCCTGTCAAAGGCTGTTTCATGGTTCAGCTACCAATCATCTTTTCAGCTCTTAAGGCTGAAACAAAAGGAAACAACAGCGTTACATTTTTCATAACACATTTTGTTTTTCAGAATTTTATCCTTGCTTTTCACCTTCCTCTTTTTTTTAAGTAACAGTTTTTGTCAGCTTATTGGACAATTCACTTCCAACTCCAATGTTCAAACCTCCTAATATTCATCAATCCGTCAATAATTAAGAGAACTGGCTTGAGGCAGGAGTTATGATGTTGGGCCAGTCACTTTGTCTCATCATTAGGAAGGAGAGAGGAGACAATCACAAAACACTTCTGGTAGAAAATTGCAGGGACTCATCTAGGCAGTCTCCAAGAATTGAACATGATTGAATGAAAAAAAAAGTTCTGTTAGAATTTAAGTTGTTTATATTTAGATTTCAGCTTGTTCATATGATGATAAAAGTTTGTTACTTGTCTTTAGCACTAGTCCACTGTATCTGCTTTTTATACGACATATCATACTACTAAGCCTACATATCAGAAATAAAAAGAAATAGTGTCAAAATGTCAGATTCTTTATGTACATATATTTAAGGAACTGGGCTCTTGCAGCAGCTGAATATGTCAGCGTTAATGCATAAAACAGAGTTTGCAACTGTGTCCCAATTATTTTGCAGATGTTTCAGTAATATTAAGTAGAATACAAAAAAATGGAGTATTTCAAAAAAATATTTTTCTCAGATGCCTTATAAAATAAATTACTTTTCTAGTCTTTTTTCAGATCTGTTTATTAATAGCAGTAAATGAATTGGTTTTCCTGTTGGCTTTCATTTTATACAGCAGAAGTATCATTTGGTGCTATCCCCAGGTTTCTCAACAGCAGATAATAAAAACACATGGAACAAATGTGATATTTATATATCCCGTGTATATTTATCATTAGGCCCTTTGAAGCATTCTCCAAGGTGTCTTTAGCTAAAAATCAAGGGCTCGGGTTTTTCTTAAGTATTATTCAAGTTTGAAGGATGATAAAAAAAAAGTTACTTAAAATCTAGGAATATCAGTGTTCCTTAGCATCATAGCCCTCTTGTGGATATAATGAATATGTTATAAAACCATAACCTACCCTTGGACAATTTCATGGTCAAAATGCAATTCTGTGGAATGAAAACTAAAAGATTGTCTCTTTAGCTGAGTGCAGGTGAAAGATACAGATAGTCTGTTTTTTTAGTTCTGTAATAGGGTTTCTAACAACAACAACAACAGCTAGAATGGAGCCTTGAGTTTCCAGGTTAATCAGGAAAATTGACTGCTGTTGATTTCTTTCTGACTTTGCTTAGTTACCTTTTCAAGTAAACCAAGAATTTCTGTTATATGAAACCATCTATTATTTTTGTGAGACCAGCCTTTAAAACTAAGACACTTCTGTTGATGAGTAATAAGAAGCGCAAGCATGCTGACTGAGATATTATGGGAATTGAAGCCGACACATTTTAAAATAGCCAATATTGTGAAACATTGATATATGGGACAGAACTGAAAAGTTTCTCTGTATGTTTTTCATGAATAGTAATAGAAATTGAAACAGATGATAAAAAGATTCAAATATGTACAAACCCTTTCTTGAGAACTTATTTAATTATTTAAAACGCTGTAGTAGGATTGTTGGGAGAAAAGCAGCAAACTAACTAACTAACTAACTAACTAACTAACTAACTAACTAACTAAACAACAACAAAACAAATAATAGAAATATGAATGAACTGTATAGAGAAGGTGAATTAGAAAAAATGAATCATGTAAAATTCAAACACTTGGAAGTGAACATGCAATTATTTTTTTTAAATTAATTAGCAGAATTACATTTCTAAAAGCTGGAAGTATGAGCTATTCACAATTCTAGGATCAAACACAAGATATCATTTGCTAAACAGCTTACACTTGAACTCTTTTCACTCCCTTAAATATTAACTAGCCTCCTCTCCTCTCCAAAATGTCAGACACCATTTCTAGTAACTGCAAAGATAAATATTTTCTATATCACTGTATACCTAGCAATTTAATTATTTATTTATAAAAGGTATAGGCCAGCTTTCCTTGATAGCATTTAACCATCTTAGTTGCTGTCTTTCATTCAATATATTTTTTTCTTTAGTGCATAGTATATGAATTTCCAAAGTATATGAATTTTTGCAAGCTGATCTTCATCAAAATGATAAATTAGCTTTTTATTTGCTGTAGGAATAAGTAATTGGATGTTATTACAATCCATGGCCCTCTTAGTGACTGTTTTAATCATACTTCAAAATACCTACCTTTTTCTCTTGTTATTTCTCAATATCCAGCTTTCTCAACTGTAAATTACTACTAAAATAATAATTGCTTTAACTATTCTAACCTTTGCTCTCATAACAATATTCTTATCTTTCATGACTTTGTGTCAATGCCTTTCTTCCCAAGCTTAATCTTCTTGTTCTTTTTCTAGTACATACTATTTATTCTTGAGTCCAAGAAAACTAAACCATCTCCAATGCTAATCAATTTACCATGAATAATAAGATGTTATTTTCTTAATGTTTAGTATTAAGAAATTCTGAATGTTATGTCTGCAATTTGATGCTATCCTTTAATATTAAAACTAATATTAAAATCTTATACATTGACTACATTCAAGTTGTACCATTTATTGATATTCAATTTTATTGAAATATTGTTCTGGATTTTCAAAAATCCTAGGGTAATTCAATAAAAAAATATTGATTTGTCCATCATTATCACAATGTAAAGACTTCTAGCAGTACTAAATTGCAAAATGTAGGAAGAATACTTTTGAAATACAGTTTTCTTTCACTAAAATTCACTATGATGATAAGGGGTCTCCAGGATAAATTGTAAAGGAACAGTTAAGGGAACTAAGTATAGCAAAAGCCTTAAAAAGAGAAGAATCAGCAGTGACATGACAGCTGTTTTCCAGTATGTGAAGGGCTGCCTTAGAGACAAGGGAATCAGCTTATTCTTCAAAGTTCCTGGGGGTAGGACAAGAAGCAATTGATGGAAACTCATTAAAGAGAAATTCAGCCTAGAACACTGGAGCTTTTCAAGAAAAGATTGGACAATCAGGACTGGGGGTTGGAATAGAAGACCTCCAAGGTCCTTTCCAGCCTATGATTCTGTTCCGTTCTGTTTCGTTCCACTCCACTCCACTCCACTCCACTCCACTCCACTCCACTCCACTCCACTCCACTCCACTATCTTATTTACAAGTGTCAGTACTTTTCATGATGCAAGGAGTACTACATTTGCTTGAAAAGTTTCATGTTATCTATTAACTAAAGACAGCGGACTCGTGGTTCTTCAAAAGTTACATAGCTTAAGATGCCAGCATCTCTTGTCATTATTCTTTCTGAGGATTATAGTTTCTCTACAGAAACCAATCAGAGTAAACCAATAGGTTGACTGAATAATTAATTTGTACCAGCAATACTAAAATATGAAACACTTTCTATAAATCAGTACTACTTAGAGTAAGATTCAACAGATTTGTCATTGAGCATTTGCTATGAAACTGCCTGTCCCTTGAGACTGCTGACCCCAACCCTGCTGGCTTTTCAAAAGGTCTTGAAGACATAGCTGCTGGATCCAGAATGCTAGTGAACAAACATAGGTGTGTTTGATTCTCTTGCTGTCACAGAATATGTAAGGAACCTCAAAAATGTTTTTTACATTTTTAATACTGTGCTTAATAATGGAATCTACCAAGAGTTATTTGTTAAGATAGGCAGCCCTGTAAATTGCTAAAGTAAACAAACAAACAAACAAAAAATATCATTAGGGAACAATCTGTAGTAATTGTTCAGATTCATCATTTCTGAATGCTCAAGCCCTTGGTGCACATTTCTAAATAGCTATTTATCCTCCCTTCCTCATGTAAAACTTATATTATTTCATTGCATTACATTATATTCAATCATATTTAGAGATAGCCTAATATTATGGTATCATGAAGAAAAAAGCATTTTTCTCCTTGTGCTATTGCTGCAATAAAATTTAAAATTGGTCCACATCACCCAGGCTTAACCCAATGCCTTTTCAATATCACGCTGCATAAGGAAGACAGAGATTATAGTTTATATTATCTGACCATAATGCAGCTACTTATTTTTAAATGATATAATTGCCTTATGAACCACTTATTTCAAGCAATCATGTTATATTAATCATGTATACTTAAATCTATAATAAAATAAGCCTCTGTAACTCTCTACATGCCCATCCATCCATCTAGTAACTGATAAATAGATGTTTTCAAAAAGTAAGTCCCTGAGGTAGATAGGCTCAGCCCAGCTGGGCCCAACCATACTATGTCAGCAAAACTATTGACATTTGGTCTATTTTTTACTTTTCTGAACATTTTTGTAGTTCCACCAGTGATCTGCTGGTGGTAAAGCCCTGAATTTGTTTCCTGACAACTGCTGTTGTAAATTTCTTCACATACAAACACTATATATTCCCAAAAGAGTGAATGGTGGTATTAATGATGCCTTGTGTGTCATTCAAATAAAAACAGCTGTGCTGATTCCAGCTGCATTCTAAATAAAGTAATATAATTGAAGCTTGCCAAACAACAACAAAAAGAATAAAATAGATGGATAATAAGTAAACCACAAAAAGAGGAAAGATCAAACTGAAATGTTATGTGTACATATGTATGCATATGTATATCCATATATTACTAGAATGGTTAACCATTTATTCACTTTCACTATGATTTTATTCATATATATAGACAAACCTATTAGTAAATTATACATTAGCAATTATATTCTTTTTCTGTTGCTGAATCCATCTGTTTCCTGATAAAACCCACCTCTTTTTATTCTATCAAAATGCTAAAAGGATGAGATAAGCTAGACCTTCCAGGATAGACATTTCTATGGCTTCAGAAAAGATACTTCTTCATGTAGTCCTAGCAACTGCATATCAGAAGATAATAGGGTAAACAAAAGTTTAACAGCTGCTTGTGCAGATGACAATTATGTATTATTAGATGCTAATTTATATATTCTGCATATAAAATATATTTGTATATGTGGGTGGGTGAGTGGGTAGGTCTGATGAGGTTAACTCTAAAGCTATACTATGTAATGATCAATGGTTGTAGGCCTCTTATATATAAAGGTTGATTGGATCACTGTGTGAACAATTGCATACAGAGGTCTCCAAAGTAATGATGTAAAATGAAATGAAACATTGATTGGAGGGTAGAACTATATGGTGCAGTGACTACATTGCTGGAGAAAGCATCATGAGATAAAGTCCAATCTCAGTCATGAAAAGTCACTGCATAACTTTGCTTTTGGTCATTCTTCCTCAGGCCAGCTTCTTCACAAGATTGTTATGGGATAAAATGGAGTGAAATCTCAATTTAATACTGATAAAAAGATCCGTATTAGAGTAATTTGTGCAGTTTCTAATTTTGTGACAGAAGTGTATCCTTACTGTGAAGCTGTTTATTCGATCTTAATAAATATTTTATATGCTAACAAGAAACTCAGTTCTTTGAGTGTAAGGCCTGATATTAAGAGGACAATAATAATAATAATAATAAAATACTATGGGGAAAATGAATTGGGGAAAACAATCACTGGATGGCTGGCACATTGAACAAGAATACTGCTTATCTTTGCTAGAAGTTCAAAGCCAGGCTTCAGGCTCCAGGCATCAGCAGAGGTTTTAAGAAGCTGCTCATTCAAATTAATATGACTCTTATAGTGGCTGTCCCATTTTTCTCCAGTTTCCCTGGAAGCCTGAAAGCAGTTGGTCTGTTTTAATAAACAGCAAAAAAAAAAGTGCTGCAATCAAAGTCATTTAAATTTTGAAGCACTTCTTCCAAATAATTTACAAAACATGCCCATTCAGAGTTCATTAAATATACTCAAGGATGTATGGTTATATGTTACTTTGATCATCTTTTTACGCCTTTTATTTTTTACTTGACAGTCTGTTAAAAACATTCAGTGACATGATGTAACTGGTGTCTTTGATTGGAAGCACAGAAAACGAGAGCTATTATGGTGCCCAGGTATTCAAGAGACGGTATGAAAGAAATACACATTTTATATTTATATAGTACAGTTATCTATTTTTACTAGTTTTCTATTAAAGGCAGGTTGTTTGTTGCCAGTCTGACAGGTCATCATGCTAATAATTTTATTAGAAAATATTTATGTTGAGAAAGTAGGCAGCGACAAGGATGCAAGCTGCAACAGCAGAATCAGGGCTATGGGAATTAATAGAAAATCATAACAGTAACATAATCTTGTTTTCAATTAGTGATGAGTTAGATAGTTCCAGGAAGCTAACAGGCAAAACATATAAGTTACAATATTTCCCTGTTCCCTGTACAGCTCCTTGTATTCAAAGGCAAACCTTTCTTTATTGTGAACATTCAGTTTTGTGATCATAAACCTTTTTAATGCCAATTAAGTTATTAGCAAATATCATATACTGTTTTAGTAAATCTAAACATAAGATCATAGGGATATAAAAAGCTGTTTTATACTGAAACAGATTATGGTTTATTTCTGTTCCTTGACTAAGATTAGATTCCAAGATTTTAGGAAGTTCTATTGGCAGATGAAACAATCTTCTGCTATTCAGTGATACATAGCAATAGTACTTAGACTTATATACCGCTCCATTCTGCTTTACAGCACTCTCTAAACTTCTCTAGTTTTTTAACAATTCCCAAATTAATGAGTGAGAGCATCTCTATCAGAATGAAAAGTTATCAAAATTGTGTTGCAAGTTGGTTTGGGTAGCCTTTAACTGATCAAATGTATGTATCAGCCAAGCATGGCATTTATTAACAGTAGGTCATTAAAAATAAATAATAAATGAAACTGCTACTTTGTATTCTTTTCATTACATTTTTAATATTTTGTCCCTGTAGCGTTAAGAGAAAGAGTCATTGTGAAGGAATGGAATCCTGAGTTTCATTAATATTAAAAAAAAATTCATTCAGACAAAAGTGATTACAATCAGTCCTCAACTTACGACCATGATTGAGCCTAGAATTTATGTTGTTAAGTGAGAAATTTGTTAAGTGAGTTTTGCCCCATTTTACGATTTTTCTTGCCACATTTGTTAAATGAATCACTGAAATTGTTGAATTAGTAACACGGTTATTAAGTGAATTTGGCTATCCCATTGCTTGTCATAAGGTCACAAAAGATTATCATGTGACTCCAGGACACTGCAACCGTCATAAATATGAATCAGTTGTCAAGCATCCAAATGAAAATCACATGACCATGGGGATGCTGCAAAGGTCATAAGTGTGAAAAATGATCATAAGTCACTTTTTGCAGTGGCGTTGTAACTTTGAAGAGTCATCAAATGAACTGTTGTAATTCAAGGACTGCCTGTAATGCAGTGAAATGAGAATGTCGAGCCAAAATAGTGTGTTCTGTATTACACAGAATAAATTCAGAATTTTATCATCAGTGTATGTATCCTATATGTGGAGCAACAAACCTTAGGTCGATTCTTAAAGAAGAATGCATACAACAGGCAATGTTGTCTATATTTTAAATTGTTTATCATTTCCCTGGCCTTGTTTTGTAGATTGATAAACCTATTATTGTTCCAATCCATTCCCAATGTGTATGAAATTATTTATGAGTGACGGAACTATGCAAACATTACAAATAAGATACTTTAGTATTATTTTTGAAATTAATGTTGGGCTGGAAACCAGGCTGCAATTTCCTTTTAAAAATGTGTCATGTAGTGTAGCATAAGTTATACTAGTTGAAATATAATTATTTTTATATAAATGCTCTGTATATTAATATTGCTTTAAAAGCTTACAGGAAATTACCTAGTATGTGAATGTTCCCATGGGCCACATATGTTTATGTGGGAGTCAATCCTAGGTTGCATCCACTAATTTAACTTTCAGGATTTTTGTAGGAAAACTACTAAGAGTACTCAGAGGAGATGTGTTTAAAGATCCTTCCCTTGGATCAGCCATTTGCTTTTCCTCTCTTTCTGAGCCTATTCCAAATCCAGTAAAAGTACAGTATATAACAATTCAAACACTGGAAGCTGATATCCTTCTGCTCCTACTTCCCCAGTCAGAGGTACACAGCTGACAAATAAGAAACAATGGAAAAGCAGGAACAAGAATCAAGGTTGGTGGTCCAGAATTGCCTGCCTATTTACGCATGAGTGTTGTCAAGAATATTGATTTCCCCAGGCTGGTTGTGCTTCTTGCGAATATACCTCATTGAATTCAGTGATCTTGCTATAAGTTTGTTTTCAGCTTTACCAATCTGAAGTTAATAAAGCATCCTCCTTTTGCATATTATCTATTCTTTATCTTCATACTTGTTATCTGGCTCTTTTGTCCTTCCTTCAGTCTCTTTAATCCTTATCTCTGTCACACATAAATATTTACAAAGCAAAATGGTTTTTATTAAGGCAAAGTTGCACATTGTGACATTATTAAAATGTTATCAACCTACAAATTAGTTACATTATCCATTCTTTATCTACACAATCCTCATACCCCAGTTATTTTGTTTAGAAATCCAAATTAATTTTATGCAGCCCTAATCTAATTAATTTTGGATTAGCCTTTCAGATGTATGCTGCTCAGATCAGAACAATCTCTACTGTCCCTTTTCTGTTTAGGGTATACCAGTTCTCTTGTGCATTCTGCTTTTTGTAAGGATGTGCTGGGACATGAATATCAAGAGGACAGTTAATCCTAAGGTTTATGTATAATATCCTGGGGTTTGTTAGCTGTAGTTTAAGGATCTAGGGAGCATCAGGACGGAAAATAAAACTCAGTCCATTCCTCATACTAATCGTGATATAACTAGGACCTTAATGAATTCAAATAGAGCATTATCAGAGTTTGTTACAGAAAATCAAAACCAGAAGCAGACACAGATAACTGATTCAGCTGGATTCATTACCTTCTTTGTAAACATAGTAATATATATACAATACCACAAGTAGATTATTTCTTCAATGTAGCAACAGTTACAGTTTCATTTCCAGCAGCAGACAAGCTTTCAGTTCAGAGTTCAGAGCACACAGAGTGGACTGAGCCACGCCCAGTCTTCCTTCTTAAGTTTCAGTTTCGATTCTCTGCACAGACTCAGATGTGTTTAGCTCCCATTGGATGACTTAGTTGCAGAGGTGGGTTTCAGCAGATTCTGACCAGTTCTGGAGAACTGCTAGCAGAAATTTTGAGTAGTTCGGAGAACCGGTAAATACCACCTCTGACTGGCACCACCCCCATCTATTCTCTGCCTCCCGAGTCCCAGCTGATCGGGAGGGAATGGGGATTTTGCAGTAACCTTCCCCTGCCACACCCACCAAGCCACGCCCACAGAACCGGTAGTAAAAAAATTTGAAACCCACCACTGCTTAGTTGCTATGCCTATTCATTGGCTGACCTTGTTACCATTGGCTCTCCCAGTTCATGAATATCTTAACAAGCATAATGAAAACTAATAATAGAATTATCTTTAGATAGATTTGGCTATTTCTTTCTAGCACAAATAACTAGTGAATGTGAATATATTTTTCTCTATATATAATAATCATTTAATATATTTGCATTAATATATATAGTAGCAATTCATATACTGTAATACGTAGATTTAAACTAATTCATTGTTTAAGATCCGAAGTTATTGATATTTGTTGATAGTTACTGATACCTATCCATCACAGTTCAATCTTTTATCTGTATCAGCAAAATCAGCTAAATATATTTCGCCTAAAGCTTAACATATTATAGCAATAGCTTTTGTAAACTAGTCCTTTAACCTACTTATACCTATGAAAGGAGCCATGTACCTAAGGGATACAATGCTGAGGATTGCATACACAATGTAGAGAATATATCTTAGCTTGGAATTCCCTTATGAATATTCTATACTGTAGTTAAATATTCTGTACAATATCACTATACAGTAGATCCTCCATATTGTATTTTATGAAGTTTTCAGTGTCATAAGATCCTTCTGAAATGAATTAACCCACATTTAAAAATGATATGAATAATGAATATCCCTCCTTCTTGTCCCTGCTCATATATTTGCTAATTTGTATAGCCATGCAATGCTTTGGATTTGAACACAAAAAGTTCTCAGAGCCTAGCATCTTCTGCAACTCTTAAAAGAGCTATGTCTTTAGATAGGAAAAGGCATAAATGGGTTTAAAGAGCACCAGACAATAGTATGTTCTGACCATGAGTCCTTTGGGAGTTGGGCGGCATACAAATATAATAAATCTAAATCTAATGAGTCTTCCAAAGTATTTTATTGTCTTGGAATCTGACACACTCCAGAGACCTACTATTTAGAACTCACTGCTATGATTATAGCCAGCAATGCAAGACAACAATTTACCTTGTGGTTTAAAGAGCTCCAGTTTTGGTGTTTCCAATACAACATAACCCATCTAGAATCCTATCAATAAACTACTACAAGGTGTACCTGTAATCCTGCCTGCTGTAATCCAACCTTTTCCAGTTGTGTATTCTCCATATGAAAACCAGTTTGGTGTAGTGGTTAAGTTATCAGGCTAGATATAGCAGACTGTGAGTTCTAGTCCTGCCTTAAGCACAATACCAGCTGGGTGACCTTAGGCCAGTCACTCTCCCTCAACCCTCAGTAGACGCAATAATAAACCACTTCTGAAATACCTTGCCAAGAAAACTGCAGGTACTCATCCAGTCAGTCTCTGAGAATTTTACACAATTGAACAGAAGGTAGAAGTGATAATTCTACATATATCTGGAGACTGCAGTTTCCAGAATTTGTGAAGATATCCAGAAGATAAGCAAAAAAATGGTCCTAGAAAAATGCTTAGAAGGAATAATATGATATGCTATTCTCAAAGATATAAAGAGAAAACAGAAAACATATTTCAAAATGTTTTATTGGTAATAAATAAATGGTCATATATACTTTAAGTCACTATGCACCCACAATATACACCCACAATATATTCACACACAATACAGATTATGATATAAAATAGATTGCATTAAGAATAAACATTTTCAGTAATGAAATATTTTGCTTTCTTGACAATAGTGCTTATTTAATGATATCACATTACCAGCTAAGACACTTTTTAACATGAGATTAACAAAAGGAAATCTAATAATATGCTATTTTAATCAAGAAGAATTGGCAAATACAAATGAAATGTATTGGCAAAGTAATCATAAAAACATAACTTCCTATAGTTTAGAAGTCAGAAATAACTTCCCCAGGATACAGGATAAAATGAATTGTTTGTTTCCTCCCCCAATATATTACATTGTTTCCCTATTAAAATAAAATTGATTTTATTAACTATATTACTGAATCATATTCCATCAGAGTAGAGAAGTTCTTTCCTGTGACTCAAGGGAGAAGTAATTTGATAGAATATTGAAACTAGGAAGTGTTTTCTCTCACATAAATAGTCAGAGACCATGTAATTCTTATTCTGTTTTCATAAAGTTCAATAAACAAGGAATCTAGACATCTTTTTTTCAAATTAATTTTAACGCCATAGAAAGGAATTTTATATAATGTTATTATATATTTCATTTTTCTCCTTTTTCACACTACCTGATGAGATTGTTTTGTTATATAAGTAGTATCTTAATGTCCTTTTTAAGTGTCATTCAAAATAAATGTATAAAATTATACTGGGGGGGTTAATGTAGTAAATATTGCTGCCCTCAGTTGCATGTTCATACATATACTTGGAATCTTGTTTGTGGGGAGGGGAGTTGAGCTTTTGCACTTTTTCATTTCACTTTATTTCATCTTAATTCTATTTTCTGGTTGTTTTAGAATAGAAAATTCTAGAAGTGATAGCTACATGTTGGATTGCTTGGTTTCACATTGGAGCCACAAACATAGTACTCCAAGTTTCAATTGGCAATAACACAGCAACCCAGTCAAGTGAAACATCACCTCTCTCTCGTTTATATTTTCAGTTACCAATGACTTTCCTACATATAGAAATAAAGCCAAGTTGGAAGGTTTATTTATAAGTAATCAAGAAGTTACAGAGCTTTACAAAGGTGAACACATATTCAGTAGCGTGTTATTATTAAAATAAGAGGACTATTTTTTGGCATTAGTTTACTAATTTTCTAGTGTTGATCTATAATATCTTAGAAATATATAAATAAAACCACCATCTTATTTAGGATGCAAATGGAATGAGATTGCCAAAAAAAAAAAGGACCATAAAAAGCAATTTATATTGGGTGTTCGTTAAGAAAAACTAAGAAGATTTTTGGGTAATATCAAAAGAAGATCTTATTAAAAAAATAGACATAGAAGAAAATAAAAATAAATAAATAAAGTAACAAGAGCAAAACTAGAATGAAAAATAGAAGCCACGTATGAGAAAATATTAGAAGACATAATCATTTCTGGGTAGACTGAATGGAAAGGGGACATAAAGAAGTATCATCTGGAATCTGTTTGGAGGGAAGGATAAATATGTGCTACAGAAGCATAATTATGCTACTCTTAAAGTATGAAAAGGGGAACTTTGGTGGAACAACTATTAGAAGTTGTAAAAATGTTTTTTATTGATTGATTGACTGACTGACTGACTGACTGACTGACTGACTGACTGATTGATTGCCTAAGAGAATAATTATGTGGCATCATGTTAGTGTCAGTTCTTAAGACCTACATGGGTAGATTCTCTCCATGACAATCTGTCCCTAACAGATTGGTCCTTTGGATCTTTCAACAGTGAAGGCATAACCACATAACTGGATTCATTCACCTTGCTGCTAGTCATCTTATTCTTCTCTTTCTTTCAAAAAAATGCACGAAAAACTGCTGTATTTTGCATTGCTGAAAAAGAAAGAGAGTATGAGAAATTTATTGTGTAAAATACAATGGTTGTATTACAATATTTGAGAAGACTATAATCAAACAGAAAAATAAATTGTTAAGATTAGAAGAAACAAAATAATTTTGATGGAAAACATCGATGCTGGCCTCAAAGTAAATGGCGTTCAGATCAACAATTTAAAATATGCTGATGATACAGTTTTTCTTGCCAGTAAGCATGAAGACCTTCAGCTCCTCATCAACAGTCACAGAAATATCTGAAAAATATGACTTGAAGCTTAACACCTCAAAAACCAAGATCATGGTCGTCAGCAAACAACCCATGAATAACTTCAGAAGGAATACTACTAGAAAAAGTCAAAAGGATCACATACCTTGGTTCTAATTTACATGAAAGCTTGGACATGACAAAGATAGAGAAAGCTCGACAAGCATTCTTCAAAATGAAAAAGGTCTTCTGCAGTCACAACATAAGACTAAGATTGAAAATCAGGCTTGTCAGATGTTGCATCTTTTCTATCCTGCTCTTTGGAGTAGAGAGTTGGTCTCTGAGAGAAAGCCACTTGAAGAGACTAGAAGCATTTGAAATGTAGATTTAGAGGTGGTTGTTACATATAAGCTGGGTTGACAAAATCAGAAATGAGGAGGTGATAAGCCACTTAGGAAAGCCAAGGGAAATAATCAAAACCATAAAAAAGCGAAAATTAGAATATTTTGGACATGTGATGCAACACCTGGAAAAATACGGCATACTTTACTTAATCCTCCAGAGAAAAATTGAAGGAAAATGAGGTCCAGGCAGAAGAAGAACATCATGGCTTCAAAATCTAAGGGACTGCTTTGGACAAAACTCAGCAGCACTTTTTCATGCATCTGTTGATAAAAAATAGGATTGCCGACATGATCGCCAACGTCCGATGACAGATATGGCACAAGAAGAAGAAGAAATAAAAAAACAATACTTTAGAAGTTTATGAAGAGTGCTAAAAGCTTTCAGTAGGCTTAATAGAACTATAAATAAAGTGAAGGAATGAAGAAATACTGTATCAAGGCCAGAACCAGCAATCTGAATGTGTCAAATTAGAATATGCTTTGTTTTTCAGAACGCAATATATTTTAATGCTATTGTTTTTATTTTACTATTTCATGAAAATACTTTTATCCTTCTACCAATATGTATTACTGAGTAATTTTTAAACATTAGCATGAATATAAGACATTTGTCTCTAAAATATTTATTTTGTTGAAAGATAATCCTCTCCACATTGTAATCTGTGGCACCAATGAATTGTAACAAAAATTGATAAAGAAGGCTATTAAAGTATTGTACTTTTACATAAATAACATAATTTTCCTCTCTCTGAAACTCACAGGTTTTTTTAGAGATAACATTTGTTCAAAGCACTATATTTTATTTAGTTTCTTAAGAAGTAAAATGAATAGGCAGAAAGGTTGATCAAGTACAATGGATGCGGCCGTTGGCATTAATCTCTTTTAAAATAGTAACAGATATTCAGTCTTTTACTCATTTTTTTTTCTAGAAAATTATTACAATTGCTAAGACCCTTTTTCCCTTCATTGCCAAAATAACTTGCTATCTGGTTCCTTCAAATGGCTTTTATGGAGACAATTTTGTGGAGACAATTGTCACCATTACCAACTTTGTCTAACAGAAAAACCAAAGATATGGACAGCATGGGAAATGGAAAAAAAACAATATTGAAATTGCTCTTGGTACAATATTTGAGTAGCAGAATAAAAGGAACCCTTATTTTTCTAGGTAAGCAAATACTGTCATTCAAATCAAATTGCTACTGTCAAACTAGAATAGTTGTTCCCTGTCTTTTCCCCAAGTTATATTTGATTTCATTCACAAAATGAAACTAACCTTATGTGAAGTACGCTGACATAAAAGAAGCCTGCAGGTATGTGGAATATAACATTCAGACAAGCATGCAAACAGTACTAAAAGATGAGGTACATTAAGTTAAGTGTTAAATATAAAGTTGTACATTATATGTACATCGGGTGGGTTCCCACTTACCTCGCTGCCGGTTCGCTCCCTCCTGCGCCGCGTGGACGCGCCTCGTGGGCGTGTGCACACTTTGTGCGCGTGCGCATGCGCAGTAACCAAAAATCCCCCCAAAAAATCCAAAAAAAAGATGGTGACTGCATGCACAGTGCTGGAAGTTGGCTTCTGCGCATGCTCAGAAGGAATTTTTTTAAAAAAAAATTTAAAAAATCAAAAAAATTTAAAAAAAATTAAAAAAAATAGATGGCAGCCCCCATGGACCGGCACCGACCAATCCGGTTCGGTGACATCATCGTGACATCACCAGCGGGCCACTACCGGTTTGGGAGAACTGGTCCGAACCAGGAGGAACCCACCCCTGATGTACATGTAATATGTACATTAACGTAAACTAAATAAATTATTAGAATAGAACTAAAATAAATGAGGATGTTAATTGTAATTTAAGATATTAAAAATATTTGCCATAGAATTCTGGACATAATCTCATAACTCTATATATGATACAGTGTTCTTGGTCAGCAATATAAATGGAGAACTGCCCCACCCCACCTCCCTTTTTAAAACTTTTCCTGATAGTATTCAAGCTCCAA
Organism: Thermophis baileyi; assembly: GCA_003457575.1. Taxonomy (NCBI): domain Eukaryota; kingdom Metazoa; phylum Chordata; class Lepidosauria; order Squamata; family Dipsadidae; genus Thermophis; species Thermophis baileyi. The sequence continues at coordinate 4,025,841 of QLTV01000598.1, read as the reverse complement.
AGTTTAAAGATTTAAAACATTCATGTATATTGAAACCAGATATTACTGCAAATAAATGTTGGAGCTACAATCTTGTATTCTGTCAAAATTAGTTATTTACAGCTTCTCTAAGTTTACATTCATGATTTTGACAATACTGGAAGATTCTGAGGAAGCAAAATTGGCTGCAGATAAGTTAAGCCCCATAAATATATTCCAGACCCATAAGATTCATAAAGGATTCCAACCCTGGAACTCAAAGATGAGGTCAATGAAGATTTGTTGAAAAAAAAAGATATGACATTGCTGGTATTTTTTTATGGATTTTGTCTATGGATTTTGAGAATAAAACATGTGATATCACAGCTCAGGCCTAATAACTGATAACACTACTACTGTGGCACCTGAAATATAGAAATGCTTTATTGATAGGATCAATTTCATACACATTTGGAAATTTGATCCAAGCTCTGGAGCACATGGGGTTTATATCATATGTTCAGTTTGAATCAGAAATGGCAGATTGGTATTTGGTTTTTGAAAATAAGAAAATTCAGTAATGTTTCAATTTATTTGGAATGGAGAATATCTATAGAAAACAGCTAGATTTCCACATCCAAACTCAGTTGATTTACATTTACACTGTAAGTGAGTAAGCAATGAAGTAGTCGGTTTACCTTAGTAAGAATTGGTTAAACATTGGATTGATTATCTAATGAGTTAGTGGATTTGCATTCAGTGGATATTTTGTTGGCGGAGAGGCTGGATAGACATCTGTAAGAAAAGTTTTAATTGGGATTTCTGTACTAAGCAGCAGATTAGACTCAGTGGCTGAACAGCCCTTTCAAAATACAGCTCTATTCTTCTGCTTGTTTGTCCTACCTTGTGGATGTTACAGTTCTTTCACTTTTCCTGATTTTTTTTTTCCTTTGGGGACTATTGGGTCTTTTGGGTTTTTTGCAGGGCTTTAGATGTTCTTACACAGTTCCTCTTGTAGGAGGTTGAATGTTGCTTTGATAAGGTAGCACTTTGTTAGTGAGGGTTGTTTTTCCATAGTTTTTATCATTGTTTCTTCTGCTGATCAGAATATTTAAAAAGATAGTGTTTGTTGCTTTTTTTTTCTTCCTTTGTGAATTTTATTGCTATGATATTTATAAATTTTTTCAAGTGTCTTTTCTATTATAACAAAAGTGCCATCTACAACAGGGGTGGGTTCCATCTTACCTCGCTGCCGGTTTGCTTCCTCCTGCGCCACGTGGGCGCGCCTCGTGGGCGCGCGCGCATGCGCAGTAACAAAAAAGCCAAAAAAAAAGCCAAAAAAAGATGGCGACTGCATGCACAGTGCCGGAAGTCAGCTTCTGTGCATGCTCAGAAGCAAAAAAAAATTTTTAAAAATTCAAAGAATTAAAAAAAAAATCAAAAAAAGATGGCGGCCCCCACGGACCGGCACCAACCGATCCAGTTCAGTGACGTCATCGTGACGTCATCTGCGGGCTGCTACCAGTTCAGGAGAACCGGTCCGAACTGGGAGAAACCCACCCCTGATCTACATATTGTAGTCATACTCTGTACATATGTATACAACAAAAGTATGGGAGTGCTATATTTTCTAGATACTGCATTATGCTATGAGCCCTGAAAATGGTGCTCCCATGAATGTTCCTCTGATTAGGTGCTGTGTTTGTCCATCAAACTGAAAGTAGATAATGAGGCAAAAATTATGAGCTCCATGATTCTGGGCATTTTGATTGTAGTGTATTTTGTTAGGGTAGGTTGGGTGTATTGTATAATACAACTGCCATGGATTCTTTAACTAGTTTTGGGCCTTTGGATATAAAGAGTCCTGTGATATCAAATGAAACTGTAATCTCATCTTCTTCTATTTTTAGATCTTTGATTTTCTGGAAGCAAAGAAGAGGTTTGGTTGGTAGAATATTCACTCCTGTCTGGAAGATATCCAAGATTTTTTTGTAAGTTCTTTACCTATGTTGTATGTTGGGATCCTGATAATGATACAGTTAGACAGACAGGTATGTCAGGCTTCTATATATTGGGGTATCTATAAAAGCATGAGATGATGGGTCCAATGCTTTTCAACCATCACTGTTGTTCTTTTGTGATTTGACCTTTCTTAATTAGGTCATTAAGATCACTTTTATTGATAACTTTGTCTACTTTTTTTTAATTGGGTTGGTGTTTAGTGGGGCATAGGTTTCTTTGCCTTTCACTATTTCTTTGACTTTTGTATGTCTTGTGATTGATCTATGATAACTATGGTTTGATCTTTGTATGCTGGAAAGGTGTTGACAATTTAGTCTTTAAGTTTTTGAGGGCTGTTCAAAATCAGTGCTTTGCATTGGTTCTAATTCTATGTTGTTTTGGTCTGTCTAAACACAATTGATTTTGAGAATGTAATGGATCATTTAACTAAAGAAACAGAAGAAAACCTAGGGTACTGTATGTGTTTCAAATATCTCTATGCACCAAAATTTACAAAATCTATAATTAGATTGCAAAAAACAAAAAACACAAAAATAGGCTCTATTATGCAATGTTTTAAAACATATTTGATAGAAAAAGCACCCTTCTTTCAGAAAAAAACATCCAATGTAAACTGTGAGTTAACAGGTATACAATATCTTTACAGTAATAAAGTAATATGAAAAGAGCAAAGAAATGCAGCTTATAGTGGCTTACCCTCATGTCCTCTGTCTCAATAGTACTGTGATCTATTTTGCACTTTAAATACAAAATAGCACTATCTAACAAACAGTTTATCTGCAGTGTTACAAGTAGTTAATTTTAGACTTTAGCTTATTGGCCCTATGGGTTATTCTTTTAGAAAACCAGAGGTCACAACTAAGAATAAACTATATATATTTATATAGACAGGTTATACATTTATGTTAATTTTAAATATTGCAAATGACACATACACATTAGAGGGCTAGGATACACAGTTTAAATCAAATAAATAAATATAAACAGTGAGATATATAAGGATATATGTAGTCGGGCACTCCACTGCCTCAGTCAAAATAATCTTTCTTAAAAAATAATGTTATGGGAGCAGCATCAACCTAAGTGGATGTCAGCAAATGCTTGTCAGATCATCTATTATCAGTGCCAGGACTATTTATCATGACTGCCATCACTAGCCATGTATAATGGAAAGAATGTGTGCACCTCAAGCTAAAATTTAAATGGCTACAGTGAGGAGCACCAGCTAGGAAGTCTCAGCTAAATCTAGACATCTTTGATTAGCGCATACAAGAACACTATCCATAATATTACTGTCCATAATATTTCATAGTATACTTGCTCTCTTCAAATCCGGTACTCATTTTCTACTAAGTCTGGCACCACCTATTCTCTCATGCTTCCAATTTTCTGTCCCACACAACTGAGAACATCAACATATGAAAAATAACACCATTATTATGGATCTACTATTTTGAATTAGCTTAACTGGGAAGGGTGGAGCCATTTTGTTGCCAATGTTCTGACAAAACAAATTGGAAAAATATATAATATGAAACAATTCAATATAAAACTATGCTGGCATCATATTCAGTAATACCATATTCCTACTAGAAGCTTACTGATTCGAGAGGTACTTGCAAAGTAGTGATACTACATTATGAAGGCACTTTAGCATAGCCATCAGCCCTCTAGCCTTTATTCATTTTCCTATGCTGCTGGTCAGGTTTTAAACTACAGACAGTCCTTTGGTTATGATGGCAGTTGAGATTGGGAACACCACAGTCATTGAGTACAACATCACGTGGCAGCACTGCTTAGAGACAATGATTCTGACAGTCCCAGTTTTGTTGTTAAAAAAAGGACCAAATTGGAATTGACTTTAACTTTTCTTTGACTGCAATGATTTTGCTTTGATTCCATTGACTTTACTTGTGGAAAGCTGGCTGGGAATGTTGGAAATTGCAACTCTGAATTGCTGCTATGGCCAAAACTCCATTGTAACTTCTATATTAGAGCAGTGTTTCTCAACTCAAACATGTCTTAAATTTGCTAAAGTTGAGAAATGCTGTACTAGTGTGGAAATACCAACTAGAATCTGACAGAATGTGATGGTCTATAACTTCATAAATGAATCAAATAAATAAATAAGAGATATGATAAACTTTTCTCTCCCACTCCTTTCTGCAAATCCAAATTTTCCATTTTCCATGGCAGTATAAAATATAAATGATTATTGATCCCAAATGTCTGGATCTGAGTTTTGAGAGTGCAAAAGTATTTGGAGTACTTAATCAGCTTCTTATTTTGTTTCACATACTGAGCATCTTTCCTAACAAATCATCATACCATTTCTTTTTCTTATTCTTGGCTCCATCACTATATGATCTGACGGTCGTTTTAGTCTAACTCTTTGTTTCATTTTTTCTATTTATTCTTGGAAGCTATTTTTAATTTTGAGATTAAGTAGTATCAAGTCTAGCACATACTCCTTTACATCAAGGGTAACATGGACTTGAAATGATTTACAAAGTGGAAACAGGCGTAGCCAACTGCTTAAGTCCTTTGCAAATTGTTCAACATGTTACCACAGTAGTGTGATTCACTGTTGAAATTTGAACATTTGCATATCCAAAGTGAGTTCATACATCATTTCAGACAGCAGAATTGTTGTCTTAGTTCACTTCAGACTGATGAAAATGAATAATGGCAAAAAATTAACTACTGACAAACTGCTTCAGAAAATACTTTTGAGTTCATAAGTATCCACCATTGTAAAAGCAATGTTAAAGGTTTAGATCAAAATTCCTCGTATCATCCATTCATCACCTGCAACAACTTTTGCCAACTATGTAAGCTTTTTAAAAAGTTGTCACAGAATGGCTGAAAAAGTTTATAATGTGGAAATGGAAAAATACAATACATCTCCCGGGTTAGGAAAATAAGCATTTAGCTCTCCAAAACCTGATGAATGATATCTCCTCATGTTTTTCACCATTAGTAAGGCTAGCTGAGACCAATGTGAGTTTTAATTCATCAGCTTTGCCATGACAATTCTTAATATTTCCACTAGGCCTTCATACAGGAGAATCCAGTTATTCTGAAATATAATGGTCAAATTATATATTGCTTTACTTTATTCCATATGCAGACCTTGACTTGTACTGACAGCTGAATTTTAGTTCAACCATAGTAACATTCCTCATACATAGAATTATTAAAGAAGGTAGGAGATCTGGATATTTTTTCTGTTACAGAAACATCCAGAAGATGGATAATTCGTTTGAGCATGGACATGGAGAGTGTCAGGCTGTGCAAAACTGATACACAATTTTCAGAGAAAACAAATTCTGCCCCTACATATGCTCAAGAATATTTCCAGGGTTTGGACATCTAGCTCCACTTTTAGAACTTCTCAGTGGTATTGTATGGTTGAGATTTTACACCCGTTTATCTATAGAAGTTGCCCTAAAATAGAACAAATAATGCTAATATGTGAAACACACATCTGATTTCACTCATGCATTCAGTTTTATGTGAGATTATTATATTGACTCAAATCACAATGTGCACAGTAGGCTTCTCTCAAACAAGTAGTTTTCTCCCTTAGTAGCTGGCAAGTCAAAGGAAAAATAGGAGAAGGGATTTCAAAACATGATTTAAAACCCCAAATACAAAATCTCCCTCCCCTTGCTTTTCCTCCATCGTAACATCTATTTAATAACTCATATTTAATCTCTTGTCTAAGAGATTGTATGTTCTTAAATGAAATTCTTTTTATCATACTTCAAAGCTTACTTGAAGGCAAATAGCAAGCATACAGTAAATACTTTCAATTGAATATTCAGTTGCCATCTAGAGACCCAAGCAGTTTCATAAAGCTGAACTGATGTGCAATTTAGTAATGGAGGATATTATCTTACTTCATGACCTTTCTTTTTTTTAAAAAAAAATCATATTTTATTTGCAGTTTTCTTTTTCCACCATACATATTTTGTGGATAGTGTATTGACTGGGTCAAATCTTTTTTAAACAACGCTAACAATAATAATACAAATGAGTATGCGTAATCCTAATCTTCCAACTTCAACAATACTATTCTCTCTTGATAATTCTTTATCATTTTTCCCATTAATTCATTTAAACATAGATAATATTTGTGCCATATATTTGTTATCCCCTACTAAATTACTAATATTTAATATTTTAAGAATTACTCATTATTCCACCATAACTTCAATATTCCAAAGGTGTAGGATTACTAATAAAGCCAAACTTTAACAATATTTAATCAATCCCGGGGAGTGTATCTCAAAATCCCCACAATTTCTAATCCTTAATATTTTAAATTCACAATATACTTTAACACACTATTAATGTTAATAATACAATTAAATTACCTAATCCTAAATTTCCATCTACTAAGCTTAACTTATTTTTAGTTATAATAAGTTGTATTATCTGTTAATATACATACTTTTCCCTATTTGTATATTTTCTCATTATCCATCATCTCTTAACCTTTTTGAAATTCCATTATTTATTGACTTTTTAGTCAGCCTTTTATCTCTCTCTCTTGGAATCTTGTAGCTCTTTTTGATATTTTTGTGCCTACTGTACATTCCCTTCTGGATACCCTTTGTCTCTTTCTGCTATATTATTTGAACACACATCAACAAGACTTTGTCCTTGATTGTCCCTGATTATCCTTTTTTTTAAAAGAGATTTTTTCTTTTTTTTTCTCTAAATCGTTCTCTTTTTTTTAAAGAGATTTTTCTCTTTTCTCTCTGTTCTATTATAAACTTTTGAGGGGTTATCTAATTGATTCCTACTTATTAATCCTTTCTCTTCTTTATTTTTAGCTTCTTGCATCTCATTTTGATTTTTCCCTTTCACTGCTTCTTCTAATTTCTCATCTATTTCTTGAATATCGTGTTCCTCTTTTCCCCCCAATTGTTGAGTGACTTCTACATTCATTTCTGTGTCTTTAAACAATCCCCTTGTCTCATTTTTGTTCTTTATAGTTTCATGCACATTTTTAGCATCAAGAATATTTTTTAGCATCAAGAATCCCATAATTATGCCTCCAAAACCCCTAAATTTATTATCTTTAAAATTCTTTAGTAATTTACAGCCTTATAGGTTTCCAATTATATATCTTCCCAATTGTCCAAATTTTAAAGTCTTATTTAACTTTCCTTCTTTTCTCTTTTCTTCTATCACCTTTCTTCTTTTGTCTCGTAGAATGTTCTGTTAAATAACATTAATAGTCCAAATCCAAGTTAATCCACTAGATTCCTCCAATCTTTCAGATCCATAATCCAATAGCCAATTTTAATAAAATTTAGTTATTTGCAAGTTAGTTCCTTTTAGAAATCTTCAGAAGGGGAAAAAAAACCTCATTAAATATTCTAAAATTATCCAAGTTGTCTTCTAACATAAAGTCAAGGTCAGGCTGTCTTCCAGATGTTATTACTTCTATTCTGTGTATTAGACTCTTTGTGTATTGAGTTCACTTTCACTGAGTTTACAGTGCTGTAGTACTTCTCTTCTTCCAGTAGATGGCTCTCTTGTTCCCAAATCCAACATTAAACAGTCTGTCAAAAACAGCTGATTATCCGATTGATCCGGAGGGTTTAGAAATACAAATAAACAAGACAGTTTCTCCTGGAAATCACCTTTCAAATTGTTTAAACTTTTTTTCAGGCTTTCTGTGTTTTAAAGCTTCCATTGGGCTTCTTTTGCCTCTTGATTTTCAGTCCCCCCCCCCCTCTCAGTGTATTTAATCACTGCTTTCTTAGGTTTGGAAGTTATCTTTTAAAATTCTTGTACTTAAATCAGGTCTTTAGAGTAAAAGTTGGTAATTATCTCACCCAGTTTCAATGCTCTGTCCATGAACCGCTCCAGCACCAATCTTGTGATCCCAGTTCTCCCAGCTGCCAAAAATGGCCGTCATCCCTGCTGTCATTCGGGAGAGCTTGCTTTGGACCTAACGAGGAAATTGCGAGTTCCTCGTGGTCAGCAAAATGCCTCTCCTTCCTTCACTGCCCCTACAAGGCAGCTATGACCCTGTAGAATCTCCCGACAGCGGTTACTGGCTGGATTTTGCAAGGCTCGGCAGAGCCCACTATTTTCCAGCCGTTCTCACCGCGATGTCAACCGGAAGTCCACCTCATGACCTTTCTTGAACCAGTAATAAATCAGATACATGCAGTTTAATGCTTACAATACTGTGTATTATAAAGGTAGAAGCAATGACTCGTTCAATCTGTAGCTACTTCTATATCCCCTACAAACAGTCCACTGTTGATCTCATTGGATTGCCTTTTGAAGAAAAGAATGAAGAAAATCAGTCTGTCTTATAACTGAACCTTTTGGCTATGTTTTATTAATCCCTTATCTTATTGACCTAGGGAAAGATCAATAACATGTGACTGTCCAGATGTCTGGAAACTTCAACTCCCAGGATTTTTATCCCATGCTGGTTTGGCAGAAAGGAGATTCAGCAGCATTTAGGAACCAATAAATTATTGCTGCATTAACTAGTAAAAGTACAGACTAGCAATTGCTTTTTTTTCTCCATCTACTGTGCCTATGCGAGATTCATTGACTAGACAAAGGGACAGTTTTAAGCTGATTGCTAAAGTCTAAATCTGCTTACTTGTTCGAAACCAATATGCCAAAGTCATTTAAATAAACACATGCCAAAATAAATATCTATTACACGCTATCCCATCTCAGATGTAGCAAATGCTATACATTAGCCAAATACGCCACTTCATTATGTATTGCTCACAAGAAAACTGTAAATGATCTATATTATCACTTGAAGGGTTAGTCCTTACATTAGATTTAAAAAGTTGTTGCTAGATGCTTCAGACCAGATTCCTAACCAATATCTTCTCAACCACTTCTCAACCAAAATGCAGCTGCCACCTTGTTGCATTTGAGCCATATAAATGTCCAGGGCAGCTTGATACCAGGGTCAATATATCACACTGCGGGATCTTCATCATGACACATTGTAGGTTGGCTATAATGTTTGCCTGCACAGGCAGACAATGATTGAGGGATTGAAACCGAATGACTTTGCTGATATTCCTGTAAAAGACAGGATGTGTGAGAGTTTTCCACCTGTCTTAAATTGTGAATTCTTTTTCAGTCTTGCATAGCCAGGCACGAGTATGCACTGACTGCTTTGTTCATCCTCTCTGATGTACTATTCATTCATTCTGATGGACCAAACTGTAGTTGGGGAGATTCTGCATTTAGCAGCTTTGGGTGGAGAGAAGATTGAATCAATCTTTCAACTTTTGGAGGTGGGAACAAAGTTGTTCCAAACAGTGCAATATCATGTTGGACTATGCAACATGGCCAACTTGGAAAAATGTGACAATCCGTTAATTTTGATCTGAGTATATATTCTTCAACTGAAATAATTAGAAATGAACATATAATTTGATTTTTATTATTTACTACTATCTTTAAACATAGTTAAATGGCTTATAACTAAAACAACTACAAAAAGAAAAAGTAGTGCAGAAAAATATGGATAGAAATAAAAATAATACAAAAAAAAGAAAATAAATATATAAAAAAGCAACCTCCCTCTTTATCACAACAAGTATAAACAATTTTAACAACCTGTAACATTATCTTAAAATATAGCAAACCATCTCTTCGTCCCATCTCTTCTCTTCTCTATAAACAGATAGTTGCATCTGCAGTCCTGATCAGCAAAACAGCAAAAGCCTATTAAGGGTTACCAGAAATAATAAGATATGAATTTTTAATTTTTAATCTTGATCAAAATTCTAACTTTCTATTCCTTCTTTTCATGTTTAACAACCTTGATATTCAAGCCTTTCAAATTATTTCATATAGTTTGTTCTTTTTTCATTTTATTATCCTCTTCACAAAATCCATTAGAACTTTACCAGTTCTCTTTTATAAATCCAACATAAGACAGTTATCCTAGTCACTCTTTTGATTTTGTATATCCTTTTCATTATTAAGACCAGTTCCATTGGTATATCCAGTATATCATCTTTTTCATATGATTCTTATAGCTTGTCACTTTTAAATCTATTTTCAATTAGTCTCAATCTTGCTTTTCTATAACCTTTTAAAAGACATCTATCTATAATGGCAGTCACTTTTAAGATTAACTTCTGGATCCATTTCTCACAAATATCCTCCAATATATCCAATGTTCAAATATTTGGCTCCATACTGTGTTAGTAAATCAAATATAAGATTTGTTAACCTTTAATTATAGGTTAATTAGTTTATTCTGGCTCCCTTTAGTATCCAGCTTTGAAATTCCCATCCTATATGTTTTCTATTAAAATTTCAGAACACCATTTTCCTATGGGAAGGATTCATATGATTAATTTCAAAATCTTATTCCAAATCTATCTGAACCTTTAGTCTGTTTATATCTTTCCAAAATCAATCTTCTAATCACTTTTTCTCTGACAACACAGTGTTTTATGTCCTTAAGCATATTTTTAAAATTTTAGGAAGGAAGGAATTATACAACTTGTTGATCAATGTTCTTAAAAGGTGAAAAGCTGTTAATAAGCAATTTCCAAAAGTTATTAAGAAATGAGGCTCAGCAGAACTTTGTGTCCATAAAGCTATGTTGCAGCTGTGAGCTTGGTGGAAATTTTTTAACTCCCAGTTGTTCACGAGCTGACTATAGAAACTTCAATTTCTACAGTTTTCTCACAAGGACCAGCTTTTTTTCTCCTTTATTTTATATCATCACCCTCTCAATTTCTGACCAATTTCCTCTTTCCCACTTTTTATTTTTTTTCTTTCCTAGTAAAATTATTATTTTTGTTGCTTCTTTTTTCCTCCTGCTTCTCCTGGAAGGAAGTAGGATAAATTGTTTGTGTCTGAATGAATGCAGAATATGTAGATGGAGAAATCAACTAATTTTATAGATGGAATATATTACTAATTAATTGTTCATACACCTAATATCAATATAGTTTTTGCATTTCCCTTATCTTTTTTCTAACACACACACACACACATTGTATATCCTCACATATTATGCCTATGCATCAGTCTAGTTTTCAAAGGATAAATATGAATTAAAATTATGTAACACCTATTTGCAACTTTGTAAAAGACCAAATCTCACTGGAGAAACTCAGGCTCTGCTCTATTCTCATTGGGCCATCAGCTTTCTCTATTCTTGGGCGATCAGCTTTCTACCAGCCCAATCTATTTCATAGGGTTGTTTCTTTATTGTGTGTGAGAGAGAGGAGGGGGGAAGAGAATATAGCACAAAGTAGACTACCTGCACATACAGTGGATTATAAATCTAACATTTTTAAAATCTGTTACTTATTTTAATCTTACAAATGTAAGTAAAGCAATAGCAATAGCACTTAGAGTTATATACTGCTTCACAGTGCTTTATAGCCCTCTCTAAGTGGTTTACAGAGTCAGCATATTTTCTCCAACCATCTGGGTCCTCATTTTACCCACCTCAGAAAGATGGAAGGCTGAGTCAACCTTGAGCCAGTATATTCAAACTGCTGAACTGCAGTCAGCAGAATTAGCCTGCAATGCTGCATTCTAACCACGGTGCCACCACGGCACTTAAATAAGGCAATATATAAGTAGGAGAAGTGTATTTTTATAAATCAATACCAAATGATATATCAGGGAAAGTGTTATATTATTAAAGTTGGAATAGGTTCAATCTTTATTTGGCAATATCAGAAAATGGAAAACACAAACACACATGTATATTGCAGACCCAATTTTTCTAAGGACCTCTCAGACTGTTGTTGCTGTTGTTGGTCTTTCAAAGGTTTTATAATTTGTAGGTAAAAGTTTTAATGACAGTATTTTTAAAAAAATTTGTATCCTAAAAATAGACTCACAAATTTGCAAGACTATGCATCTAAAATGGTCTACTAATTATTTATTAGCATTACACTTTCTCCTTTCCATTGATTTATTGAAAAATTCACTGATGTGTTAAGAGGAAAAAAAAATATTCTAATGCAAGAAGATATTCTACAGTTGGAAAATGAGTTTTTAGAAATCCTATCAATGCTTGGACATATCCCATCAAAGGTAGAATGCCTCCTTTTACATTATATATTATTTACAAACATATAATATTAAGTAAGACAATTCAGCAAAAGGAATGAAACATCTATTCTTTTTCCTGTTCTCAGTTCTACAATATTACATTTAATCCTTATATTTTATTTATAGTTTCCTCTTATATTATTTTTACTTTTCTTTTACTTTAGGTCCATTCCTGCCCCCCACCCATTTTGCGGTCTTTCCCTTTGCTTTGTCCTATTCCATATCTATGTCATGAATAAAACTTGAAAATACATAGTGTTTCTTATTATTCCTGAATATATGAATATTTCATTCTCCAATAAAATTATTTTTGTAGGAGGAAATAAAGCAATGCCAACTAAACCTAGTTTGTTTATTAATTTATTCAATCAAATTCCATCTGTCCATCTCACAATTTAAGTGACTCGGGGCAGTTTTCAGACAAAAAGATCGTAAAATCATCATAAAGATACAGTTAAAACAGAATTAAAATCAAATGTCAAATAGGTGAAAGCAAGGATAAAAGACAAGTTAAAAGGTAGAGTGAGCACTCTCAGGCTCTAACCACCCTCAATAGTTATTAAGAAAAAAGACCTTGACTTGAAATTACCGTTAACCGTTATTACCGTTATTTACCCTAGTCTGAATGTTTTCAAAATAGTGGTTCAAATTTTAACCACTATGTTATGTTAAAATAATGGTCATTTGCCAATAATAAGCACAGGCTGATGTTCTAAATAAAATCAGTTGTTCCAAAGATGATTAATATTACAATTTTCAATATAAGCATTAGCTTTGGCAGATATTAAGTTGGTCTTGGGTGCTCACAAACATCTGGGAACATTTTATAAAGTGGATTAGAACCTGATGAGATTTCAAAACTTGTCTTATGTTTTATCCAAAACTTCATCTTAATTAGGTTCATATTCCTTGCAAGCAACCATATTTTATGTTTGTTTTGACATCAGAGGCATCTGGTTAATTAAATGTCAGAAAAAAGAAAAGGTGGTAAGAAAAGACTGACATAAATAAAAAATGTACATACAAAGATGGGAAGGGGGTGGATCTGTACAGGCATAGAACTAAATAGCTTTCTTTGTTTCGTTTTTTTTATAAATTTTCCCTTTCCCCATCATAAAATTTGTTATTTTCATACATTGCCAAAGGAAGTTATCTTGGGAGATTAATGGGAAAATAAATTAGATGAACTGAAAAGCAGAATCTTTATGCCTTGAATCTATAACATCTCATCTAGCTTTGCTGTTTTCATTCTGAAGGTCAAAGGTATAACTTAATCCCTCCCTTTTGGCATCAGCATTATTTTTGATATCTTTTTTTTTTTTTAAGAAAAATAGTTTCAGTTGTCAGAATGAAAAAAGAAGAAGCTCAAAGGGAATATATGATACAGTGAAGATGGCTGATTGTTAATTCCAGTCAAGATAGCACTTTGGGTGACCTTAATAAATATGAAAACTTAGTGGCTTCAGTTATGGCCAAACTGAGCTAATTCAAGAGGTATCATTAACCCCTTTTAATCCTGCATTATTAAATATATTTAATATATTACTAAATATATTTACAAAAATGACAAAATGCAAGAAGTTATAAATAGGTTATAAGTTATAAGATTCAGCTCTCTTCTTCAAGGCTGGTTATAATCAGCGTTGCTAAGGGATGAGAGGTCCAGCCAATGGTTATTCCTTTGTGGCATGCTGCAGGGCTTGATATTCTCTCTGTTCCTTTTTAACATCTACATCAGGGGTGTCAAACTCAAGGCCTGTGGGCTGGATTCGGCCCACAGGGTGCTTAGATCTGGCCAGTGGAGCTACCCTGGAAACAGTGAAGGACTGGTCCGCCAGCAAAAATGGAGCTTGGGAGGCCTGCGGGCAGCCCTCCCAAGCTCTGTTTTCACTGGCAGAGGGTTGCAGGAGGCCGTCGCAGGCGAAAATGGAGCTCGGGAGCCCATTTTCGCTGGCAAAGCGCTCGAGCCACCACAGGCACCTCTGACATGAGTGATGTTGAGCTGGCCATGTCCCCTGGCCATGCCCCCCCACCGGCCCTCCCGAGGTCAAACACAACCCTGATGCAGCCCTCAATGAAATCGAGTTTGACACCCCTGATCTACATGAAACCACCGGTAAGATCATACAACACCACAGCATACAATATCATCAATATGCCTATTATACTCAGCTGTATATCTTCATTCTGTGTGATCCAAGTAATGCCATCACTTCCCATTCACAGTGCCTGGAGACTGTGAAAGCCTGGATGGGGAAAACAGCTGAAGCCTAAGATGGAATAGTTGTAGGTGTGTGGAGCCTCAGGATTCAGAGGGGGTTCTTCTAGGCTCACAATTCATACTCATTGAGTTGTGTCCTTTTGTGGATCATGAGGCCCTGTGTTTAACCATTCATAACCTGTCATCTGGATTATTGCAATGTGCTCTACATGGGGCTATCCTTGAAGACCATTTAGAAGCAACAATTGGTCCGGAATGCAGAATGCAGTTTTGGAGGCCACTAGGTGAGCACATGTAACACCACTGTTATGCAAGCTGCATTACTTGCCGATCTGCTTTCAGGTCCAATTCAAGATGTTGGTTATTACCTTTAAAACCCTTACGTCATGAGTGCAGGATATCTGAAAACCATCTTTCTCCAATGAGATTGGCCACTCCCATGTGTTCCAGCAGAAGAGGTCTACTGTGGATCCTATCAGTCAAGGGATTTTATCTAGTGGGATCTAGAAGAAGAGCCTTTTTCTGCTGTGGTCCCCTCCTTTTGCTACATCCTGCCACTAGAGGTGAGGTCTGCGTCTACCTTTCAGGAAGATCCTTAAAACTTGGCTTGGCAATGGAGATGCTTCAGGATTGGAAGTGATTGGTGAAGTGATAGAAGGCACCACCCCTGATCTGCATTTATATTTCTAATTATATTTTATATTTCTATTTTACTGCACTGTGAGCTGCAATCACTTTTAATGATGAAACAGGTGGCATATAAGTTTAATAAATAAATAAATGCACAAGTCTATCTAACAATAGTGTTTCTGGAGGCATTTAGGCAATATATGAGTAATTACCGTAGGCCTATTTGCCATTTATCACAAATAATCCTGTGAAGCATTTCTTGAAGAGAATCAGCAAACCTTATGGTTAGTATCAGTAGATATATGAAAGTGAATATACTGTTAGATTTACACACACAAACACACATGCACACCAGAGGTGGGTTCCTACCGGTTCTATCCGGTTCTTTAGAACCGTTAGTAACTGGGCGATGACATCACGGAGCCGGTTCTGTCAGTGTCTTCATAGGTACCGCCATATTGGATTTTGCTTCTGCGCATGCGCAGAAGCTATTCTTCTATTGCTGCGGGCATGCGTGCGCACGGCACGACCCTGAGCGAACCAGCAGCAAAAGGATCCAGAACCCACCCCTGATGCACACACACAAACATACAGTACATATACACATCTCCCCAAATGTATCAGCCTATTTTATATTGTCAAGAAAATGATTAATATTAGAATTGTTATAAATACCTTAGATCCATATTCCCAAATAGACTCTCTGTACTTGCTGTTTCCTGACTTTTTAATGAAAGATATAAAACCATCAAACTGCCTAATTCTTAATGCCCGTTTGGCAGAGAAAATTCTTTCATTAGTAAAACAGCTTTTTTGGCAATTCTCAAATTGCTATGGAGGCAGCCCCTTGCTAATGTTGGCTAATGCCCAAAAGCAAAGTGGGGTCAAACCTGGGCAATACTTTGATGGGAGACCACTAGGAAACCACAAGGCTATAAGCTAGAGTGGGAACTTGACCAAACATCCTGTAAGAAAGCAGTATGAAATCATTTCCACGCTGCTGCCAAGAAACAACAAGAAACCATCAGCCTAGTCATCAGTAACTCAGAGCTTTTATTTTACTGATTTGAGAAATTGCATGCCTTTGAAATGTCATTTTGAAATGACATTTTGTTTAATCTGCCTAATCAATCCATTTCATTCCAGAATCCTGATGGACCTGGAATAAATATATCTAAACTTTTATGTCAAAATTGCACATTTTTGGGTTTGTTTTTTTTTTAAAAAGAAGAAGTTGCTGTGTTGAATCATTCTAAACTTATAAAGGAGGGGAGAAGCCATAAATATAAAAAAAATATTTCACAAAATTAAAGTTATGATATGAAAAGAGCCAAATAACTGTTTCTGGAAGGAAGTTGGCAATGGAATCTTTTTCATCCTGTTTTCAATTCTTGTACTTCCTTGATTCTGCAAACCTCTCCTGATCATTATGGCCATATCACAACAGATGTTTTACAAAAAGACAGAAATCTATAGGGGAATGAAGTATGGGAAAAACTTTTGGCCACATTTTTTTTCTGCAATCAGATTCAACACCAAGTTTCTTCTGTTCATTTCTAGCTTTAATGCAAATAGTTATTTGTAAGTCTTGAATGGCTTAAATGTATTGGAATAGAGTCAGCGGTGGGTTGCTCCTGATTCAGCCCGGTTCTTAGAACCAGTAGTGGCAGCGGCGGGAAGTTCCGCCCACCCGCCCGGGACGTTTCTGCACATGCAAACTGATAGCAACGGGTTTTAGAACCTACTACTGAATAGAGTACATTAAATCCCAGGGCATTTTGTAAATGTATTCACACTATGATTCAAAGGACAGAAGTTTAAATGAAGGGCAAAATCAATTTGGAAAGTTTGAATTTTAAGCCTATGAAGCACATATTTTCATTTTCAGGTTTATTTGAATTTAGATATTATAAAGGTTCTAAGTTATTGGTATATTTGCAATTTTATAGTTAAATATAATTTCTTTATTCTTTGAATTGGATTCAGATTTTTTTTCCCCCTACAAATTTTAATGGGACCTATGTTCCATTAATCTGAATCCAGCACGTTATCTACAGAAGAAATCAGCTTGGGCAGTTTTTAAAAATATACAGTAGTGCCACAATAAAAACATACATGCAGCCATATGCAATATGAGTATTAATGACTTGGAAGCACTGCATATAAAAAGGAGTTGGTTGTAGTTACAGACAACAAGTCAACAAACAAACTGATACTGCATCAGCAATGAGATTATACTTGTATGAAATTCTGGATACTTTTCCAGAAGTATATTGATAAGTTCAAGAGGGTAACAAAGATGATATAGGATCTTGAGAACTTGACCTGGAAAGATAGGCTAAGAAACTGGTATATTTGAAGAAAAAATTTGCAGAAAAGAAAGCCATGTTTAGATACATACAGGAAAACTATAGAACTATTATTTTTTATTATAAATCCTAGATCAAAACATCTAGGGGAATCCTAGAATCTAAACCCTGGAACATTGCCATAAAAAAGTTCTAACTGCTGCATGCTGCAGTAAGCAAATGTTATGTTATAGTGTGGGATTCATTCTAAAGTACAGTGAAATTAAGTGCCTGAGATGCTCTGTACGGAGATGCTGTGCCATCTCAGAGTCTA
Source organism: Thermophis baileyi (assembly GCA_003457575.1). Taxonomy (NCBI): domain Eukaryota; kingdom Metazoa; phylum Chordata; class Lepidosauria; order Squamata; family Dipsadidae; genus Thermophis; species Thermophis baileyi. The sequence goes on along the minus strand of QLTV01000598.1, from coordinate 4,008,293 downwards.
CCAGCAAGTAAGCCAATTCCAGAATAAGAGGCTGAACTTTGGACAGCTTATATGTAATTTGTCAGAAACTGAAGCATAATATAGTACTCTGTATTGCATTCATTCAAAGCTCCAAACATATTCATGTTAGTTCATGTTAGTTCATAAAATTATCTGCCACAATGTCCTACCTGTCAATGACTACTTCAGCTTCAACCACAACAATACACGAGCACACAATAGATACAAACTTAATGTAAACCGCTCCAAACTCGACTGCAGAAAATATGACTTCAGCAACAGAGTGATCAATGCCTGGAATTCACTACCTGACTCTGTGGTTTCTTCCCCAAACCCAAAAAACTTTAATCTTAGACTGTCTACTGTCGACCTCACCCCATTCCTAAGAGGTCTGTAAGGGGCATGCATAAGCGCACCAGCGTGCCTACCGTCCCTGTCCTACTGTCCTATTGTCTTCATCTATCTGTATTCACTTTGATTATGTTTATGATTATACCTATACCTGCTATCTTGTACATGTTTGACAAATAAATAAATAAATAAATAAAATAAATATTTATTTACCTAAAACTTGTAATGCTATTATTTTGCTTTTGTATTGATTTTTATATAATTTTATATATTATAATGAATGTTTATAATGTTGCTTTTGTGGATATTTTACAATACCCTTGTGAACTGCTCTGAGACATTCTAACACATCTGAATGAATGAAGATTCATAAAACCACATTATTGTTCCACAGTGTGTGTGGTACAGTTGTACTCAGTTTTCAACACACCCAGCAGTCCCCAATGTTGAGTTCTTGGAATTAAGAGGCTTGAGACAGGCTTCAAAACAACAGCTCTTTATTGTAGCTCTGTATAAGATCCAGCAGAGAGCCAGTCTGACAGCTAGCCCTTTTATAGGGAGCGGTCAGATGGCTCAACCAATCAGCAGTCTCCATTTTCCCGCTTAAATGGAGGACCTGGTTGTAACCAGGCAGTCTAGATATCTAACACCCAAATATACTTATGTAGCACATTTAAGAATAAGAAATACAAGAGCTTGATTCAAAATATACTTTTCTTTAGGAAAATCCATCGGATAGACTGTTTGGAAACGAAGGACTTGTTTTAATAATTTTCTGGGTTTTTCCAACTATGCATTATGGTGCTAATATAAAAACATGGAGAAGAAAAGGTCATAGACACAAAGCAGAGGCAAAATACATATGTACCGTACATAAAATTGAAAGAGCCATGTCTTTTCTGAAATTAAAATGTATCGTTTAACCAAGTAAATCTTAAAATTCTGCCAGAGATCTCATGGAAAGGTCTCCTGCTATTGGTTTCTAAATCCTAGCTGCCATTAATCAAAGTAGATTCTAATATTTATTTATTTATTTATCATTCAGCATTTATACAGCTATTCATCCCACATACTGTAATTCTGGGTAGTTTCCAAAAAAAACAGCAACCCTAACCCTAACCCTAACTATAAAATGGGAATATAAAAACCAATCAACAATTCAAAGCAATAATACATTATTAGAAAGGCAAGGAGGGAGCATCAGATCTTACAGACCATGGATCCATCTCATTAACTCACTAACTAATAGCTAATGTCCCTGAGGTTAGCATGGAGGTTGCTAGGTAGTTAATTGAAGTAGGTTAACATGCTACTCCAATTAACAGACAGTAAATAGAATGATAATCCCATGAATGTAGTCCAGTGATGGCGAACCTTTTTTTGCTTGGGTGCCAAAAGGGTGCATGCGTGCGTGCCCACACCCATAATGCAATGCCCTCCCCCCCAGGCATGCACACACAACCCCCTGCACTGCCCCCCATGCATGCGCGCAGGCCTCACTGAAGCCTCTGGACTTCCAGTAGGCCCATTGTGTCATTTTTCGCCCTCCCCAGGCTTCAGGAAAGCCTCCGGAGCCTGTGGATGGCGAAAAACGGGCCCAACGGGCCTACCGGAAGTTCGAAAATGAACTTCCAGTTGGGCCGTTGGGCCATTTTTTGCCCTCCCCAGGCTTCAGGGAAGTCTCCTGAAGCCTGGGGAGGGCGAAAAACAGCCCATGGCTCAACCGGAAGTTTGTTTCCAAACTTTCCTGAAGCCTGGGGAGGATGCAAACGGCCTCCCCCCTGCCCTCCGGAATACCGAAAATCAGCTGGCCAGTGCTCAGTACAAATTGTACTGAGTTAGACATTAGCAATAGCACTTAGACTTATATACCGCTTCATAGTGCTTTACAGCCCTCTCTAAGCGATTTACAGAGTTAGCATATTGCCCCCACCAATCTGGGTCCTCATTTTACCCACCTCAGAAAGATGGAAGGCTGAGTCAACCTTGAGCCGGTGAGATTTGAACCGCCAAACTGCAGCTAGCAGTCAGCTGAAGTAGCCTGCAGTGCTGCACTCTAACCACTGCGCCACCTCGGACATTGCATCTATGATGCCTATAAAGATTTTGCCAACATGCCACTCAGTTCACAGTCATCTCAACATATGCGGCTAGATTAGTATGTTTTATACGCTAATGGGAACCCATGGAAAGGAAACAGTTTTTAAGAGCTGGGATTAGGTAGTTTTTATAGAATTAAACAGCAATAATTCCGCTACTTAATTAAACTGATTATTTAACATAAAGCTACATCTTCAAATGACTGGAATATCTTTTCAAATCAATAAACAAGCTATTAAAATTTATAGGTATGGAAGGGGAAGAGTGTAAGGCAGAGGTCCTCAAACTTGGCAACTTTAAGCCTTGTGGACTTCAACTCCCAGAATTCTCCATCCAGCTTAAAGTTGCCAAGTTTGGGGACCCCTGGTGTAAGGGATTAAATGTCAAGTGCCAGGGAAATCAGGAGATCCAGGAAGTTCAAATGGGTATAAAGATTTATTACAAGCTTAAGCTCTCTATAGGAATCTAAACTACCATTGGTTAAAGAAATTTGGCTGTAAATAAGGAATTCACAGTGGACTAACTTAGATCTCTTGTGGGCATGAAGGGATTCATGAGTTATTAAACATTTGAGCCCTCCCTTGGGCCCAGCATTAAATTGTATCAGACATCTTGGTACAAAAATATGACATATGAATTTGCATCAGGTTTCAGGTTATTAAGTACAGGGGGGTGGGATTGTGTAATGTCATCATATCAGCATTTTGACATAATTTCAATTTGCTGTAGTTGCCCACAATAGGGTCATTCCTGTGTGAAAAGAAGGGCCAATACTACTGTTGAGATAGCCATAAACTATTCTCCATAGTCCTACATCAAATTTTCCAAGCTGGTAACTTCAAATGTATTAGAATTGTTGTCAAGATAGCAAAGGATTTTTGGAATTACAGTCCAATCACATGTAGGGGATGCTTCATTGAAAAAAGATGTTCTATGCCAGTGAGGTAAAATTCTACAAAATAGATATCCTTATCTATCTTTATCTATGTTATTTAATCTGATCACATAACTTTTTCTCCAAAAAGCAAAGACAGCTTGGTTATTCCATTTATCTTCTAAATGAAGCAAATCTGAATTCCTGACAACTATGTTGTTTGAAATGTAGAAGGTCATTTATATCAAAACAAATACTTCAGTTTCTTCTTCTCTAGGGAAGGGATAAAAGATCCCATTGATAATAGCAGCACTACTCTATTTTTTCCATTTTTCTTGTACAGACCAGTAGGTGCAACTTGACATCTTTCATACAAACTTTCCTCATTGTGACTGGAGAAATGCTTATTAGAACATGAAGGCTCTATGGAATGTGATGACTTAGATGTATTGCTAGAATCAGATCGAACAAATTGTTTCCATTGTGCCAATTGCAAACTGAGTTTCTGCAATATATATATATATATTCAATGAATTTATGCAAATTCATTCTGCAAATATATGGCCATCCTATCCATCACTCAAGAATGTCCCCTGGATGATAACCTTGAACATCTAAATATATTTCTATCAATAAAGGAGAATATTTGTAGCTCAGGGTTGAAATGAGGGAGCCAGGGTTGAAATGAGGGAGCCATGGTGCATCAATGCATAATAGCACTGATGATGCTACCTAGTTTCAGTAATGAAACATCTGCAAGAAAACAACCAAACTCTGAGACAACTAAGGACTAAGCACTAACCGCTCATATATTTCCATTTCCAACATTTTTAAATTTTCACTACCAGAAATTTAAATAGAAAAAAAATGTGCTATTAACACCGATTCAAGATGCACCTCTCAGTACATGCATATTATTTTTCTTTTCTTTTATGTTGGTTAGATATAATAATTATTTTTTCCAGATATGAGTCATTGGTTACAAAATTGCACAATTGCAAACAGTATAGAAAAAGATGAAAACAGCACAGTTTAGTGCTGTTGGTAAGGCTAAAAAACCATTTTCTTCTCATGGCATTCTGAACAGTTTCTTTTGAAATACTTAGGGCTTTTATCTTTCAAATTGCAATGTTTGGTTTCTAAATGTCTTGATAATTTTGTAGGATTCAGACTGTTCATATCCAAACTTGCTGACATTCAAGGCACAGTCCATTTGATTTATCTTCCTTGCCAGTTCATGTAAAACTCAATTTGATAAAGCTCTGATCATATTACACTTTCTTACTACTGTTTGATATTAATTTGTCAAAACTTGGGCCATAACAAGAAGCAGTAGCCTTACCAACAACACTAAACTGTGCTATGTTTTCATCTTTTTCTGTGATTTAAATTTAGGGAGCTAAATAGAATCTCTATATAATTTTATTTTATTTATTTTTATTTATTTTATTTCTCAAGTGTATATATGATTACAGACAAAGTATAAATAAAGTATAAGCATGGTTATGAGTACATTATATTTTACGAATACATGGGTACATTAGGACAGGGACGGTAGGCACGATGGTGCGATAAATTTCTAGAATTTATCCCTGTCCCCCCAAAAAGGACAAGAAGGCAAAAGAGAAGGCAGAGAGAAATGTATCAAGAACAGTAAAGAGGAAAGGGCCTGAATCAACATCTGTAAGAATACTTTCAGGAAAGTTTTCATTTTTAATGCATAAGAACAAAGAATAATCTGAGTTTCTCAGCATTTAAGGTTCTTTCCTCTCTCTTCCCCATCACTATTTTTTTAAAATCTTTTTAGTGTAAGATGCCACATCCTGCTTACAAGTGTGCTCATGGGGCAGATGATGGATGGAACTGCCTTACTTCAGAGATCCCTGGTGAAGACAGAAAACTCCCCTTTCCCTCCCTCTGTCTCCACCACCCCAAAGTCAGAAAGACTTAATAGCAAAAAGGTTAAAAGGAAGCATGCAGCTCTACATATTACTCCAATAAAACTGTCCAGAATCTGGCCAACTTTTAAAAAAAAAACCTGAAGAAGCTGAATGAACTCTATAAACATTGCTTTATTTAGCTGATATTAAATAATAATACTAATAATGACAAGAACAATATCCCAAATGTTATGCAAATAGCAACTGGAAATGATAATATAATATTCTGTTGTATTATTCAGATAGTTATTCTAACCATCTGAATAATACAACATTAGAGGACAATGATTTTGACAGCTGTTTATATATGTTTGAATTAATGTGGGGAGGATTTTAACAACTTTGATAATATTTGGATAATTGACAATACGCTCCTACACATGTTTACTCAAACATAAATTCCAGTGAGTTTAATGGGTCTAACACCCAGCTAGGTTTACATACCATTTACAGGGGTTTACTTCCAAATAAGTATAGGATTGTAGCTATGGTTACAGGTTTAAGCAACTGCATGCTTCATTTAAGAAAGATGTTACAGAGTAAACAGATGCAATATCTGAAGCATCTGATTTGAGTGATGATTCAATCCAAATTCTTGACTTAATTCACAACATTGATTTCATTTAAATATTGTATTAAATTACCTTTGAATCAAATATCCAAATCAAATGCTTGTATAGTCCTATTTATGCATGTGTTCAATCACAAGTGCTTTGGAAATAAAAAAAAAATAGTTTAGCTTGGCATATTTTTATGTTTACAATATCCCAATTCCTTTTCTAAAAGATATGTCCTCTCCCCAAGAAAAGAACGAGATCCATCACCTACAATAGTTTCATGATTTTACACTGCAACACTGCAACACTTGAACTTTAGGCCTAACTTTTTGGAGATCAGAATTACCCTAATCAGGACTCAGGATCAGGGTTTTCTGCCTCTGTGATATCTCCATCACTAACATCTGAAGGACCAATCTTTCTCTCTCTTTCTCTCTCTCTGACACACAGCAAGAAAGAACAGTAGCAGAACATATTTACTACCTTTCTGGATAGCTGTTCTAAATGAATTTCCTACTACATAGACAATCGAAGCAAGGTAAAAATGAAGAACTAGGCCAGCTAAATACAAATCTGGATAATGCAATGCAATCACAGATGAATGAAAGAAGCATTACATTTTTAATAGAAAGACACTAATATTTGAATCTAGTTTAGAGAAAGACTCATTGGTATAACCTTCACAAAGTGATTCCACACTAATCATTTATGTTAAAGAGAAACCCTGAATACCTCATCATGTGAATTGATTTCTATTTCATTTCAGTGTCAATATACAAACAGCCTGGTGTAGAAAATGACATAATATCTGCTCAGTGTACTTTTGCTGTTATGATTCATCACCGTCTTTCAAGATACAAAGTCTATGTTTGCTTACATAACATACCAAGCTATATTTTTAACTTCCTTTTGTCTTAGTAGGGTTTAATAAACTGTGGTTGGGCATGGGCAACTCTTGGTTTAGTGTGCTATATAAAATCAGCCTTCACATTAGGGAATAGGCTTGATTTATAGCAGGGGTGGGTTCTAACTTACCTCGCTGCTGGTTCGCTTCCTCCCGCGCCGTGTGGCCACGCCTCATGGGCATGCACGTGCTTCACACGTGCATGCACAGTGCCAAAAAAAAAATTAAAAAAAAGCGCCAAAAACAAGATGGCGACGTATGCGCAGTGCCAGAAACTCGGCTTCTGCGCATGCGCAGAAGAAAAAAATAAATAAAAATAAATTCAAAAAATAAATTCAAAAAAATTCAAAAAAAGATGGCAGCGTCCACGGACCAGCACCGACCAAACCGGATCTGTGATGTCATCGTGACGTCACCAGCGGGTCGCTACCGGTTCAGGCGAATCGGTCCGAACTGGGAGGAACCCACCTCTGATTTATAGGTATATTTTCATTTCAATGAATGGCTCAAATTTCAGGGAAAGGAATAATGCAAACTGCTGCCTTCGAGTTGCTGCTTATATGTTCCTTAGCAAAGGGTGCAGTTTTGTAGAAGAGTTCTAGATTTGCTATATCTGAAATGGTAAATAATCTAAATAATTGCAGAAGGAAGCAAGTTCCAATGATATCCCCAAAAATTCAAAGATAAAAAGCATTTCATTCCACTCTTTCAGAGAAATGCAATGGACTAGCTTAAGCTTTCCAAAACACCAATCAAGCACAAACAATTTATAGGTGACAATTTCACCTTTGGCATAATAAATACTTTCGCTATGTGATTTCCATGCAGGATGTTGATTTAAGTCACCTCAACTCTGTTAATCTTTGCCTTTCAATTTTAGAAGAGCAAATTATTAAAAAGATAAATAAATGTCACAGGAATAACCAAAGGTTATCCATTAGTTTTCAAGTCAGCTTACATGACCTGTGTTGATTCTGATGAACATAATTTATTGCAACGTGAATAAACAGTAGCAGTAAATTTCAACCATTTAAACACAATACATATTAGGCTGAGATTTTTTTTTTTTAATGTTACTCTAATGACTGGTTGTCCTCTCTCATGTCGAAGAAAGTGCCACAAATAAATCATTTGAAAATAGTATACACAAATTGTTTAAACTGTGTTTGCCCAAAAGCATCTCAAGTCAATTTAAATAGATATTGCAAGATATAACATAGAATCATAGAGCTAGAAGGAACGCCAGAGGTCTTGTAGTCCAACTCCCACAGGAGACCTATGCCATCTTAGTCAAATGGTTGTCCAGACTATTTTTGAAAACCTGCAGTGATGGAGCACCAGAGGTGGGTTCCTCCTGGTTCCGACTGGTTCGCCCGAACCGGTAGCAACCCGCTGGTGATGTCATGATGACGTCACGGATCCGGTTCAGTCAGTGCCAGTCCGTGGGTGCCACCATCTTTTTTTTTTTAAAAAAATTATTTTATTTTTTTATTTTTTTTAAATTTATTTTTCTTCTGCGCATGCGCAGAAACCGAGTTTCCGGCACTGCGCATGCGTCGCCATCTTGTTTTGGGCTTTTTTTTTCACTGCGCAGGCTACGCGGCGCAGGAGGAAGCGAACCGGCAGCGAGATAAGTTAGAACCCACCCCTGTGGAGCACCTACAACTCCAGGAGACAAGCTATTTCATTGATTACTTGTTCTCACTGTGTGAAAATTTCTCTTTATGTCTAGTTTGGATCTCTCTTTAATAAGCTTCTACCCATTACTTCTTGTCCTGCCCTCTGGTGGTTTGGAGAATAAGTCAGCCCTCTCTTCTCTGTGACAGTCCCTCAAATTCTGGAAAACAATTATCATGTCCCACCTAATCCTTCTCTTCTAGGCTTGTCATGTCTAGCTTCCTCAACCATATATCATACGATTCATCTCCAAACCCTTTATCATTTTTGCTGCTCTTCTCGGCACATTTTCTAAGGTATTATACAACAGGAAAGTATTATATATATAAGAAAGCACTGTCCCCTTTTTTCCTTTCCCAAATTCTTAACTATTCAGTTTATTTGGTAAGTTTAAAGCCAGTGTTTTATTTTTATTTTTTTAAAAAATAACATTAATGTATCATAATGCATATTTATGAATGAAAAAAATAGTTTGGATCAATGTAATAAAGAAGCTTAGGTTGGGATATTATACTTAATAGGTCATTTAAAGTCTTATTAGCTGCATTCACACATGGTATGCCTGATTAATTCTTACTTTAATTAGTGTTCTCTATGGTAGCTTATTATGTGACTGAAACCCATCTGGTTATTTATGATTTGTGCATTAACCTAGCCATTAACCACTAATTTTGACATTTTTCTAATTCAATCTCATAGAATTGAGATTGCCTTCCTTCCTTCCTTCCTTCCTTCCTTCCTTCCTTCCTCCCTCCCTCCCTCCCTCCCTCCCTCCCTCCCTTCCATTTTCAAATATTTAGTTAAGAATAACTGATTGTATTCATAGCAATATTTGCTTATAATAGTACTTTAAAATGAAACCAAATGTCAAAAAAGCAGCTTTTTCATAACCACCTTCTTGTGCACTAAAATCTTCAGATAAGTCCCTCCCTGAATATCAAGGAAAGAATATTTTGTTTTGATCACAATTAGATTTTGATTATCCCTTTTGTGGGATTTAGCGGGCATTGGCATTTTTTTAAAGTCACTTAAAAAATAAGTCACTGTACCTTTAGTTGCCTAGACATTATTACTTTAATTTGCAAAATCTCATCTCTCAGTTATGCCTCTAATCTTTCAGACGACCCTAATCCAAGGTCTCTGAAAGTCTACCTATTATAGTAAATTGGATTATTGCAGCAATTCCTTCAAGGCTCTTGCACATATAGATAGGTAACTAAGTTTGAAATGGACACAGCTTATGGGAAACAAGGCCATGGCCCTTCATTATCTATGGTTGCTTTCCTTAACAATGAAGACTGTGATTCCGGTAATAGAATAGATAAGAAGATGGAAATCCTAATCTTACTACACCAATTATAGGAATCGCAAAATCACTTTTAGTTTCAAAAGCCTGATACCTTTTAGGTAACCCAAGATCAAAGGTTTGAATCCTTCTGCACAGTGTATTACACCGCCAATCTGCAAACCCAGATTTTAGTGGCATTTGTTATATCTATCTATCTATCTATCTAAATCTATCTATCTATCTATCTATCTATCTATCTATCTATCGATCTATCTATCTATCTATCTATCTATCTATCTATCTATCTATCATTTGTCTATCATCTTCTATTTATTACATTTGTTCACCACTTATTTTGCTGTCAGATGACTTTGGGTGACTTACAATCCAATATTTTAACTTGGCTGTGAACATTAAATCCTTTAATGTTTAATTAAATTTCAGAATTTAGGGAGGAAGCTATTCTATTCACTTTTAATGTTATACCATTTACTTCTTTATGTGGCCGTGCCCACCATTTTTTCACCATCCTGTCATCTCTGTATGGAACCTCTTGTCTGTTTTTCTGCAAACTAGTCTTATAGAATAAGTCAAGAAAAACTGAACATCTCTAATTCTAAGGCACGTTTTGTATTTTTTCAGGAATGTAAAAATCTGCCTGACATTGAATTAGAATTTTTGTTAAATTATTCTAGTATTGAATAATTCCAAATGACAGCATCTCCTCAATGTTTCAGGAGTGGAAGTTTTATTTATTTATAACATTTATATAACTGCCCATGTCACGAGAACTAAGTGGTATACAATAATCAAATAAAACAGCTGTATAAAACATTCATTATAAAAATGATTATCAGAAAAATATAGATAATCATTATTAAAAATATTTAAAAATATTTAAAAAATAAGAATATATGTACCACAAATGGAGAGAGTAAAGATTACAACCACATAACACCCACAATAGGGGAGCCACCTTAAAATGTTGCCAGTTATGTTCCTTCAATATTCCCTATCAGCCACTTCTTTCTCATTGAATCCTATGTAAAACTAATTTTCCCATTGTTTTGTTGTTGCTTACTAAAATAAATTGCCCATTAAATAGAAAGCCAAAGTATTGAAATAATGTATTAAAAAGTGTTGAGTTTGTATTACCTTAATCAAATCATCACAAATGCATTCTTTGAAGAATGGGCTCAATTCTTCAATATAGTTTTTAGTGCTAAAATATGGCATATCATTTGCATAAAATGGAAACAATCAAGGACATTAATTGTTTTTGGACAATTGGTCCACCTAACAGAGTAAAGGAAACCAATGAAAGTTTTTTCCATTCTTATCTATAGAGGTCAGGAGTTGACATCCCCTCTGCCGCTAAACTATAGTCTGTTCTGTGTTAAGTTGTAAGGTCACTGATGGTATCTTTTCTTTTTTTCCCCCTCTTTTCTGCTGTAACTTGCTAATATAGCTTTAATATTCTTTTCTGTTCAAGCTCTAATTTTCCCAAGTTGTCATGAATCAAATATGTTAATGTGTTGCAAATGGAGACTCAGCGAGGATTCCATTTACAAAGTAATTTTTGCCAGCTTGTTTCCTTGGGGGGGGGGGATAGAGAACAATTCAGGATGTAATAGAGCATGCTCACTAATAAAGAAATAACCAATTCATCTATAATTCAGTATGAGTCCACCTACTGGTGTGTATTTAGGAAACAAATTAACAGACAAATGCTGCCAAATCTTAATTAACCTAATCTTTAACATGGATTGTTCCATGGTTTATGTGCAGAAAATTGCATAATGCTAAATAGCTCCACCTGTGTCAGTGCCCTTCGGCATATGTTCTAGTGCCACTTCAGATATTTTAAAATATATTTTCAAGTACATGACCTTGATATGCTTCCTATCCAATCTCTAGTAAAGTCAACTACCCTAAACATAGGAGTTGCAACTATTTTATTTACACTGTTAGAAAACATAAGACAGCATAGGAATATGGCATAACTGTCATTGGTGCTTTTAGATAAATATTGTCTACATTGATAGCAGGAGTCTCCCTAGTTTGGATAGGAACCTTCACAGTTCTATCCTGTATATTTAAGAGATCAAATCTGGGATCTTCTGCATGCCATGAATATGATCTTCCAATGGGTATTGTTCTTCAAAAGCTCTTTAAGGTTTAGACTTTCTTAGCAGACAAATTTGTCTTTCTAAGCGGACAAATCAGCTGGGATTACCCAGTATTCACATTTTTCCACTTCAACTATGCTCAAAGCCATAATTAAGTATTTTCAATTGATTAAATTCAAAATTCATTGAATTATAGCAACGATTGAGCATATTCCTAAAAAGCCCCTTCCTCTAAAGATGAAGTTTTCTAGCTATAGGTAGTCTTCAACTTACAACAGTTCATTTAGTGACCGTTCAAAGTTACAACAGCACTGAAAAAAGTGACTTATGATCATTTTTCACACATACAACCGTTGCAGCATTCTGTGGTCATGTGATCAAATTAGCAATAGCAATAGCACTTAGACTTATAAAGCGCTTTACAGTGCTTTACAGCCCTCTCTAAGTGGTTCACAGAGTCATCATATTGCCCCCAACAATCTGGATCTTCATTTTACCCACCTCGGAAGGATGGAAGGCTGAGTCAACCTTGAGCCTGGTGAGATTTGAACTGCCGAACTGCAGCTAGCAGTCAGCTGAAGTAGCCTGCAGTACTGCACTCTAACCACTGCGCCACCTCGGCTCAAATTCAGATGCTTGGCAACTGACTCATATTTACGATGTGTCCCGAGGTCATGTGATCACCTTTTCTGACCTTCTGACAAGCAAAGTCAATGGAGAATATAGATTCACTTAACAACCATGTTACTAACTTAACATCTGCAGTGATTCACTTAACAACTGTGGCAAGCAAGGTCATAAAATGGGACAAAACTCACTTAAATGTCTCAGTTAGCGACATAAAATTTGGTCTCAGTTGTGGTCGTAAGTTGAGGACTACCTGTACTATTGAGTAGCTGCAGGTAGAATTCTTCAGGAAAGATATGAAAATAGTGCACTATAGATGACCAAATATAGAGAGTATAAATCAGGGGGGAAAAGGTTGAAGGATGATGACAAAATGAATAAGGGGGAAATTAGATTAGGCTTTCACATAGACCTTTTGTGATTTAATTGCATTTATTTCGTGATGTTGTCATGCCATTCTTAAAAACAGATATCACATGGATGAGACTTATATCAGCTGGTTTATTGAAATGATTTGGAAGGAATGAAATATACAAGTAGTTTATTGTAATTCATCAAGCACATTTTCTCCAGGGCATTATTGTGCAATAATCTCTGGGCCAATTTAGTTCTTGTATACAATCACATTGAAAATGATGTTAGCCAGAACCATGAAATTATAAGATTTTCATAATAGACACTATACAGTATGTATCAGATCCTAATCCAGCTTTTGACTTTGAAAGGTTTTTTTTTTATTCCATTTCCTGGCTTGAAATGGAACTAAATCAGTTATTGAATAATATCTGCACAGATCCTAGGAAGAGCAGCTTAACTTTTTTTTTAGTTATTACTTACAAAATAATCTTGCAGCAGCAAGGAGATTCAAGTAGAAGAAACAATTTGCCCCATTTTAATATTCACCAGAGTGGTACCCAAGATATGATGGCATTATATTAGATAAGGATAATGGGAGCTGTAATCCAATACATCTAGAAAGTCTGATCTGAAGCAACCCCTGAAGATAAAAACATTTCCAATCTCTAACTTTCAGTTTTTAAGATAAAAATGCTAGCTGTGTTATGGATAATAATAAAGCTGAAGCAGAGCAGCTTACTTTAATTTTTATTATATTTATTTAAAAAAAATCCCGTAACCTCTTTCTTCAAATAATATTCAAAGCAACTAACATGTAAAATATTATGACAAGTACAATATGATATATTGTAACATGTAAAAATAAATAACCACCAACTAACTAAAAACATGCCAAATGAAAGAACAGAGCCAAATTCAAACATTATCCTGCTGAAATAAGACACAGTGGAAGCAAATTAAACTTGATGGTAAGCAGAACAAAATTAAATACTTCCATACTCAATAGAATAGGACAGACTTTGCTGGATAGTCAAATTAGGAAGGAAGGTTTAAGACACTTCTGTCTAAGGAGGAGAACAATCACAGAAAAGCCACCCACCATAACCAGCGGTGGGTTGCTCCCGGTTTGGACCGGTTCTTAGAACCGGTAGTGGCGGTGGCATGAGGCTCCGCCCACCCACCCGAGATGCTTCTGCGCATGTGCGCATGTGCGCATGTGCACAAGCGCGCGCACAAACTGGTAATAAAAGGTTTTAGAACCCACTACTGACCATAACCATTCACCTCACTGAGTATTAAACCCTGAAAAAAGCTTTTACAGTATACATATTCCAGGTATTGGACAGGTTCATAAGAAAAGAAGCAGTCCTTCAGGAACCCAGGTTCAATACCAATAATTTTTTTAAGTTAAAAGCAATATACTTAATTTATACACACTGGGAATCAGTGAACTTATATTAAAATGTACTGTTGGTTCCCCCATTGTTCTAACACCCAATGGCTAGTTAGGTGTCAGTAGGTTGTCTTGGGGTTCAAGACAATAAACAGATTTGTTGAGCTAAGGACTCACAAGTGTAATGAAGCAATATAAATTACAAAATTAGGTATACCCAAATGTCTTTTCTGCAAGAAACAAGAACTCTCAGAAAGACTGCAGCAAGATCCCTTTTTTCATGCCAGCTGGAACATAGTATCTTTCCAGTTAGGTCTTTGCTTAATTTCCCATTCTCACACTGTCTTCTCTTGACTGTGAGGAGAGTAATATGATTTAAAAACTGGAGATGCCTATCAAGAGCATTCCAGATGAGATAGTCTTTTATCGGCATGTCTCAACTCATTCTCCATTTTTGATAGTTATATAGTTGTTAGCTACAGTGATAAGGTTCAGACAAATAACATAAATTTTAGGCTAGCAGATGTATATACAACAAGGTCAGTACACAATAAGATTATTAGAAGGCAATAATCTAAGTAAGTATAAGATGAAGTTATCAGATCAAGAGATATATGGCGTTTAAAAGCAAGCACATAATGCAATATTGGGTGATGCTGGTTAACATGGAGTTTATATAAGATAAACTTATATAAGTTTATGAGTTCACATCATGGTACCTCCTGGCCTTTTCTTCCACATGAATACTACACGCATTATTAGGATACTGTCATTTTATATTAGTTAAAACTTTTCAAAGATCTTTTAAAAGTATTACCATATATAGGTATAGGTAAAAATTTCCCCTGTCCAGTCATGTCTGACTCTAAGGCGTGGTGCTCATCTCCAAGGGAGCCAACTTTGTCTGAAGACATTTTTGTGGTCATGTGGCTAGCATGACTATGCATCGAGGTGCATGTAATGCTGTTACCTTCCTTCAAAGTAGTACCTATTTATCTACTCACATTTGCATGCTTTCGAACTGCTAGGTGGGCAGGAGCTAGGGCAAGGACAGGAGCTTATCCCGTTGCATGGCACTCAAGACTGAAATCCAAGCTGTCAGCTTTGCAGCTAACAAACTCAGCGTCTTTAACCACTGAGCCATCACACACCCCATTACCATAGTGTACAGTAATCAACCTTGGAAGATACTAAAATATTGAATAATCTTGAGAAATCCTTATATCAGGAAACTATTCCATTGATTTATCATCTAAAATTGGAAATAATACTTCACATTATTGATGATTTAGGGCACTGAGATAAGTTCAGGTTAAGATGTATAAAATCCCTACATAAAAAATATGACCTTCAAAATCTGTTTCCATTCCTTAGAAGCTGGCCATCAGGACTGCCTGCAAATTATACCTTCAGTTTTTATTCCCTGATTCTCATTGTTGGGGATAATCTATTTTAGGTGTAATCTATATCTGTTTAACCAACCTATCTTCTCTCCCTTTTCTTCCAACCATCTTCCCCACCTCATCCCAATTTAAATCCTACACCACTCCATGTGTGGTGTTTGGTAGCACCTTTTGTAACTAAAAAAATATATTACACCTGATTATTATTTTTCTTGCCACCAGTTTAAAACAGCTCTTCTCCTACTTTGGTTGGAATAAGTGATAAAAGTGATGAATCTGTATGAAAACTGCCCCCTCCCCAAATCTTTGCATGCCTTTAATAGTATTATACTGTATATGTTACAGGAGAAATAGCAGTAGGTTCCATTTAAGAAGTTGCCTTATGCTAAATCAGACAATAGTGGTTCTTTTGGTTAAAGAGATAATTTATATCAGGGTGGTCAATGTATAGTCCTCTGGAGTCTGAACATTGCTGAATTAAATTTACACAGGCTCAAACAACCTAAGCAGTTGAGAACCAGCTAAGCCTGTTAATTAAGAACATAAGAAAATATGAAAAATGAGGCTGGATTAGGTCAAACGCCCATAGTACCAGTATCTTGTTTTAGTAGCAACTGGAGAACCATATATTATCTACCCCTGGTCTATAGTGACAGCAGAGGTTTCCCAGAGTTTCAAAGATTCATTTTTCTCCAGGCTAATTTAGGAATGTCACAAATTGAAGGTAGGATTATTCGCATGAAAATATGTACTCTAATTTGAAACATCATCTCAGGAAATGAACTGAGTCTTATATTAAATAGTCTTCTGTTTGCCCCAAATCAGAATTTTCATTTGCCAAAACCATTGCCATTGTAGCTGAAGGAAGCCAGGATCAAGCATAATGGTACGAACTCATAGTGGCTGTATTGACTGACAGAGATCAAGGGAGGGACTCCGTTTGTTTTCCACGCAGACATGAAATAACATTGAATCAGGTCCATTTCTGCTTAGGAGCCCTCTGTGAATCGCATTAAAGTATAAGTTCACATGACTACTTCCCCTTCTCTGTACAGTGTCTACATATAATGGAGTGTCTGCATGTCTCCTTCTGTAATTGATTTAGCAATGCTTTCTTCATTTTACTTAATCATGTTTCCACTGTCAGATATTATGCATATAAAGTTTAGTGTAGTTTAACAGTGCACATATGTGGGTGGGGGATACGGGGATGTTCTGCCTGTCTTTGTTTTTCATTAAAATTTTTGTTTGTGTGTGATGACCCAAGGTTGCTCTTTGTGTATGTGAAAGTTTAATTGCATGAAGAGCTGATAGCCAAGGCCCTTCTAATTAATGCATGGAGAATGGTGCAAACCAGAGCTCAAAAGATGAAAGCCTGGCATTTGACTGATTTAACTAAATCACACATTCAAGCATTGCATTGCTTTAAGGACAAAGCCCTTGCCAACTCCTTTCACAGTCTTTGAGAATTATTCGCTTTTCTTCAGTGGGATCTTATAAGGGCCTCAGTGGACTTTCATGTTTAAAGTTCTTTTCATTTATTTCATGTTTTCAGATCTTATTAAAACTCTCAAACTTCCAGGCTGACAGTTTGCACATTAGAAAAGGGAAAAGGGAAGAACTAAATCTTTCTGCCTCTGGGATCTCCTACAGATATTCCAGAGTGCTGTGAAATATGCTCTGGTATTCACCAAGAGGGTGTTTTGGTGGGGAAAGTCATTCAGGCAGACATGCACAATAACTTTGAATTTTATAGCATCATCTGGCAATCTCCTGCTGCACTGTTTCCTCCAAAACAATCTCAATTGCAGAATATGGAATTTTCCATATACTCTGCCAACTAACTCATCATGTTTAATTGAATAACAGTCTGAGACTGAAAGATTGGATTGGGCATTACAAGATTTTTTTTTATTCCAGAAATTCAGCTGTTAATAAGTAGAATGGACTTTCAGCTGAAAAATCTACCCATTATCATTTAACCTACCAAGAGCTTATAAAGTAGGCTAATTTCTAAATGCTAGACTAAAAAGTGGAGACTGTGACTTCTGTGCTCTTGCTTGCTGGATGCTTGCAAAAACTCCAGCCAGCCTGATTTCATTGCTCACTGGGTGGGAAGGAAACTGAAGAACTATGAAGGACTCCAATAGCAAGAAGTAGAGCTCAGGGTACTCAGGAGAAGGGAAAGCCTTGGGAGACCTGAGGCAGATGACCTTGGAACAGTGCTAAGTCTCCTCCCCTGAGGCACTCTGTGCTCTGCTTAACAACCAATGTGTTCATTTAATGGCTGCATCAGGGAAAACAGAGGGTGGAGGTCATTAAGCAATGCCATTTCACTTAACAACTGTCACTACTTGCAGACTCCATTACAGTCATATATCAGGGACTACCTATAAGGAACAATAAAGGGGCAATAGGCCCCTGAGTATTCCAGGATTTATGCTAACTCACATTTCTTATTTTTAAAAAATTGTGTACATAGATTAAGTTTAATGTATTATGCAATCTTATGTTGTTAATCTTTTAAAATACGTTACCCTTTTCTTTAACAAATCAGTCTTTTTTTCTTCAGGCAAACTTGTTTAATATCAAGGAGCAAAACCAAATTCAGTATGCCTCTATTCCCATACAACTATTAAAACCAAAGTATAAAAATAATTCTGCTGCACTTCTAGACATGAAGTAATCTTATTATGTTTCTATTTAAGACAATTTGAGATCATATCAGAAAGCTTTATTCACTAATCTTAAATCTATGGAATCATAGGAGATTTAGTTTTCAAAGATTGCCATCTTGTTTATCTTCTTTACTGTCACCTCAAAAGTCCAGAAATAGCATCAACATAGAGACAGATTTGAATACTGCTGGTTAATGCATGCAATTTTTGCAAGATTGGGTTATAAAATGCATGTGCATCTCCTGCATATTTGAATATATGTAAACACTAGAATTTTTTTTAATTTGAGAACTGCATTATTTTTATGAGTTTTAATCTATGATGATAGAGTGGACAAGCCTGATTTCCCCCCCCCCCAGCCTATTTTGGGGTTAAGAATGGAAATGGGTGTACTTTGTCTCTTAGACGCTTAGCACACACATTTCCTGTGCAGAAACTGTCAAAAATAACCCATGGTTATTGTTATGTTCTAACTGTTATAACTGTGTTGCATGGTTCCAACCAGGTCCAGCGTTTGAGCGGGAAAAAGCTCAAACACTATTGGCTGGTCTGTCTGACAGCTCCCTATAAAAGGGCAAGCTGTCAGACTGCTCTTTGCTGGTTGCTGATACAAGAGCTGAAATAAAGAGCTGCTTTGGAAGTCTGTCTCCTGTCTTCTCTACCCACTATCCAACAGTGGCGACGAGGGCTTGGGCCAGGAGAACTGTGACTAGCTTCTTCAGCACTTTCAACCAGCCAGGCAGACATCTTCCTGTCTCCTTCTGCCGCTATGTCCACCTTCCACCCACCGGCGCCTTTCGACCCGACCCGGGAGAAATGGGACTCCTACATGCGGCGATTTGACTGCTTCCTGGAAGCGAACGATATGCTGGGTCTGACCGACAACCGCAAAAGAGCTGTGTTCTTGAGTCACTGTG